>BLKM01000120.1:1008790-1035164 GCA_013340265.1 Coptotermes formosanus
GGGGTGGTGGTGGTGATGGTGGTGGTGATGGTGGTGGTGGTGGTGTTGGTGGTGCTGCCGCCGTCGTCGTCTTCATCATCAATAACTTCTTTATCATTATCTTCTCTGTGTTCTCTTCTTCCCCCTTCTGCCCAGTGTTAGCGGACGTTCTGTTAAAGCGCAAAGCATTTCTTTTACTTTAATATCTGTCTCGTTATATAAACCGCACACGTGGTAGTCTGTATTCCCGTCTCTGCTGTGTTGGACTGACCACCTGGCCGATGGTGTGTAACCCATTGAACAGGCATTGCCCACTCTCTCTCTCTCTCCTGCAACAAGAACCGTCACAATTGCTTCTCCCAGCTGTGGTCGTCACGGAATCAACACTTGAAGTGCCGCCTAAATACGTTCAACTGTTGAATGTACCTTTGCTGCGCAATTGGCCTCTTGTCAGTCCTTATGTTTGCGGTGTAGCAGGGGGATGCCTGGCCAGACGGTGATTTACTTATTAGAATCCCATGCCTTTAATAAATAAATAACTAACTAACACGCTAACGCACTAATAACCAACTGACAAACTAACGACCTGTCTAATTAACAAACTATTAATCTAGCCAACCTAATAATGAACACCATATTACAAAGTGCACTTTGAGCAAGTGGACATTTTTCGTACCATTGTGATCATTCGGCCGTTTATGCAGCCAGAACCTTTATCTCCGAGTTGATATATAAGCATGCCGCTAAAGGCAGAGTTGTGCTTATTCATGCCATGAAGATGTATAGGGGAATTAGAGGTACAGCTCCACTCATTACTAACCTCCGCACTAGATGGAGATGAATGCCCGGGAAAGAAATGGGTGCGTGTTAAATAGTTAGGATTTTTTGTCAGCAAATTTAGTGGGCAGGTGTATGCTTGTGGCATAATGACAAGGCATTAGTTATCAGAGCGTCACACAAATCTGGCCGGTGTCGGATGGCAGTCTTATAGCATAAAGAGGGTCAAATGCCGAAGACAGAGCCGCAATCAGTGTGCCCGCCCTAGGGGGTTCCAAGCCTGTCTCACTGTGCAAACAAAGCTCCTGTGTGCGTGGTGACAGCACCCTGGATTTGTAGAAGGTGGAACGGCACACAGTGTTAACGGCAGTTATCGCCTGTCTATTGAATATTTGTCTTCGATCCCGTCTCTAGCTGTGATAGTTAGACACTCCAAAGAAAACACTAGGGTTGGCCATGGGAGGAGGGAGAAAGGTATGTTCTCACTGACAGGGATCCGGAACCGTGCATGTCGACTGTTTCTGCCGAACCAACTAGTAGGACTATTCATGAAATCCACTCCATATCGGCTTTCTGTATTTTACCTTTCCAGAATGTAAGACCTGATAGCTTTCCGTACCCCACTGTAACGAAGAAAGGAAAATCGCCGAGAATCCCAATCTGAAGAACTGACGTGGAAGGAGTGGCCATAGATGTGAGGATGGTATTTACGAAGTAACCCGAATTACACGGGAAGTTTCCTTATTTTTAAATTTCTCAGATTTTGTCCATGACATTCAGATGTTAAGAAGTGTACTGTAGTGATATGCAACTTTTCTTTCCTGTGACGGAACAGCCCAACTCGGGCCTAGGCCGCCGGATTGTTGCCGTTTCTAGATCACACACAATTAGACACACACACATACTCGTTAGGACTCCTCTGAACGAGTTGTCAGCTCGTCTCAGAGGGCGCTACCTACACAACACACAACAAACACAAGATACAAATATTTGTTCCCTCAGCGGGATTCGAACCGGCAATCCCACGAATCAAGGGGCTGCAGACGTATGCCCTAGACCGCACGGCCACCGGGATCAGCGATGCGTAACATAAGATCTGTAAATCTTGTGTAGCTGAGGCCAAAATGTCTATTTAATAAGAACCGTTATGAATCTCTATGTCAGTTTGGACGGAGACGGGAGGTTCGTCAATTTTCAAGGTTACGCATTACTTTGGCAGGGTTCGAGCGTCATAGTCTTGTATTTAATTGAGTTTTACCGTCAGAAGTTAACACATTTTAAGGATTTGATTATACATCTAATAAATCTCCGGTGGCATTACCCTTCATAGAATTCTACCAACACTTAATAGGGAGTCTTCAAGTTGTGCTTAAGTGGTCAAAGAGGTGAATGGATTACATTCAGTAAAACGCAGATTTTTTTTCATTGAATTTTCTTAACCATAGTTTCTTTTGTCATTATTGCTAGGAAAATTATTGCTTATGTAATAAATTTTTATATTGACTTATGAAAGGTCTTTGCAGTTCAGATTTTTCTTATCTGTAGATATTCCAAATTTGTCATGAGTTGTGTTATTTTTCGGAACGTGGTCGGCGGAATTTGTAAGTGTCCCATGGTAACAGAAAGGTCGAGAAATCCTAGTATAATGGGCAATATGTGTGCTTAGATTTTTTCGTTCTCGCTTGAAATGTGGTCCGATGAAGAAAATAATGACAACTCTGTCACTTTACGTAGCTCATTTCGGTGCATATATTTACATATTATTAGAATTAACCAACAAATGCGCAATAAATAAATATAAAACAAAAATATTGTGCATTTGTTGGTTAATTCTGTTAACTCTGTCACTTTTTGCCCAATTTCCAAGGAACCAAGTGAGAGCACAAACCATGAGATGCCAGCAGTTCTGTTTGAACTATCGTAGTTTTCCCCAGTGTCCCTGTGCGAGTTCTGCGTAATATATTGAGTAAGTCGCTGTCACTCCCTTCTCAACCTTTGCTTGCGCATTCACAGTCGCTCTTCACACCTCACTCCAGTTATATAAATAATTCCGACGAAAGCTCTTTGTTGAGTATTTCGCAGTCAGTCCAAGCAGATGGCTCTGTATTCAAGTAAAATACAGGCCTACCACGATTGCTTCGACGTTATCTCTAATTCACTAATCAAATTTATCTTGTAATTTGTTACTCCGCCTACGTAACGTACGGAATTTATGAACAATAACTAATAAATATACATTACAACCCGGTGGGTGTCTGTCTAGGGCTAAGGTACCAGACTTTCGTACAGAAGATCACAAATGTCATACTGACAGCACCTCATGTTACTTCCTCTCACAACTGAAAAAGTCAAAACATATCTAATGCCGCATATAACGGTGTATTTTATTGTACAGTGCTATCGCACCAACAAGCACACCATGTTAGGGTATGATAATGGCTTTTCAGGGCCGAAACCAGTCAGAGCTCTGACATAATATAGGATGTGCGGGGGTCTCCCTAAACGCACTGTGTTTGGTTCAATTTATAAAGTTCAATATAAACACACACTAACATACAAAACTGTAAAACAAACACAGATATTTCTGTTAGCACTTGCAATAGTGATTTTTATGTCTATTTGGCTGTCGACTCCACAGTTTTACAACATTGTGTTGCATTCGTGAATGTATAATTGTTTGTCCTGTATAGACCTACGCAACATTGTGTCTTTGTAACTCATCATTGCAATTGGTTCCCCCTGGTAATGGCCAGAGACTGGCTGTGGAACGGAAGGTTCTGGGTTCAAACCCTTGTGGGGGCGAGATTTTCCGCATCTGCCCAGACCGGCCCTGGGGCCGACCCACCCTCCTCTACAGTGGGTACCGGGTCTTTTCCGGGGGGTAAAGCGGCCGGGGCGTGGTGTTGACCACCTACCCCCCCCCCCTCTAGCGCCGAGGTTAAAGAAACAGTAAAGCTATTCCTCTACTCCCCCTCTGTGCCTTCATGCTCTGTTACAGGGTGGACTGTACCTCGTACTTTTGGTAATGACCCATAAGGGGCTGAAACATGTAGCAGGCGTATTATATACAGGTAGGGGTTATTCTCCAATAAAGTGCATTTGCTGGTTTAATTATGACATCGTCAAAACATTGTGTATGTGTGCTATGCAAGGCCTAAATTAGTGATCAGGTTTCTATTTGAAGTTGTAGGACCCTAAGTGGTCATAATTGTCATTTCTGCTGTCATTCTATCCGGAAGATAAAAGCCAGAATAAAACAGCAGGCAGACGCATGTAGGAAGGACAACAAACTTGAATGTGCAGCTCGAGAAATCTCTTTTCCTCTTTCCGAAATCCACCTTAATCCTAGTTGACGGACTGGCCGATGCAGAGATTTTAATACCGATTTATGGCACCAGATGGAAGCACAAACATTTTCCGCGTCTTCGTGTAGTATTTGCAATTCCCTCCGCCCCTCTTCCTCTTCTCTTTGCGTTGTCGGCGCTCGTCTTTTGTTTGGACGGTGGAGACGTCTGGGTAATTGTGACAACAAACACGCCTTCGCGTACAGTTCACTGGGACACACACACACACACACACACACACACACACACACACACACACACACACACACACACACACACANCACATACACACACACATACACACACACACGCACACACACATAAACACACATATAAACACACACACACACACACAGACAGACACACACATACACGCACACATACACACACACATACACACGCACACACATACACACGCACACACACACATACACACACACATAAACACACACATAAACACACATACACACACACATACACACACACATACACACACATACACATACACACGCACACACACACATACACACACACATGCACACACACATAAACACACATACACACACACACATACACACACACATACACACGCGCACGCACGCGCGCGCGCGCGCACACACACACAGCTTAGCCTTGTGTATCTCACTTCCTCGCGGTATCGCACTGTACTGGACTTGGGTTCGTCTCTTGTCGATTCTATCTGTACGAGTGCAGTGACAGGAAAAATGGCATATACTGCTTCGCGCCTCGTGTAGAGGGTTGAAGAGCATATGGACCGATGTATATATGTATTTGTACGTATATATGTGTATGCATGCTTGTTTACTCGTATGCACATAGTAGATCTCTGTTCATGTCCGTATGTGAACGTATTTGTGTAGCTATGTGTGTGTGTCTATTTTTGTATGCTAGCATGTGTATATGTATTACATGTGTGTACGTCTGTGTGTGTGTGTGTATGTGTTAGGCATTTGTGTATGTATGTATGTGTTTGTTTTTCGTACTGAGTGTGTGAAAGATGTGTGAAATATAATTTTCAGTATCTTAAGAATGATGACGCTGTGAGTTAGTAGTGTTTTTAAAAATAAGCTGTTACCTACATCTGTAATCTGAAAAGTACACTCGTAAATTAAAATTACGAAGTTTAAACTGTGTTTGCATCATGCGTAACGTTAACACACTGCCATGCTTCCTTTCCGTCACTCATTCTCTGACACCCCCCACCCCAAACACACACACACACACACACACACACACACACACACACACACACACACACTGCAATATGCTGCGTACTCGCTGTACGTCAGATGTGAACAATACCCTCTGTGGTGCTGTTATTAACTTGAACGCTGTTTTCTAATTTTTGCCTGGATTTCTATTTAAATTGAAGCGCTTAAAGAAAAGCAATGATTGTATTTCAACATAGCACTTGTATGTTACCTTCTGCTTCTGTGCTCCGGTACGTGAAACTTCACCTTCAGTGGACTGTGTCTTGTAACAAACCAGGTTCGTGAACAAAAGGGCCTGTAATTTTTATTAACGCAGATGTGCGATTACTCCCCTCACGTTCTGTATTGGATATGTTTCGAAACCGTTATCGAATAATGAGATAGGTGCCCTTGGCTGGGGATCAGACAATCGCAAGGCTTTCATTACTGCTTTTAGTAATGCAGCAGTGTAACAATTCCACTTAAGAGCAAACGAAACTGGGCGACAGGGCACAATATTAAATTTGAAGTTTTCAGTATGCATGTTACGGCTCTGAAACTTCGGACCTTGTAGCTTAACAGAAAGAGGATTTTCAAATTATGACGCTGCGAACGTACTTGTAAAAGCGAGCAGGACTAGACTAATTCAGCGCTTACACAGGGCTTATGCAGAGTCACTTATTGAAAATCCGGTACTTGTAAAGGTCTTTAGTTTGCAATTCGAGTTTCTTACGGCTATAAATATGAATCTTACTGTCTTCTGGGATATATCGACGTATACTGTGGTAAGAAGGTACTGACGTTTCGGATAAACCTGGTGCCACTATCTTCAGGGTCGTCTACCCTGTGATTTACCCCTAAAGGTAACTATTTAAGATCTGAAACTTTATACGACGCGTGGCGAAACTTTGCAAAGGTACTCAACTTTTCGTTAGTCTGATTTCAAACCCAAGCGACCTTGCCAGAGTCGTCAAGGGAGCGTGGCGAAGGAGCAGAGACATATTTCGGACGGAATTTACATGTGAGGCTTGTAACACATCACCTTACGGATCTCACTTGTAAAATTGCCACTGTTCTTCAAACCAAATGCTTTACGCGGTCACAGTGTATCTTACAAGTTACTGAGGAACTGATCTAGTGTACTTCCCATGTGTTTCAGATCTCTTATCACCGCACGACACTTTACAGCCATTCGCTGAATGGCGTTTGTGTGATTTTCACTTCAAATGTTTTAGATAGTCATGCTGTTATTCATTTGAAGGAGTAAATTCAATGTTTCTACTGTCATAAAGGACATAGAATTGTATTTTAAAACATTTAATTAAACATACTACCATCAAACACAACTACATGTGTTGTGTAACATTATGTTTTTACCAGTGAGCTACATGAATCCTGAAAACATCAGCGTAGAAAAATCGTATTATTTTAACGTAATATTTTGTCTTTAGTTGCTGAGTTTGAAAGGATTCCATACAATATTCGGAGGAGAAAACATATTAATATCCAAGAGACTCAGCACGAAAATTTAAGCCACCATAAAGGACGGTTTAAATATAATTAAGAATTGTAAAGCCGTGTCAGATCTTACAGTAAGAATCTACATGCAACATTCACATTTTTACCCGTTTAGTGTTTTTTGTACAAAGCCTGATGTTTGCCCATTCGGGCCGAAACATGTAGCTCATTTGTAACAATTTGTTGTTGCACAATAAGTAGAGTTGTGTTTGATGGCGGTGTTTATACAAAAATCGAGTTGATTAAACACTGCAACTGCAAAGATTACCGGGAAGACGTACTGAGTTCTGTAATCTGGTTCTGAAGAAGAAAAATATTATAAAGGCCCTGACGCATAGTCTGCCCCTTGTCAGATTCGAACCCACGGTCCCAGTGTTTAATCTTGCGCTTTTCTCGTCACTACGAACTAGTGTTATGCGGTAGGCAGAGATGTTGCTTTGTAAGAATGTTCCTTCTAACATTCCGTGTTCCAAGTTCCTAATTGCGTGCCTCAGCCACACCCTACGGTGCTCGTATGAAATAATACTGAGCGGGGGGGCGGGGGGGCGGGGGGGGGGGTCCCCAGGACTCTTGGGACCGTCATATGACGTCAGCAGCTACTGCACTTACAAGACCACCTCCTCTCTACCAAGTCTTTGTGAATGTCGTGCTGATGTGTCACTTGAAACGTACACAGTTGCAAACACGAAGTTTCTCAAACAAATATCGTGCGGCGATTCCGGTTACTCTAACGAAATACTAAAAAACTGGAGTCTTTTCAATGGAAATTTTACGTAGATTGACTACAAGACGGGTCTAAACAACTTACTTGACACCGAATTAAAATTTCACAGCGTGGAGTGAGAAATTTGCTTTTTAAATAGTAACATTAAAGTACATTATATATATATATTTATAATTGCTACGTTACAGAAAACGCAGTATGATTTTGTCAGAAAGACAAATCGGTGAGTGTTGTATAAGGAAAAATCTGTTATTTTTGTGAGAATGACACGGAACACACAAATACTCTGACAATACACGTCATTCTTTTTGTTAGACAATCTGTAGTCAGAGTAATCCCTGTAGTAAAAGCAGCAGTGTCAAATAATCCAGGATTCAATCTTAAATTTAGTTCAGTGTTGTTAAATAATCTGCGAACCAACCAATCTTAATGCTTAATTCGCTGTCGCTAAGTAACTTAAAAACCAACGTAACTTCTGTGATTAATGAATATCAGCGAATCCCGGCAACCTCAGTTTATCGTTGAATAACCTATGAAAAGCAAACCAGTGTTTTGGAAATGTCAGAGTGCCCTTCAGTAACTTGAACAAAACGTGTCTAATCTCGATCTCCTGATTCTCTGCCCTCTGAGTGCGGTCCCGTGCAAATTACGCGGTATGAAAAGATCGTAATCGACTTTTTGAATTGCTGGATATCTGTCGGCATTATAAAACGGTTGGCAGACCTGCTGATATGGCTGGATTCTAATCTGAAATACAAACAGGGCGTCACGCTCTGCCACTCGCCTGCTGACGATAAAGTGTAAATTAGGTTGTGGGTTTCTTTGTTTCTCACTAACTGTGCACCTGGAGTCGCTGTGAAAGCGTAAGCATTGAACACTGTTAGTCAGTCACCAAGTTAAACTTCAGAAAATCATTTAACCTGGCTGTGATGTTTAATGCACACTCAGCAGAGCATAAACCGAATGTGAAGAGTTGGTTTGCGTTGATAAAAGTGGAGGGAGAATCGTAGCGATTTGGCAGGTCTTCGCCATTAATAAAAATTCAGCTTATTTGAGTGCAGGCAGACAAATCCTACACACTGCCTACCGATTGGTTGATGTTATTGTTCTCTTGTTTGTATGGAAGCTATCACAGATTACTTATTACGTTCCCAAACTTTTAACTTCCAAAAGGTTACTGGCTCTATTTGGGCTGGGGGGGGGGGGGGATCGGCCTACGGAAGGAACCACTTAATGCAGGCATAGCGTAATACAATCCATTCCACACCGGGGATTCCCCCTCACGATTTTCTTTCAGGCTTCCGTAAACGTACTTGTCGTGCTTTACATCGCTTTCCGCATTCCTATAACATACTTTGTTATTCAGTGAACAGATGTGGTGCGTGAACACAACGGGATGGGTCACATTAAATTAAAAGTTAAAAAGTCGCAGGATCTGCTAGGCTGGGTCACGATCCGATGTGCCTGATAAGTTGAGGCTGAGTTTCTGTCGGATGCAGTTCATATGCCTGAGTTAATGAGTTATGCATTAATGAATATTAGGACTATGCAATTTTCATCTTCATATTGTTCTTTGCATTGTACTTTACATCAGTAGTAGCAAACATTTTTTTGCTACTATTAATTTGAAACATTTTCTACTTGTGTTTCGCCCATAGGCGGATTTTACTTGCACTCTTCAAAAACCTGCACAAAGTGAAAGAATACAAGTACAAAGGAGGTCGTGTCCGTCCGCCCGTGTGTTTTACCAAAAATTACGTGGAATTCACACCTGACCTTGGTGCATGTTGTGAATTAGGAATCTAGACTTTATATTTCAAACACTTTTCTGTGTGGTTCATATTTAACTAAATACAAGGTAAAATATTCCCTGTAGTGTGATTAGTTTGGGCAAGCGACCTGTGTCTGCTCTACGTTTGAAGTCAAGAGTCCAAAGATGAGCTAAGTAGGCAACAAATCGTCTGTAACGTATGTTTATTTGTATTCAGCTGGAATTGCAAATTGGAGGAGTGGGGTGGTGGTCAGTACTTCAGCTTCGCAATTAATATCATTTTGCAAGCAAGACAACAGAGAGCCGTTCCTATCCGAAAGTTTGTTATCTTTTAATCGCTCGCTAATTTTCTCTCACTTTCCCTTCCTATTTTCTGAGTATAGTTCTTCAGCTTACACACTTTCTGTCTCCTTCAAAGAATTAATATATCCTTTTTTCTATTCGTGTGACGGTGGCTTTTCTTAATTAAGTCTTTGGAGGCTCTGCTACAGGCCTGCCAATGTTTACCTCAGCGTTTTCCGGCTGTGAAATTGGGCCAATTTGGCTTAATCTATTAGAAACTTTGCTCTATGCATGCCGTATGGTTGAATAATACAATTTTATTGGAATTGCCAAGGTGTAGAAAGGCTGTTAGTAATTCCAATAAACTTGTATTAGTTTTCGAGTGGAGGTATGTCCCTGAAGGATATTCAGAAGATAGAAGAAAGGGAGGAAGGGAGAGAGAGTGAGAAAACTCATTTGGCAGAAGACAGCTAGCGAAAAGGAAAATGAGATGTCCAAGTAGTTAAGAATTTTTTTTTTCGGTTGTACGAAATTGGAATGCTTTACTCTACTTGCAAGAGTACTGGATCTTTATTAAATTGGGAAATATAAGGGTGGCATGACAGTCACTGTGCTTTCGTTCTGTTCTTTTTTTGTACATTTTCAGTCTGTAACAGGTAACTTTTGACGCTAACTTATAAGCAGCGTACACACTGGTGATCTGAAACGTCCTTTCTCACTGTATTACATGCATTAAAAGAAAGTAATGTATGCATATTTATATTGGCCCTACGTAATTCGTTTATTATGTGCTTAAAAACAATCAGACAGGCCACTTTTAAAGGCAATTTAAACTCCGCAAAAACTACCTATTGTTTTCGCTTGTGGGGCTGGGTAGAGATACATTTGGAGCCAGTGTTTAATTGTTTAATAGCATGTATGAAAGTTCGGAAATGTACGCAACAGTCCCTTCTCGTTTCATTATCTCGAAATCCGTGACCCGTACGGGAAGCTGCATGCGACATAAAATGTTTCATTCTTCTCCACATCTGTTCAAAACATTACTCGCTTCAGCAAATACGTAGACAGTTACGCCGGAGATGCGCGTAGAAATGCGTACAGGTTCATGTAAAATGCCAGTTTTGTTCCACTATAACCAAAACTGATAGACCTCCACGCTGTTTCTTGAAATTTCCCAGCATTTAACTTTATGGATATTCTTTCAGCGGTTCTTGCGTTGTTACGTGCCTACAGACAGACAGACAGACAGACAGACAGACAGACAGACAGACAGACAGACAGACAGACAAGCATTTCAATAATCCCTTCACAGGGTTGCAAAGGCGCATAAAAAAGAAAGTTCAGTGAAGCTTGTAGAGAAGCGAAGAAGAGTATCGGCCACAGAATTGGCCCAGAGACACAGTCAGTGTACACGTAAGCATTTAGACACTTCGTGGCCAAAGGTTGGATGTAAAAGTCCCGTAGAATTCCCTGTCTGATGCTTGAAGTAGTCGATCAGTGTGAAGTGCCCTGTTTACAACTCTGGCCACAAAATCGCACAGCGTAAAGGATGCTGCAGCGCAACGTAGCTGACTTATGCATTAAGCCTGCTTTTCTTGGTACCTGTGCGTTGCAATGATGGCATTGTCCCATCTTCTAAACCTTGATGTCCAACAATGTTCGCCTCAGTCTTTCATTTTGAAACTCCTGCACGTTACTCAACATATCTGAATGTGAGGACTCCAGTCTGCTGGGACGTGCAGTCTTCATATTCGTGGGCAAGAAATCCCAAAACGGAACACACTTGCTGGAATGCTTGACTATGAAGGTGAAGGCATTATGTGGGTACCTCTTTACCAATTTACACGGCATAACATCCCAGATGTCTTGAGTCTGCAGCAACACCGCTGTGAGAACCTCAAATGTCGCAGGTGTGAAACTTTCTGCACTTTCAACACCAGTTTAAAGTCGTTTGTAGGAGAGAATCACGTGCAATATTGAAACGCTTCTCTGAAATTACATGTCTAGTACTCGAGATAAATGATACTTGCAGAAAGACTGTTACCTTCATCACCTTCCTTGATTGAAACAACAACTTCCTACGAAAACTCGGAGCTACAGAGCACTGAATCCCAGAACACAGCAAGAATCCCCATAGTCCTTTCCGTTATAAATTCAAGTATCTTGTAATTATATTGGACAGAATGCGTTGCGGCTTCTTTGCTGACACAAACACTGTCCCCGTTTTCACAGAACATTCCTTTTTGAACTACGGTATGCTCTGTAGGCAAAACAGTTTTCTATGACTCCGAAATATTTTTGATATTAGAAACAATAAAAGCTCCTGAATTCTGCTCTTGGATATTTGTAGCTTTTCCTCCTCAAAAAAAAAACTGAGTTGAGGTAAGTAATCACGGAAATTTAAACTTTTTCGCACATGACATGCAGCTTTGCTGTGTTAATATTGCGCAAACACGGTGAGAGCTGCGGTATGTTTGTTGCTTTTGGTCACGCATCGCGACTACATACAAGGGCACAGAACTTCATATTCTCCGAAGATCGTGACAAAATCTGTGCGGAATAACTTTTGTTTCCGTAGCGACAACACGAAGGGCATCTACACAATGACAGATTGTTGCACCTTCAGTTTGTGACCTGTGCCGCATCTGACATTCATTAGCGCCTCTGTGTTGCTTACCTTCTTAAAAACACAACGACTTACAGTCTTGCGTCAAATTGAGCTTCCTGATTCCTTATGCTTCGGGGAATGTAGGCTGATAGTTTTGTTTTGGTGGCATTTTGGTCTTTCCTGAAGAAAAGTCTTCCATAAATATAAGACCTGTTAGAGAATTCTGTTCTCACCGCCAAGAAAACACATCTCTTGTGTTACAGATATTATTCTGTTGATGAGGTTTGGTGAGAAAATCTTCGTCCATTCTAAAAGAAACTCGACACCCTGGGGCAAACGTGAAACAGATGAACTTAAAGGCAGATGGTATATACAGTGTTGTGTAAGGGGAGGCATTTGGTGTGTTTGGAATATTGACCTCAAGGAAATGTAACGAAAATGGGGAAGGTAAGGAAAATGAAGTTCTCCGCATATCGAACCATCACTTCCATGAACCTCAGACCGTGATAATACCTTTAAGTAAGTGGATAACTTGAGGCTTCGGCTCCATATTTTCGGTTCCAATTTACTAAGTTGGGCGAGAAACTTAGAGGAACCCCTCCACCTGCTGGGACTCAAATTCCGCTCGTCGATTGTGCTCCCATTCGAAGTAGACGTACATTGCCTCACGTCTCTGGGAGTATTATATTGAAATGGACGCTGGATAAATATGCTGTTTTATTGTGAACTTCTGAATACTTCCTGATGTCCGTGCGAATCATTGGATGCCTTGAGTAAAAGGAATCCGTTTACTGATTCGTTACTTTTTTGTTTGACGACGCTTGTCTAACTACATAGGCTATTTAATTTGAGCGGCGTTTACGGCTTCTTTCAAGATTTCTAGGAAGTCTAGGGCAACGTCTTGAAATGACTGCGAAAAGCTCGCCTAGTTTCAATAAACACGGTAAAAACGATGGTTTATTTCTGACAAAATCACATACAGACGGAAGCACGAATCATATGAAACACAACTCTTATTAGTTATGTCACTTGTCGGATAAATAGCCTTCAGAATTTCACAGTTCCTGTGTTTTGACTATCGCGTCGGTGTGAATTAAGCATTCCACTGCCTCTCGCGCCTTATTCTTGTCTCTATCCACTGCACAGGCGTCACGAACTAACAGTACAAGTAGACACATGGAGTTAGTTTTAGGGCAACCTTGCGGTAAGGAGCACTCTGGCGCCCCTGGATGCGCTGAAGGGCGCGGTCCGGTCCGCTCCTATCGATCGTGAGTGTCGAGGGTTGCCCGGACACGGCCCGGGCCACTGCGGGGGAGAGGATGATGGAGAATATTCATAACAATCAGCTTCACTCAACTTCACTATGGCAACATAAAAATTCATCAGTAATAGGAAGAGTTTTATAAAGGAAGTTGTTGAAATAATATTAACGAGAATTACTGGTGGCCCTTGTAGGACAGACAGTAAGATGTTATGGAAATGGCTGTTTTTGTATCCCAGTAACGTATTGTTGTAGTCTCAATAACACTACGTTTTATACGAATAAGCTTATAGATAGACTGCTCGCAACTTGCTCTGTGTTGAATCAAAGTGTAAATGATTGAAGCATAAATTTTAAGTACCCCGTTATTCAAATACTACTGTACAGATCAAATCTACTGCGGTAAAATGTATGTGAAAGTAAAGCAGTCAAGACAGTGCATGTACTTTTATGACAGGAAACAAAAGAGAATTCTGTTTCGTAAAGAATTAGTCTCGTGAAGATTTAAGTGTGACGTGATACCTGTCCAGCTCTATGCGTACGTGTATTCAAAATACTGGAGACACGGAGTTTGAGAGTATTGTAAAGTGACCATATATAAACTTAGAGGAAACTACGTTATGCCAGTGTACGTTATTGTACATATATATGAAATGATGCAGGGAACAAAGGGCAAGTTGTGTTCAACATAATTAGAATGCAATTTAGGCGAGATAAAGATGCTGTAATGGGAAAACGTGCTTGGAATTTATTTTATTCTTAATTTTGTTGGGAATATTTACATTTGTTACGTACTCTTTTGACAGGAAACCTTGTGAATTCTGCCCTGTGTATCCGTATGATGATATGCTGTAGTTTTTGTTTTATTTAGCCAGCTGTCGGTCTTTAGACCCTGTAGCACCAATGGCAGGTGAATGAATAAGGATGTGGAGCCACAGTGGGATGGTTTTCCTTCCCTACTTATTACCGCGCTTATAAATATGTGTTTCACATCGAAGAACAAAATTCGAAAAATATCTAAAAAAATTTACTATCTTATGTTTGATGATGGTGACTTTTGTCAGGTGTTGTCCGTGCTTGTTAATTGTCCTGAAGTCTCCTTAAAAAGTTTCGTTCTATCTCGAACGTTTAGGAATCCCTTCAATAGTACGCGTCAGCGGACGTGCATTATCTTTGAATGCACTCACCGTGTCATCTTGTGAGAACAACCAAAATTATCATCAGTCTATGTTGGCTATTGTGAAGTTTATTTTTAAACAAACAATAGACGGTGTTGGTGTGTGACAATTGAATTAAGTTTGTGTGTATAAACACACGGGCCTTTACAGGCTGAAGCCTTGTTGATTTTCTACTCGGCAAAGGGAGGCAACTATTCAAGATGCTTTCGCTTCAAACACTTAATGTGGATTCTGTGTAAACTACGAATTCTGTTCCTATCTGATGCACACTCCCTTCTTCTCCACCCTTTGTACAGGATGTCCCAGAGTGAAGTATATTGACAAACAAGACCACCTTCACTTTCTTCAAATATGCCGTCTACTTTGAGGAAGGCCGTGGTTGTTTAACTGCCACCTTCGTGTATTTTCATACTAACCGAACGGGCTCCGAATGGAATGTATACTGTTCCCTTTTAGAATAGAAATATTTGTAATATTTCAGTAATTAAATCACGAAGCATGAGATAAAATATACAGCGCGAATGTGGGCAAGAAATTCCGAAAAGAGATGAAGACACCGCACTAGACACAGGCTGTGATGCGATGACAATATTAAAATATATCTTTGAGAGACCAAATCGCAAATTGTTCCCATGATGGTGCTCAAAGATTCCTTTCTCCTTCCAACTGTTCTATTCTCCTCTAGCGTCTTCTTATCTTTATCAACCAGCCCAAAGCGCTTGTCTATAGCGAAAGTAAGAGTATGTAGACATAAGGTACACATTAGTGGGCCGGGTTAGAATGAAAGTAGGACTGTTGCCAGTACGGTTATGAAGATTCGAGGTCTGGGAAACTACGAAATTTCTTGACAACTCGAGCAACTGCGAAGTTATCAAGGAAAAGCCTGCACATTGGAGTCAGTCTCATAATCTGCCTGACACATCACGTACGTCAGTGATTAGTTGATAATCGTGACACGTGATGACAGTCGTTATAAGGCTGTCAACGAGTAAAAGGTTACCTATAATCTGTTTCAGTCAGCTTTGCAGCTTTGTATTTTGCCGATGACATACATCCAGCAGTACCTTTCAAACGCATGGAGTGAATATTCAGTGAGATTGTGTTTTCATAGTGTTCTAAGGCTGCAATATGTACAAACGGATCAATTGAAGGATTAACTTTAAAACTCGTAGCTCAAAGCACCGTGGATCACCGCGTGAATATTGCGTCAACCTCGTCACGTGATGTGGCCTTGACTAGCAGTAATATAATGATAGTTTTAACGAGTCGAGCTGTTTGTTGGTCAGATCTGGTCTCGGGCATTTACTTCCTGGTGTTTTTTGTTGCCCTCAGTTTCTTCTTCCAGGCGGTCTGCAAGCCTGCTTTACTATTAATGGTGTCAACTTCTATGGTAACTACTTGCACCATCAGCTGTAATACATATTATGAATTTCTGCATCTGTAGGTGTTTTGTACGAACTCAAGAAATATCCGTATTCTTTATCTACTGGAAACAACCGACTGGCCATTGCAGTGGATACGGACCCTTTGAGTGCTTACTGTGCATTAGGAACTGAATATGTACATACACGCCAGTCTTCAAAAAGTAAATTGTGGCGCCTATTTGAAAATATGGCCAATTTATTTATACCTCTGACGTTATGCCTATTTATTTACTCCAAAATTTTGTCAGTCTTTTTTCTGCCTTTAATTCTGCAAAATTTATTCATCCGTTTTTGCCCTTTCGTTTTTTAAATTTTCCCCATCCGTCCTTGTAATTTCACTAGAAGCTTATATTCTAAATGTGCTGCCCAGTATTCACTGCCACAGCGGAGGGTTTAGTGAGATAAGGTTTTAAATTAAATTTTAATTTTTGCATTTACCCACGCACTTGGTTATTTATGTAACTTTTTAACATGTGCGTAATTTAATTATACGTAACGATAGTGGCGCTAAAACTGGTCCCTCGGTTGACACGTCATTTCCTTTCCTTAGATTTATACCCACAGAACATCTGTTCCTATCCCAATAGTCGCATATCATTGAAGCACTTGTAGCTATTGTTTGCCGTTCCTTTCGTGTTTCTGCAATGTACCACCATTCAGATACTAATGTATCCATCAACACACTGTTTACAAGGCGATGCACGTAGGCGATCACTTAACAGTCGTTGCTGGAAGTTAAGAGAGTCCTCCCGGACGGTCAGCTGCATCGATACAGAGTAGATGTTCCAGCGTTTTGGACATTGTCTCCATATGCTTCGTGATGAATATTGTGACACACAGATCTGGTGGGGGAGGGAAGAACTGAGTCGTAGGAGGAGTGAACTGCAGAACGAAAACCACTCTACTTGCGTGGTTTCGCAGGAGTGGTTACATCAAGGAACGGTGTGATGGACTGCACATGTGATTCGATTGTGGAAACGGGATAAGTGAACAGGATTTGTAAGGGGAAGCCTTTCGGACGGCGATAACGTGAAAGATCAACACGAATACTGTAGGATGATACAGTGGATCTTGCTGAGACACTCTGTGCTCGGATGATTACACTTCGCAGTTGATTGACATTTAATACGGTTTGGTAATTCTGCCTTTGGCACGAATACGATTCAGTAGGCGTGATGGACAGTCATAACCGCCGCATCTGTTCGGCTTCTAGTGTCCCAGGAGCTCTGCTAACCGTTTCTGTTTTAGGGACCATTGGAATAACACTATAAACATAATCGAAACTTCTATGGACTTACTTTTAAATACCTAACTTTCTCGGCACGTTTACGAGGGGAAGTTTACAAATCGGCGAGCGCGATACGATATGATATTCAAGGTAAAAATGGATATTGGTTCTCGAATTTATGCCCACTTAAACACGGCCATAATTTTGCCACGTGAACAGCGGAACGGGAATGCAAGAGTAAAATTCGTTAAATATGATTTTATATATTTTATATATAATATTTAACTTAATAACACAAGGAATGAATGATATTAAGGTAAACGTTACGGTTAGTTTAGCAATTTGTCCTGCCTCCTGCTATTAGGAAGACTTCACGGTAACAACCTGCTTCCACATATAACAATTCAACAAGATGTGGAAGATTTTTCGAAACGGTTCTACGCTTACAGTTGGCTTCTCGCCCTCTTGTGTTTTGTATTAGCTCTATCACAATGACGTTGCAGGTCACTGCGTCGGAGTTGTGTGTAGGCAGTTTCACGTTATTGTGGAGCTTGCAGGCATTATGTAATATTCCCAGTGTCCTGCTTTGTCATATCGGAGAGATAACTACAGCTGAATATTTGACATCCTTCGGCTATGTTTTGATCAACCAGTTGTGAGTCTTCGGGCTACAGATAGCGGCAGTTTTTGCTTAATTATGGTTGAATTGAAACTAAAATGGCATTTTTTGTTTATTTAATGTATTTGAATATTTAGTAACAGAGACAGCAAGAGTTTGGAGTTCGAAGTGCACTTTTCTTTCCGCCGTGACTCTGCGAGGAACACCAGATGTTACAGCATGAACGTGTTGATTTACTACAGTCCAAAAATGCATTGCGGAATGTTAGGGATAATGCAAAGCTTACTTGTTAAGGAAGCGAGAAAAATACTGGAAAATTTTGTCATAATGACATGACATGTGATTCGATGCAACGGCCTTTCGATTCCGGGCCGCATTACAGTGCCTTTTTGGTCTGTTTCGCCCTTGTTTGACAAACAGTGGCAGCGCCCTCTTGCGTGCGTGTTGAAACTGCAGTGAAGCCAAAACCGGCCCCTGATATTATTGTTACCGTAGCCAACTTACCACCGCAAGATGACTGCACTATCCATGAGGTGCCTGCCTCCGGATCTGGTGGACCGAAAAATAAGCATCCCAAAATTCCGGCTACCCCTTTAATTGACACAGCGTCGTTAAGTAACCAATCACGATGTAATATACGCCTCAAAGATGACTTGAAACTTTATTTACCTTCTCACACAACACCCAGGCATTTTAGTCCTCTTGGTGTGGGAACGCGCAGACCTGTGTCAACGTTAGCTGTGTTTCAGTGTGTATCCCTGAATACACAGGTATACAGGTCAAAACTTTGCTTATTTCGCGTCATATTGTAAGATCGATGCTTTTGAAACCCATAATGCAGCGACGCAAGGAAGGCGTGTAGGCGTCGCGCATTGGATTGAAATTTGTTAAACTTCTAACTCTCGAAATATTTGGAATGTATAAAGATTCTGTTTTGAAGTAGATTTAGAACTGGAGTATAATTAACTGAGAGATTAATTCCGCAGGCTAGAGTTAGACCTGTCAACTGCAGCCAGATTAATTAGAGATTTAATTTCGAAGCCTGGAGTTGGTACAAAAGTAGCTGGTCTACCCTGAAGATGGAAGCGGTGTTTTCCTGCGACATTCGATAATTTTCTACCAGACTACACGGTACCCCATTCCATCTCTGTAGGCACTGCCGTGAGAGCATCAGATCTAGCAAAGGTAGCTGCGTTCGACCGAGCCTTCACGCAAGAGTCCCCGAATCTCTCTTTGTCGTAATTGGTGGTCACTTCAAAGCCACCTAAACGGAACAAGTTTTTTCTGTATCTGACATCTATTCTTGATGGCTGTCTTTTGTTTCCATCCTCTTTTGATGATATATATCCCTTTTAAACTTCTTTTCTTCTCCTGTTAAATCCCATTTTCTACGTTCCTACCTCCGTCCTTTTTACCCTTACACTCTCACATCAGTCCTCTTACTTTATGTCCGTTTGCCTCCCGTCTACATTTGAATATTTCCTTCTGTCTTGAGCCCTATCGACTTTGTTTTCTCTCATATCCTGTTTTATGGTCCACAGGTTCAAATTCAAGCACAAAAGAACTAAATTTTTCTGATTGATCCCGTAACAAATTGAAACATTCCGAACCGTACAATAATATGTTTACTGTGAAAGCTGCTGGGTGCAAAGAAGTATTCGTTGTAAACAATCATTCGATATAGAGGGGCTGTCACTGAAAAGAGATGTTCCCTATAATGATATATAGGCTTACACCGTAGAGAGGATTTCTGTATAAAAAGCTGTTTGAAGCCCAGCTGTGTTTTCTCTTAAGACCTTTTATTGTGGGACAGCTTGGAGTGTCTTCGACAGGAAAGACCTTCATTGTAATTTGTCGCTGTATAAATATGTTATAAAGGGCACTAATGGTTTTAGGCATCTGCTGGATACGTAAGTACAGAACTGTTTGTTCTTGTAACTTGTTATTTGTAAAGATGGCGTTCGGGACCCATTTTAAATGACGTAAGCTAAAAAAAACAGAGGGGTTATGTCAGAACACTCAAAAAGAAATAATTTTCCTCAAATTCTGACGTTTTGGGAAAATTAATTTTCTAGTAAATATCACGTTTATGCTTGCATCATTTATTTCATATTGTACGTAATATTGAATATTACATACGCACATACACGCACATACTTGCTTTTAAATCACCACGTGAATGGAGGTATAGAAGGATAGATAGGTTTAAAAGTTCCATGTTTACTGCTGGTGTAAATCTGCCCATCTTGAGACCCTGTATACATAGGAGGTATTGTAGTTTGGTTCAGAGTTACCAAGATCGGAACACAAGTTACATTACAGGGGCCTTATGGCGACATACGAACCTAGGGCTCGAGAGGACACAGCCGCTTCTGTCTAGTAAGCCTTTCATCTCGCATTGTGTCACTTGCCCTATTGTTCAGTGGGTTAGTGCCCCTGCAGGGCTGTATTTAGACTACCGGCACTATCGACAAGGCAGAGAAGTTGCCGCATCAACACGGCGTTCTCGATTTGTTGTTCTCAACTGATCTATCTTTCTCAGCCTTCCTAACTCACGAGGTGACAAAATAGCACGGGACTTCTAGACGATCGGTGACCTACATTTCCCGCACATTACAAATGCGATAGTTCATATATATTTAACACTTTTTTTTTGTGGCGCTACAGCCCTACTCTGGCCTAGGCCGTCTCAATTTTGAGGTTTCTCGATCATAGACAGACACACACACACACAAAAACACACACACACACACACACACGGTGGGACTTCCCTGGAGAGTGATAAGCCCTCGCAGAGGCCGCTACCTACACAACACACAACAAACACCGAAGACGACCATCCATGCCCACAGCGGGATTCGAACCAGCGATCCCACCACTCAAGCGGCTGCAGACCTACGCCTTACACCGTAGGACCACAGGGATCAGCATATTTAATATGACTACGCCTGATGTTACATTAGACGCTCGCATGTAATATTAAAATATAAAATGCGTCATTACCCCCGTTGAATGGTTGCAATTAGATGTTGCACACGAAGGTATATGGAATGATTTGTGAAAATTGCCCCTGTGTCGTCCGGACGCGTTATAGCAGAAAGGAAAATGATCCCAAATTGCCGTATTTCGTGACACCTTTGTGCGGAATGTAATAGGTTCTAAACAAAATTTTACAACCCATAAAGTCCACTTTTCTATTGCTGAAACTTGTAGTCTCACAAATCTTGTGTTGTTAATGTCAATTTCATGCAGTGTAAATTTACAATCCAAGAGTACACTTCCGTTTCCGTTACCAGTTACCATGCTGACCCAGTCAGTATACAGGTGGTCATTCCATCTAAATTTAGTCGGCACAGTTTTTGTATTACTTATATTTATAAATGTGTTTCAGATTTGGCGGTAGGTTTAATTTTAGTGATTCTGATATTTTCGAAAATAAAGCTATTACTCAGATTTTATATTGATTTTTATTTGTATATCATAATGTATGTAACATATTATTTATGTCACGAGTTTCTTTTGTTTGTGTGTGTTTTATGTACGTCCTGTTTACTGTCCTTTTTGTTTGTGTATCTATATCTATATATATATGTATATATATATAGTACTCTTTCTGTTTTTGACCACTTTGCTGTTGAATCAGCACTTTAAAAATAATAATTGAGTTGGATTACTAATGCTATTATTAATCGAATGTCATTAATCAGCACCTCGCTTTCAATTTCTGATGCGGCATTTAAATCACGAGCTCATAAATAAAGACAGCTCGAGTTTGGGGCTTGATTTATGCCTGTTGGGATTACCTTTTAAACCCAACTGTCATGTAAGTTGGCTGCTGACTATTGTGCCTTAAAGGATCAGTACAGAATCGTGGCCTGTGCGCGAGCAGGATGTAGTTCACACACAGGTAACAAGAAGCTTAATATCGTGTGGGTGATCTAACCTTGCAGTAGAAGGACGTATTCTGCAGTTTCAACCTTTTAAAGCCTAGCGGTAATTTACATACCACCAGGTTTAAAACTAAAAAATTCTACATGGTGCCCACATTGCGTTTATGTGTTTTGTACGGATCTCAGAACAAACAGCAACTTTTGCCTTATAAACATTAAGAGACTGGTTTTTATAACCGAAGTGGAGAGTGTTTACAGCGCGGTACGCACTGAGTCCTTATATAAAACGGGTAAGCTTCGTCTTTAAAGGGTTAACACGGGACATGTGTTTGAATTTCGCTTGTGGCTTCAGTAGGTCCATGCCTCGACTTATACTGCGTTTTTCTGTGAATATGGAAACCTTACAAGGATTTGATCCCCAGCGCAAAGTCCAACCGGCTATCTAAAGAAGTTAGTTTCTTCAGAGAGTCATTCTGAATCGGAACATTCATATTGCATGTCGCATGATAGCTGAAGAAGCTCGGCGAGCATATCATACCTCGTCTTTATACTTCTGAATCGCTACCGGCAGTACCAACTTATGAGGTGGAAGGAACACTGCTGTCGTTTGTTAGAGGTTTTTGTCTCTGTGTCTGCTTTAACCTTTTAAAGCCTAGCGGTAACTTTACATAAAACCAGGTTTAACATTAAAAAATTCTACGTGGTGCCCACATTGCGTTTATGTGTTTTGTACGGGTCTCAGAACAAACAGCAACTTTTGCCTTATAAAACATTAAGAGATTGGTTTTTATAACCGAAGTGGAGAGTGTTTACAGCGCGGTATGCACTGAGTCCTTATATAAAAGAGATACGCTTTGTCTTTAAAGGGTTAATGTCTTCAAAATACTTTCTGTCCTTAGAATACACGTTTTGGACAAATGCATTATATTTTTACAAATCACAGCAGCAGGCGAGGTTTAAGCCAAGTAAGGTAAACGAGAAGTGAAGCTGTAGGATGTTATACTAAGAACTTGATTCCCCCGGGATAAGATCGTTGTGTAGGTAGCTGTGTTTTGGCATGGCATTAAATTATCACTACTGCAAAGTTGGCACGTAATGGCTGAAGGTGTAAGTGCATAATTCATGAAATGTCCCAGGTGTAACAGAATAGACGACCTTCTTTGAGTGGCAGTGGTAGGTCCCCTTGCCTGTATATCGTAGTTGTATCAGGTGATGTAATAATGTGTGGAGGAATTGTCATGTACTTGCCGCGTTTGCATCAGGAAACCCTCATAATGACACACTGAAACATTTCTGTGTGTCATTTAAGGCAGGGATTATCAATCATAAATTCGCCGTGATCCCATTGACGAGCAAAGCCCGTCTGTTCACATCAGAATTATTAGAGTACGGACGCATACTAACCAATATCTTCGCTTTTCTGGGATGTTAACACAGCGGAGAGTGGTAGTTAATTGCAGACATTTCGGGATAACCTATTGGTCCCATCTTCAAGGGTCAAGACGTCGAAGAAGAATAGACTTGAAGATGGGACAGATAATTTGTCCTGAAAAGTCGGTGAGTAACTGCCAATCTGCACTGCATAACATCCCAGAAGAGCGAAGATGTCATTTACACCGCGGCGGAAGCTTGAAATTACATATACGAAAGAAATTCACTGCCAAGTACTCGTATGTAGGCATTAGCAGGAAACGCGCCCAATGCGCTCGGAACATTTAACACCGTGCCGACCCCAGTGGCCGGCCTAGGTCTGCGGCCGAGCGCTTGCTGGGATCGTGGGTTCGAATCCCACCGGGGGCATGGATATTTATCTCTTGTGAGTGTTTGTGTTGTCAGGTAGAAGTCTCTGCGACGGGCCGATCCCTTGTCCAGAGGAGTCCTACCGACTGTGGTGTGTGTCTGAGTGTGATCAAGTGTTAATAAACAACCTCGACACCTACTGTGAGTAGGTAGAAGAGGTGAGAACTACGAAACATCTAGCACCGTACGTTGTGGTCACGCAGAATACCGTTAGGCAAGGTATAGGCCTATTGTTATTATTATTATTATTGTTGTTGTTGTTGTTATTCGGGTGCTGTTCAGAAGGCAGAGATTTTACCTCTGTTGTAACTTAACAAGTGCCAGGTGTCAAATTTCAGCGTGACAAATTAGTGTGTTTGCGTGACATTATCACAGGACGGGCATTTACAATGCTTGTCTTGTTTCTGTTGAACATTGTAACCCATCCGCAGCCCAGTGCAATAAGGTAACAACACACGCTATCTCACGTTGAGAAAATAAAGTCTGAAAATTTTCAATTTGTGGTAAAAGCACAGTATTCATGAATTGGCAGAAGAGGGATAGAACAGCATGTAAAGTTTACACAGTGTTCTAGGACACTTTATGTGTATGTACACAAATTTTAATTTTACACTGGCATATCAAAATAGATTTCAGCAACAAATTAGATTTTTAAAACGTGATTTTTTCCCAACTCAGATGTTTGGAGTTGATGTATTAAACGAAGCTGTCGATGTGTACCATTTGTAGCACGAGCCTGGTCATTATGAGATGTGCACTGACGGAAAACTGTACACCTCTCAATGTGTAACGATGGGTAATTACAGCGTACTGTTTATTGATTTAATTATATTTAACAAGTACGTCAAAGTTATTGTAATGAATATTAAGCCTTTATTTGCTAAAATAGTTAGGCTGTCTGGGATTATGAACGATATTCCTACCGACAAACAGCTGTAGCATATTAAGTTAGTGTACGAAGTTATGTGTAATCACCTTGCATATTGGAATGCAACGTGCACCAATTTTCTGATGAGTCTGAAAGCCAGTCGGATGACCGAGGTGTCAAGCTGAGAACTTAACTCCATTTAATCTACACCTTAAAAATATGTGGAGTTATACCTCCACTGTTCTGTATGCCTTTTTGGCCTGCACAGCGATAACTTCTTTTTTGTAAGGCAAGAGTTTTATGTAGAGAAAGGGCTTATAAATGCTGCAGTTTGAGTTTCTGCAGTAATGTTGACAGCGTATAACCAGTTGTCATGCGATCCACGCCAGAAATGGAAACAACGTAATCACGGCTGTTTCAAACATTTCAACATTGTGTGTGGTCCTAAAACACGTGCACATCTATCAGTATTGCATTTTTGGGAAGATTGTCACGGTTTCGGTGTTATATTTGCAGTGTTCGCTTCAATATCAGAAGCCGTATTGGAACAGTGACATTGGCTGAGAAGCGAGGAATATAAAGAGAGAGCCAATTTCGAATATGGGGGTCGAATTTGTCGCAGTCGTTAATGTTTCCAAGGTCTCTCGATTTCGACGGCTGGATCAACGACCGAAAATTGGGAGCTTTCCCTTTTTCTTTCCTAGATCATTACAGATACTGCTTTAAGTTGAACACAGGTGTTTTTTTCGCACTCTTTACAGTTTATGGTTCAAATTCGTAATTACATTTGAATCTGCAACATAAGCATCGTCAGGGAAGCCAAGAAAAGTACATTTTTGTTTCTGTGAGCCAGATCTCTCGCCTCCACACGGCCTTATATTCCAATGACGTTCCTCCATCCATGAAGTTGAGAACATTGTCTGTATCGTCTAAATAAATGTTATACTCTTTGCCTTTATTATTTCGAATATTTCTAGTGATTAATCGTAGTTCATCTGCTATCAAGTCTGTGCTGGAAGTCACAGAAAGAAATCCCATAAACTGACCCCTTTCACATTTGCTTTGAAGGGTGAGGCATTTGCCCCGTGATGTACCCATCCTGTTCCCATGAACGTTAGTAGTGACAACCAAACGATGACCTTCGCTAACTGCATGTAAAAGTGCTTTGTGCTGGCTGACATAGAGTGGAATTGGGGGGGGGGGGGGGGGGAGATAAAAACAAAGGCAGAAAACAGTAAATCTCGAAGGTCGATAATAACACAATCCATGGGAACCCTCCCATTATCTAATGTAGTTTTATTCTCAGAAGATCTACACACATTCTTTACCTCGGAATGACTTCGAGGTGGGTGGTTAGCCTAACCTTCAGACTGCCTCTGCTTTGGGTACGAGACTGAATGGGGTCCGATACCAGTCCGAATACGGTCAGTGGGGACAAAGAGATATGTGCTGGTCCGGAATGGAATCTAGCTCCGGCTGCCCGTTCAGATATTTTTATTAAACTCCAGCACTTTGTAATTTAAACAGAAAAATTTGACAACCGCCGATTCCTAGCTGTGATTTACACATTTAATCTTTTACTGACTCGTGGCTTTTGAGGGGTAAAATGAAATAACTGTTTCACCCAGCATGCACGCTGTGAAATTTTTAACACTTTTGAAATACAGCTTCGTAAATAAGCGGTGCTGGTGACTAGATATAGTATTTATCGGCACAGGTTGGCGCTGCAGTAGGCACTGCCCAAAGCTTAAGTACCTCTCAACTGCTTCATGACGATATACTGTTCGGCGGCAGTCACTACCATCTGGTGTACATATTATCTGCAAGTATAAGAGTGACTTGCTGCATGGCTACGGAACAACAACAGAGAGATGTGCTGTTGACTGTGTACT
>BLKM01000120.1:1035398-1037898 GCA_013340265.1 Coptotermes formosanus
TATCGTTACACTAAGGTTGCACTTTATAGTTGAGTGAGAATGTGCTGTTGACTGTGTACTGCGTTGTTTTTGGAGGCGTGAACTCTCTGCGGTCCCGGCTTGCAAGCCGGGACCGCAGAGAGTTCACGCCTCCAAAAACAACGCAGTACACAGTCAACAGCACATTCTCACTCAACTATAAAGTGCAACCTTAGTGTAACGATAACAAAAAGTTCTCCCTGAAGATGACCCAGCAGGGTCGAAACATGTAGGAGTGTGTTACAATTGACGATAAAACTCTCTCTGTGCATTTGTTGGTGATTAGTGTTTTTGTATAGAAGTACAAGGAAGTTCTGAATATCCTGCAAGTAGAGACATTCAGCTGTTCCTACAACAGAGGGCTAAGGCATGCAGTTCCTCTTTGGTCAAGAGATTTGTTTCCACTCTCCCATTAAGTGCCACGCTGTGGACCCCGCTAGTCTTGCCCAGTCTTCTGCTCCATGGTGGGAGAATCTTCGGGAGAAATGCCCTTCAGCCCACAGGCCCCGTTAGTAGATCTAGTTTCTTTCTTTATGTCTTTCTTTTCTTTTTTCCTTTTCATCATTTCAGCCGTCTTTTCTTTACTGCTTCGTTTCTTGCCGTTCGTTTCTTCATTCATGAATTCGTCCATTCATCATTCTTTTCTAGAAGTACAGCGTGCAGACAAACGTTGTGCCCTGGGTTGCACCCCACTTCTTTTATTTTCTGCTTGAGACCCTTGGGCAGAAATCCCGAGTAGAAGCGTAGGCAGCTTCATGGCTACCCTTGTTACGTCACACACAATAGACTTTCAAAATTATTGACAACTGTGTTGGGATGTGTAATAGAACAGTTTCCACCTATGCCATGTTACCAACTGCATTATTCAACACGTGCTGCCGTCGGTGGTGGCTGGCGACATTTTGAACATTGTCTCGCGGTGTGGCGACCAACAAAATCTTTGCAAACTCCTCACTCTGTGATGATATTTACTTGTGACATCATCAGGCGGAGCGATCGCTGTTATTGAAATCGAAGACCACCAAGAATTTTGAATTTGCGTGTGTTTTTCTGTTCCCACATCTGGTATATCTGTGGTAATAACACTTCCGGTACTCGGTTTAGGATCGTGAAGTCAGTACATCTTTTTTAAAGGCAGTTCACGCGTGAAACTTGAGGTAACGACTTGGCGGCAGTGTAAAATACTTGTTTACTTTTAGATTTTCTTTGCTATCTGACCTATCTAATGTAGTACTAGGATTATATGTTGAAAAATATGAAAATGGCGACGTCTCGAATACCTTACATTTAAACCTACTTTTACCGTGCGTTGTCCCGCCCGATGCAGGTGATTACTGTTGCTTTCTTGTGTTAATCTAACGACTCTGTGTATTGCTAAGGCAATATAGCGTCGGTGATAGATGAATAAGTTATTATAGAATATTGATCGCATGATAATGACGGGGGAAAAAGCCAAGTGCGTGGAGAAAAACCTGTTCCAGTAGTGTTATATGGAATTCTAAAATGACACTAAAGTTTTATTCGGAATGCATACGGAACAGACCAGCTGAGATTTACGTGCATGTGGTCATTCATCCTATTGTCTGGCTTACGACAGGTCCTTGGCCTCTTCCAAAGAAAGTTCTCCACAGGGTGCGATCTAGTGCTTCCTCTTTCAATTTACACAATCGTATCTTTTCCTTAAGATCATCCAGTAGCTGCTTACGCTTTCTTCCTCGTCTTCCCGTCACTTCTATCCTTCCCTCTACGGGATTAAAGTACATTTCAGAAGGCATGAGAGTGTATTCGGGTGAGGTAACCAGGATTGAGCCCAATGACTGATTTCCAGTTAAGCCAAAGTTTCCATTTAAAATAATTTCTTGTTGAAATCAGCAGCTATCAGCTCGTGAACAAACAATGTGTACAATGGAAACTTCAGTCATTTGAAAACATTCTAATAAGCTAGCCTGTGTTGTTTTGCACACTGCGTTTTGGTAGTTATGTCAGAAGCACTTGCACAGTGGCGCCTCTTACGACTGATAATTGCAATCACGACCGACACTCGAAGACCTCGTAGCAAATGCCAATTATTGCTGAAATATCCCGGAGTTGCTTTTAATTAAATACGTGATGGAATAGAGCTCATATGCTGGCATAACTTTTCATTTAAAAGTCCAACAACTGGCATTAAAAGTCCAACAACTGGCATTAAAAAGCGAGCTGAATTAAAATACCTCCTGCACACTTCCTGGTTTTAATATCAGGTGCTCTTCAAATTTCAGTAATTCAATGCTATTCTACTCCGGTGCATTGCAGCTTTTAGGCTAGAAGTAGGGGGCAAGCTATCAAATTGAACGTTCATCTCACGTGTCATGTAAATGCCCACGGCACTTACTGTAAGCCTTGGAACATCGTTCTTCCCCTGTTTAAACTGCACTTGTAGTAAAAAATTCACAAAGTCCGGTACTTAAATTGTTGAATCGGTGTTTTCTCATGTTGACAT
>BLKM01000120.1:1040398-1330081 GCA_013340265.1 Coptotermes formosanus
GCTATTTACATTTCGACAGGAATATATCGGGCCGCGCTCATCCTGAGTGTGCAGTGTCACAAACATACAGGCCCCTCTGTTTGAATGTGTGGTATTAAATTTTGGCCACTTTCTTCCGATCATGTAGTGTGTATATTACAAGAGGACCCTGTGTTTGAGTGAGCAGTATTCACATTGAGGCACGCCCCTGTGTTTGAGTGAGCAGTATTCACATTGAGGTATGCCCCTGTGTTTGAGTGAGCAGTTTTCACATTGAGGCACGCCCCCGTGTTTGAGTGAGCAGTATTCACATTGAGGCACGCCCATGTGTTTGATTGAGCAGTTTTCACATTGAGGCACGCCCCTGTGTTTGAGTGAGCAGTATTCACATTGAGGCACGTCCCTGTGTTTGAGTGTGCGTGTCTGCAGTGAGATCGATATCACAAACCAAAGCAGTGCCGCAGACTTCTCATACACAAAAATCATAACTCAAGGTATAATTCACCAGCACTCTAATGAATGCCTGTGTGTTCTCACTGCATTGATTTCTCTGGACACTAATGTATAAAGGAGAAGTAACCTTCTCGCTTTCGTTACTGCAGCAACCTTGTCTGTATAAAATATTCCGCCAGTCCTTCAATTCAACTGAAAATTTTAGCACTCGACCAAATAATGAATACACAAGTGGTTTTTCTTGGGGGTAAAGTGCGGCCGGTGCGTAGAACTGAACGCTGTGCTGTCCTAATTGTGCCAAATGTCAAAGTAAGGATGGAAGCCCAGCATTTTGCCCCCCGGCCCCTCTTGAGACTTCGTCACTTGTTTGCTTTTACCTTCACAGCAGTGTTGATGAAGATTTAAGTCTTCTGGGACGTTACGCCATGTGGACTGGTAACTGTTCACCAGTCGACCCTGTATAATCTCCAATGATATTTCAACATCCAGATTTCTTAACTTCTTCAGGTTTGCAACAATATGTTAACTATGGATGCTGTAAAATGCCCAGTAGGGTGGGGCGAAGATGTGAGAGGTGAATAGGCAGGATTTTAAAGAAAGCGCCGATGGTCTGAAAGTGACTGCCGGAACACAGTGAACATCCGGACAAAGTTTATGCGTAAGACAACCAGACTACGAACTGTCTGTAATGTGAATGCAAGCCCGCTACACTGTCTCTGCAAGAATTAGTTCGGTCTCTGCTGTAAGAAAGAGAGTCTTCGTGGCCTATTCCCAGGGACTATTCCTGGCCAAGCTGTCAATAGCACGGCAACATTTGCTCGTTAAATGTCCGTCGTGTGTTGTGTTCCTAACCTAAGCATATTGTGTTCATATGCGCCGACGCCAGCTACTGGATGCCTCTGGTTTTATCTGCACGACCAGTTAATTACAACAGACATAATCCTTTACACGCAGACGTGGCCCCTACACCCTCTTGCGGTGTGTCTTCTCCCCCGTGGCTTTCGTACCAGGGATAATTTAATCAAAATATTTACTGGGGGTAAGTAGTTGTAACTTTCATTTAGCGGTGTACATGGATTTAGCAGAGGGTTAATTGAAACGAGTGGCGAAAACGTTTTTATAAGAGGGGTAGTGCTGAACACACATTTTACATCTGTAATTGCACACTTGATAAGATTTTGGTCATTTCGACCTAAGACGAAAATCACAACCGTAAAATTAAAATTGTGAGGAGTTCTTTAAATTGTTACTTTTTCGTAGTAATAAAATCAACTTTCGTACTTAATTTCAATCCAGAGTGACCGTATTATCCCAATTTAATAAAGAAATAGCATCAGAATTTCTTTAGTTTTTGGTCTGAATAATATTCTTATTTTTGGTTTCTTCCAGTCCGGAATTCTGACGCCCCCTTTCCTCTGCTTCGAGTAGGATTTATTTCTTCTTTTGGTTCATTATTTCTTGGAATTTTAATTGTATTTAATTCCTTAGTATGTTAAATACATCAGTTTTCCACTTCTTTTTAAGGTGCTCTATACATCTCAAATTTTCTTTTATGGTGTCAGGTTTTCGGTACATATATATCTCATATTTCCGACGTTTTTGACTATAGACAATTACGAGAAATCATTTGTATCTTTTCATACTAAAAGTTTTGAATTTGTGGTGAGTGGGTGAACTTCATTTTGTGAAATACTTTTTGTTTCGCATAACCGCAATAGAAGCAAGACACGGAGAAGGATATTTGTGTGCTATATCTCGCGGCAAGGCGATCGACTGAGATTTGAAGCGACTGCATTTGTCTCTCACTCCGCTTTAATTCAGACAAGTGTAACTTGCTGTAGCAACTGACTGGTGTTTGCTTTTGATTTTTGTCCTCCGTACCAACTGTAGAAAAATAATTGGGATATTATTTAGTTTGAAATTAGGTACTAAATGAGAAAATGGCGTAGAATCTGCAATATAATGTAAAGGAAACACGAAATTTTTAGAGACCCTAACTCAGAAATAACTGTAATTCACCACACGCGCGCGCGCGCGCACACACACACACACACACACACACACACACACATTAGTTCACGTGGAAACTTCCAACCACTGTCGTAAGTTAATGATTGATCGAAGATATTTGTCACAAGACACATGTTTCTGACAGTTTCCAATAACCCGCAGAGGGGGTCTGCAGTGCTAGAAAATATAATATTTTCATTAATCCTCGCCACCAGGTAGCCCCGTATCCATAAGTGATTCCTTTTCTTTAGCACTCAACATGACGTTTATATTTGCACGGAGAATCTGCTCTTTTCCGTACAAGCAAAGGACAGTGTTCAGACTTCAGGTCTGTTCTATTCGGTCTGAAAATCAAATAACACGTGAATTTTAGCCTGTGTTTTGCCAGTGGCACATTGCCTCTGGCTTTACAGTACCTTACGTCTTCTACTAAAAGAAGCATTTCTGTCGACAGAAGGAAGCTTGTAGCCTAATTTAATTTGATAGGGACATGCTTTGTCTTATAATTCCCATAGGGTCTTTATTATCCGTTTGCTTCTTGCAGGTCTCGAAGCTGATTGGACTTCAACCCATGCTGCGAGGAGGCAAAACGATCAGGAGGGCGGGATGGTGAGTACTGCTGGATCGAAGCACGTCCTGGCACTTTGCGTTCAAACGAACTTCGAATATTTTATACACCCATTGCATACCGGTGTACTACGTTGGCTATTTAGACCACAATGGTAAATATACGTACCAGCTGTTGCAGCATTCCGAGCGTCAGAAACTTCGTTCCAAGTGCATTTGTAACTTCCATTCCGTTCTCAGACTGAACTGCATTAATCAGTTGACGTTGGTAATGGAGATTCTCTATGTTCCCTGAGGAGGATAAATAATTGATAAAAGCTATATGGATTAACGTAATCCTGTAAGTGTTCAAATAATTCAAATACAACACTTGTCCAACCAACGCACTCTTTTTAATGTCTTTACATTGTAGCAGTTATAAAATTGTTACAACTTCCTCCGACATGTTTCGATCCTACAGGATCATCATCAGGAACACTCGAAGTTAAAATTACACACACAGCTTTTTCAGTATATATTGTAAAATAAGAAGCAGTTGGTTGTCATAACGTTTTATGTATGTGGCTCGCTGTGTTTATACTGAAAGGTTAAAAAGTTACAAATACTAGATTAATTAAAATGTATGAATAGTGTAACACATATACATAAAAACTGAAAGTTAAAAATTACATGAAAAATAAAAAACCAAGATAAAATAATAGATATATTGAACGTTGTATCGTACAGCGATGGTTGCAATGTTAATTATAGTACATACCTGTGTGTTGGGGGTTGGACACAAGTGGCAGAAAGTGGAAGCAATACTGGGTAACGTTGTTTAAGGTAGTCCATATGTAGCTCGGGTCACGTGTTACTGTGACGTCATTGAAGGTCATATATGAACTGGTACAGAACCTTTAACTTCGAGTGTCCCTGAAGATGAGCCTGTAGGATCGAAACATGTCGGACAAAGTTGTAACAACTTTATAAGTGTTATAATGTAAAGACATTAAAAACAGTGCGTTGGTTGGACAATTGTTATATCTGAATAATCATGCACGGAACGAGCAATATACAATTTTTTCAAATAATATTCCGGATATTCGCTGGAGTTTTAATGTGCATTTGTTTAAACCCTATTTCTGAAACTTCTGACGTGGTAATCAAGGCACAGTATATTTTATGGAGTTCAGCATTCATTTTCTAGTAAAAAATGTGCCGAATATCAGATAATGTGTTTTTCAAAAATATTTTTGTCCTCTTCTGTCATACCCCTAAAAATATATTGCTTGTAGTCCGTGTTTGAGTGAATCTGTTCGCGTGACTGGAAAAACATATCTAAGTTTATGCTGGAGACTGGATGTGGTCACGTCTGCCTGATGAATTGGCTCTGCGGACGAGTCGTGAAACTGACTGGACACACACATGTAGAAACGATAAAGAAGGCGCTTGTAGGGGAAGTCACTGGAGGGTTGGGTTAGTTCAAGAGCGTGAACAAGATGATAAAGTACGAAATGTATCTACCAGTAAAGAAAGAAGTTCCGGTAACTTTTACGACGTTAGCAATGCGTCAACATCGCTGAGTTACCATAATGTAAATATTCCAGGGTAGCACAGCAACAGGGCAAAATTGTTGGAATGATGAGCGAAATCCTGTCACCGCAACAGGCAAGTACTCGTGTAAGGGCTAGTGGAAACCTGGCATCTCAAAAGGCTAATATCTCTGTGGTTAAGGCAGTTACAAGTTAATGCTGTCCATTTTTTGGCAAACAGGTTTGGAAGAGAGAAGGATGTTTTAATGTTTGTACTAAAATAAAGCTGCGATGTGTTGCCTTTCTGCTGTTTCCAGTTAAGCGTCAACCTTTTTCGAAATTTTGGGAACGTACTTAAGAAATTCTAAGCTCAACCATTCAATGTCTCTCTTCCATATTTGTTTAGAAATTTCAAAGAAATTGTATTGGGGCAGTGATTAATCAATATGAATCATTTATTAGTTTTAAGAAAGATTGTAATTTTAATTGTAGTTACACTAGAAAACACATTCTTATGGCGTTAGTAAAGTCGTGTATCTGACTACGAAGCCACTGCAGTAAAATGTGTGCTAAGTAGTTCTAGTACTGAGAAGTCTTTTTGGGTGGAAGCACATATGCTGCAGATAATTCCGGAGAGCAGTCGAGTCAGAATTCTCATAATGTGAGAATGATGATGATTAAACAGTGCAGGAAAATCATGTTAACAGTGCCAGGTGAAATGTAAACTCGACCACGACGCAGCAACTAGGCAAGTGCAACGCTGCCGTTACAAAGGGCTTATACGGGGACTTAACGGCCGATCCCAGTGGCCGCGCCGTCTAAGGCGTGGGTCTCTGCGGCCGAGCGCTTGCTGGGGTTGCGGGTTCGAATCCCACTGGTAGTATGGGTGTTTGTCTCTTGTGAGTGTTTGTGTGTTGCCAGATAGAGGTCTCTGCGACGGGCCGATCCCTCGTCCAGAGGAGTCCTACGACTGTGGTGTGTGTCTGAGTGTGATCAAGTGAAAATAAAAGCAACCTCGACACCTACTGTGAGTAGCTAGAAGAGGTCAGGACTACGAAAAGGAGGACGTAACAGCAGCAGCTGGCACACTGGCTGAAGCATACGTTATAAAGGGGCAGCACTACCGAAAGGCAATGAACCTTCTGCATGAATTTGGTACCAGCGTGTTTAATTTGTACACGATTTTGACGGACGTGAATCACGTTTAGTTTCAATACTGTGGCCGTTATTAGTTACCCAAGCTTCATAGTAGCAGTCCGTTCGGAAGCAGGCGCTGTTTCCCTCATCAAACAAACGAGGGGACCTGATGTTTTCAGCACTAGGTGCAAAAAGCTATGACCTATCTTTTTATTAAGGATAACTCGTTCAAAGGGCCGATAAGATTTGTTTCCTCAGTAATCAAGGCATTAAGTACCGTCAAACACAAGTAGTGTACATTATGCACGTTATTCTGGCAACATGTTTCGACCCAATTTGGTCATCTTCAGGCCATAATATAAAAGTCATAAAAAGTACTGTGTAATTTTATATTATAGGGCCTGAAGGTGACCATACTGGGTCGAAACGTGTTTCCAGAATAAAGTGCATAACAGACACTGGTTGTGTTTGACAGTAGTTGATTCCCTTATTATTGCAATCTACACCACGGGGATAACAAACGTAAAAATTAGGTGTCTCCTTTTGCGTCAAGAAGGAAGGAGATCCAGCTTCGGAAACATCGCGTTTTAATACAAAACCTGGACAGTGGAGAAGGTTCAACGTTATATGTATTAAGACTACTGAATGGCATTTAGAGGAACACGTGTATCACCATTACTGTGCTATGCAGCGATGTCAGCCATTGCAGACTGTTAACGTTACTCGTTGTAAGAGCGTGTGTGAGTGAACGACAGAAATACCGTACGTATTTCATTTGTGTTTATTCTTACGTAAGTAACATTAATACGTCTCACCGAGTTTTAAAGTGGTCTGTATCTCCTGTGCGGTAGTTACCACCTTCTTCATGTTGGCTTGAGAATTTCATTACCTTCATATTACATAGTCTCTTCTTTAATAAGCTGCGAGATTACAAGATTTCAATTAAAATGATTATCCAGCCATGTCCTCATCGACATTAATTCCATCATCGATCGGAAGACAAACTACGACTTTGTTACGAGCTTGTTAGTAGAGTAAGGGGAAATGGTGAGAGAAAGGGCGAGAGGGGAAAAATTGTCAGCGAAAGAGAACAGCGTCTCCAGGACAGTTCGTAGTCAAGTTTCAATGGTATTATTCGAAGGAACATAAAGTGTGTATGTGTCAGTGTAAAGAATACGCAGTTTACTTGGAGCCGTTGTAGCTGTGTCAGTATAGTGACTGTACACTCCGAGATGGACGACGGAGTCGTTGTTCAATTCCCTGCCTGATCGGAGGATTGTCATCTTCTGGTAAGCGTTCACACCGGCCCTGGGGACCATTCTGCCTCATGTCGAATGAGCATGGGGCTCTGTCAACGAAAGTGAAGCATCCGAGGCGTTAAATTTGACCACTTACCTTTATCTGGTGCCGAAATAGAGTGAATGGAGTCACACTTCCACTCCCCCCATGTGCGTCTGTGGCTTGAACAGGGAAAACTCTGTCTTACCACAGTTCCCTTACGGAGTGCAGCGGCCTTCTCCTTCTCCAGGGTTTGTAACACTCTGGAGCAGGTAGTGTACGTAAATGAAGCACAAAAGTATACAATATTTTGAAGAACAGTGCCTTCTGAGATGTGATGCTCTGTAGACAGAAATTTACTGACATTTCGGAGGATTGTGCAACCTCCCCCCCCCCCCCCCCCCCTTTGTGCAACCACGTTACTCTTCTGTTCCGCATACAAAGGCAGCAGTTTCGTCTGAAAGTCAGTAAATTTCTACCAGGATACATGCCGTCACATGTCAGCAGACTATTGTTTATGGTCCCCGTCGTGAGATCGTGAACTCTCCCATAAACATTTTTGATTGGGAAACCTGGTAAATATAGGAAGATTTAGAATGCAGGACAAGTGAGGGGATAGTATTGAAATAGGGCTTCGATTCATGGTTCATGTCTGTGTCTGTATCTGTGTGTGTGTGTGTGTGTGTGTGTGTGTGTGTGTGTCTTTGTGCAGTAAAAGTCTTTGGGCGTGACCGACGGACGTTTATAGCCGGAAATGCTGCACATGTCAGCTCATCACAGCAGTTAAGTTCGATTCTTGGTTTATGAAACATACGTTTTTAACTGTGGGGTTGGGTTGGTTACGATTCCTAAGAAAATGACTTGTCATTCAAGCAGTAATCACAAATTGGCTGGCTCGCACAACAGCAGTTACGGTAATCACGTCACTGATTACAACATTTCTAACTGCAATGACGTAACAAGTTGGTTCAGGCGAAGGTGTCCGGTTTTATTCTCGGCCGTGATATACGTTTACGCTTGCTGAAGATTTTCTTGGTTTTCCTCACGCTGTCTAGACAAGTGCCGAGAAACACCTCATTATGACACGACCGCTTCAGTCCAAATCCTTTTCGGTCCCTTTTTTTTTTCAAACCCGTTTTTATTATTATTGGACTTCATACTTTCGGTAATAGAGAAAGTGTGGGTAAATACCGAATGAATTAATTAACTGCAGTGATTTTATAATGTCGAATGCAAAGATAAATTTGAACATACGTGAAAGACGTTCTCCGTGGTTTTTCTGAGTTACTACGTGTATTTTCATGGAGAGAGTAAGGTACACCAGTCACATAATGTGGTCTGTTATGAGACCGGTTTTCGAATTCGGTATAACCCGAAATCCAATCAGAGTTGCTAACTACTAAGCTGAGAGTCTTGTCACTTCATGTACGCAGCAGAGTAGCGTCGGAACGTGACTCGTTGTTCCACAACTCTCAGCGGTTTATTCAAGATAGACAGCCGTCAGGGACAGAACTTACAGTAGTTAGGTCTTATGTTGTTCGGACACTACTATTAACAAGTAGACGTGATTTGTCCTACAACACCGACGACGGGAATCACTGTTGGCAACAACAATGTCGTTTTGAAACATAGCTGCTGAAACAAGAAACGTCTGGAGATGTGTGTTGCTGAATGCGTAAAGTTTGCAACTCAGTTTGAGTGCGTTGATCGCATTTCAGCAGCACAGCCAAGGAAACTTAAAAGAAATGTATCTGTCTTGGAAGTTCTCCACCTCAACGACGTGATGTCACCCTAGTGAGAACAGCCCAACTGTACTTCTAAAGTTACGTTTCTTCTTTCTTCATTCGAACGTCAAAATAAAATTCTAGTAGCGTGAACTTGAGAACACATGTCGGTCGGTAAGCGTGAGATACAGGTGTCTGCAAAACCTGCGGCTGAACCAAGTCATCGCCTTTCTTTCTTGGTCGATACGTTGCTTATATAACGTTGCTCATTTCTTAGTGACATAAATTACTTCCTCTTTATTTATTTATTTATTTATTCATTCATTCATTCATTCCACTTTTGTGTGTGTTTATTCCTCCTTTACTTTCTTCTAATTTCTTTGTTGTCCCTTCCTTTGTTATTTCTGTATTTGATGTGTTGATTACCCTGTCTGCCCTTTTTCTCCTTTTTTATTGGGTTATTCTTTGTCAATTTATTTTCTATTCCTTTTCAAATTCGCCCCTGTCTCTCTGTGTCTCTGTTGTTTCAGTTTTGGCCTCTTTTAACCCGAATTACTAATCCTCCCGTATTTTGTGATTACTTGTAATTTCGGTTAATTCCTTTGTTGTAGTGCTTTTTAGTACCGTCCTTTGCCTCGTCTGCAGTTGCTTCGGTTGCTTTGTTGTTGTTTAATTATTTCTATATTGCCGACTGTGTTTCTGATTTTCTTTTGAATTCATATACAAAAGTTATGTCTACATAGTAGACCCTTTTACTAGTCACTATAATAACCCGTCTGCCCCTCCCCCGCTTCCTTCCCGGTTGGGACTTACAACTACAGTTCTTCATTAAGGAATCTAACGAAGTGAACGCACGCACGCACGCACGCACGGGAACTGAGCGAGTATTGGCAGCTCGTAGTACAACATAGTAAGCGCTAGTGCAACTGGCACACACAGTTACAGAGATGCTGTTGAAAAGCAGGGCACGTTTGCTGTAGTAGAAGGGGGATGCTGGTGTTACATCAAAACTTTTTGAGTGGTTGAGGAAGACCGTTCTTTTTTTCTATTTTACACGGCGAAAGTTATTACACGGAGGAAATATCTGCGCCCCCCCCCCGCCCACTTTCACTGTAGTTCTGTGCCAATAAAAACACAAGCCTTTCCCCACTGGGGGAAGTAACCACCGAGTTAAGAGTCGGAGAGGTGTCTGTCACAATGTATGAAATCGATGACGGTCCTGATGACGTTGCATCCGTCGCGATTTGGACCGCAAGCTGTGGCCTTATTCCAAGAGATCTCTCCTTCAAATCTCGGGCCAAAGTTGGAGTGTCTTCATTGTGGGTTTCAGTGACATTACATTCACTCGTTCTCCAACAGGGGCCGGAATTGTGTCTTCTTTAGACGTCGTCACCGTTTCCAGCCACGTGCATTGCAATTCATCGTTCTCAACCGTCTTTCCATTCATGGCCACGTGCATGCCTTCACAACTAATTTTTAAGTCCTTTTTATTTAAGGAATCTCCAAGTTGCTAAAATTGTGTCGTATTGGTAGTAGATGAAGGTGGTTATTGACCATTGGTGGAACGAAATTGGCAGGGCAGAGCTGAAGAACTCGTGGAGAAATCTCTGCCAATGCTACTTTGTCCACCAAAGACCCCACATTTACTGGCCTGGAGTTGCCGAACTGTAAATGCGCTGTTCTTATATCAAGAGCAGATTAACCTTTTAAAGCCTAGCGGTAACTTTACATACCACCAGGTTTAACATTAAAAAATTCTACGTGGTGCCCACATTGCGTTTATGTGTTTTGTACGGATCTAAGAGCAAGCAGAAACTTTGCCTTATAAAATATTAAGAGATTGGTTTTTATAACCGAAGTGGAGAGTGTTTACAGCGCGGTGCGCACTGCGTCCTTATATAAAACAGATACGCTTCATCTTTAAAGGGTTAATCCGTCGGAACTGCTGGTCTTATTGTCCGCATTTATTAGGCCGAAATTGCTTAGCACGTTTTTCATTCATTATTTATTAGTGGCACTTAAACCTTGTAACGATTGGCACCTGCCAACCTAATTTGCTTTAAGAGAAACTTGAATCGATCTTTAACGTTAGTAGTGATATTTCTAGTGTTCACCAGTTCGCAATATTCTCTCCCTCTAAGAAAGCAGCAACAAAACGGCATAAAAACCTGTTAGTGGTATCAAGTGTAAGAACTACAAATGATTTTGTTCCTGCGTGGCCAACCATTGTAGTCTTTTTCCGTTGATATTTTTTGTATCATGAGTCCAGTGGCTGTGATCGCTGAGTTTATGTACCACATTTCGCTCATTTATAGCGAACGTGTCCATGAGTGTGTTCCCAAGTATTAACTTTTAACCAGTTTTATGAACATGTAAAATGATAACGTTACCCCGTCAACACGTAACGTTGTCATCAAAGTATTGATTGCATTCCAGCTGTACATTTCAACGGTATCGAATAATCTTCAATGTGCACTACTGTGTTCCACACAGAAGTCGGGAAGTCTCTTCCGTGTATGATGTGGACTCACATTCACAATTCTGGTCATTTATGTTTCGCAGTTTATTGCGTACTGTCTTACGACACGGATTCAGGATACGAATATATTTATTGCTATTAGGATTAAAAACCAAGATCTGTGCTTTTTTTCCGCCACTTTGTTAATTCCGTTCATTGTCATGAAATCACTCATTAATACCTCTGTGTCTTACCAACTAAATGAACTTCACGGTACATCCAAGAACTGTGTACTGCTCCGACATGTTTCGGCGCTGTAGCGCATTTAGTGCGTTTAGTTGGTAAGGCACAGTGATATAATAACAGGATTTATGCATTCAGTCCGACAGTTAGTTTTGTATATTATGACGATATGGTTTGTTTAATTGGTGTTATTTGGTCTCTAAATTAATGCAGTGCGTGTTGTCTTCATTGTTCGATTTTATTTGTTTAAACACAACAATGAATGTGATGAATTACGTACATAAGTAGCGAAGTAAGGTAACGCATTGCAACAGGTTTCTTCCTGAGGAGCTGGTAGTTCTTAAAAACAATTCCTCGCGTGTTACGCAGTTGCGAAGTTCATTTCCGTATTTGCAACTTACCTTTAGTTCTAGCTATGTGAGTTCGTTACACAAATTTAAATTCTATTTCGAAGGTAAATGTTGACATAGTTTTTCAGATTTTCATGACCGGCTTTAATCTTTACTGTCACCGTGTACTTCCCTGAACTGACGCCGACACTTCAAACGAACGAGTAGTTTTCATTTTCAGACTGGGCGGAATTTTGTCCAAGTAGCTACTGAGGTGAATAGGGTCCAACTAACTAACCATAAACTAAGGACAGAGCCTTGCGCGAAGCGTATGCCGACGTTCGTTCTTGGATCAGACGGTTAGTGTATAGGATACACAGCTCGAATGTGAGAACGATTTCTTAAGTGTGTAAATTTACCGGTGTTTGAGCTCAGAATAAGGGGTTAGGCGTGTTTGCTGAAGGCCGTAACGTGTTTATACTAATAATTGTTACTACTGGTCGAAGAAGTCTCCCATCTCGCAGTTAGTGTTTGGGAGTTATTGAAGGGAGGATGTTGGTCCGTTATATAGGTGAAATGCGCGGATTGTGGTCAATCAAACACAGGGAAAGGGGAGAGGGGACATGTCTTGGTGTAGGCCAAATGTGAAGTGGTAAATGTGAGAAAATGAGGGGGCTGAGCGGTAGTTTTGGGAGACAACACGGGGAAAAATATGAATGAGAAGTAGCTAATATGTGAAGTTACATATGTAAGGCCCTTATGTGAGTTCTGTGGGTTTTATGGGGTGGAAAATAGGAAGTTGGAAGCGGGAATCCCTATTTATGAGGGTGCAGGCAGGATAGTATTGCCTCATGGGGACGAGTGTGTCCTGCTCGTGGATAAACCCTTCTGTTTTCTATTCTTTAGGGAGTGGATAAAGGACTTTCACGAACCCGCCCTCCTGCTTCATGTTGTTGGGGCGCAGTTCGATGTTTGTCTCTTCCCTTATGAGCCGGTCCATGTGCTTGGGTTTCTTGGCCTGAATAACAAATTCTGTTGAAATCTCAGAAGAGAATACGCTCTTGTTGCATACTTTACGATGCTGTCGGTATCTGAGACTATATATTTGATAGGTTTTCTTTTGAATGATGAATTGGTAGGGATGTGGAAAGCAGTCGTGACCTGATCCAGGCACTCTTCTGGCATTTGGACAGGCGATAAAATGTTAAAAAAGGTTAGACGGCGAAAGGTCAAGTTTTACCCTTCCCCCCCATGAAGTCATGTGGATGGAGTAGAGGTACATCTCCACTAATTCTTACCCTCTGCACTAGGTGGAGGCACGTGGTAAACTTCGGGCCCTGTCCGCTTTACTCCGCAGAAAGGAAGCCGTTGCCCATTGATTAGGAGGCTGTTCAGGCCCCAGGGACGTTTTAAAAATAAAAAAAGTAATCTTGGCCCTACCGGCGTTCGAACCCCGAACCGTGTAGCCAGTGCCCGGGCTAACTGAGGAAAACAACGGAAACCTCAGTCATGATAGTCGATGTCCCGGTCAGCAATAGACGTGCTGAATACAAGTGTAGAGCATTACCCTTGTTATCAGGCAACAAAGGATTTATCAGCACATATGCCGACCCGAAGAAAGATTTCGTACTTACTTTGAGGAATCAAGTTTGAAAGATTTCCGAGAATATAAATTTAATCATGGAGAAGTTCGAAATTTAATGTCTTTGGCTAGTGAAACTAGCTGTATGCGCCTGGGACCGTAACTTTGATGACGTCTTTTCATTCTCTGTGGTTGTGTCACTTTCTGGGGAAAACTTTGTTGATTTTATCCACAGTTTTGCTCAACTTTCACTGCGGATTAAGAAGAATTGGACAGACGTCAAAAAGCCAACATTCATTCCAGGATGCATCGAACAGAAACCATCAGTGTGTTATACGGGCTAACCCACATGCTGGATGATGGGATGAGGGTCGTATTTGCAGCCAGATTAAAAGCATGAACCGTGAGTGTGCCAACGGCAGGGGAATGCCATCATGTGGTCTACATGAATTGGAGTGGCAGCTAAAAAATGTCAAAGAGCTATTTCGATCTCGGGTTCAAAGTTCACTGATGTCCAGTCCGTATGAGAATAAAAACGCTTTATAGCACTTCAGAGTAGTGGTGATTATGGTGATTATTTTATGAGTACTAATATTATGGGTCGTTTCATTTGTAAATGCTCCGTGTACGTCAGTATTTCAGTGAACTACGATGCTAGCGTTCATGTACCTATGCAATGCGTATACTTTGTCTGCTTTGTCCCCACGTTGTCGTACCACATCAGTCGTTTTCATTGCTTTGATTAACGTGCTACAACAGTATCGATCACTCCAATTGACCCCAGTATTATAAATCGCTGTCACGGGCAACCAAAGTCTCATCAAGACAAATTATTTTTAGAGGCTTCAGGGGATTTTTGGCTGTGCAGGTAACTTGGTTAAGTCCACTGTTAAGAAATTATGTCTCACGAGGTTTGCCTGTTAACTGTTGCTGCCTGTGTAGAGCCATTGTACAGAACTTAGCCTGGTGATATAGAGGACGTAGAAGTTTCGCTTCCTATTATGCAGCCTTCACAAAGTGAACTGTAAAGCAAATTTGTGCGAAGCCAAGCAAGTGACATAATGGCCAATCAGAGGTGCAGGAAAACTGCTGTGTAGTACTACGTCACTAAATCTTCAGGTGCGTTACAGTCACTGGTTTCGCAAGATATATCTGTGCTGTGTACGTCTCCCACAGTCAGCGCTGTAGCTGGCTGTTTTCTTCTGGCCTTTTCTAGGACGAACAAAGAACAGGGAGAATAAATAAGGCAGTTCCATGTAACAGGCCGTTGGTTGCAGGCCTCTCGCAGCGAAGGTCTGTGTTTAATTCCAGGCCAGTTCATGTGGGGTTTGTTTGGAGGAAGTGGCTCTGAAAGGTTTCTTTTATCAGTACTTCCGTTTCCTCTGCCAATATCATTATACTAATGCCCACATTTTCCATACTTATTCATTCATATAGGCCTATAGCACCGACGCTATATAATCTCAGCAGCTGACAGCGTCGTTAAACAACATGCTAAAAAGGAAGGCTTAATTGAAATGCGCAGCATTAATATCGAAGGAAAAGACTTACTGACGAAAGAAATTAATACTTTGTCCATACATGGATAGAAATAATATAAATACTGGTAGGCCTGTCTCTTTACTTAATTAAGCACCACAACATGAAGGAATTTGAAGGGCTGTATGTACAGTGGTAGAGCTTGTCCCTGTACTTAATTAAGCACCACAACACGAAGGAATTTGAAGGGCTGTATATACAGTGGTAGAGCTTGTCCCTGTACTTAATTAAGCACCACAACATGAAGGAAAATGAAAGACGGTGTATACAGGGCCACACAGATTAACCTCAGCATCAGGTGGTGGAGAATGGCCAGCCTCAAGCCCCGGCCACTCTACCACCTCTGATAGATTTCCAAGCTGGACCGGCCCTAGAATCATTATATGTGCGTTGGAAAAGGGAAGAATCCGTTTCCCTGCCCTGGAATCGAAACGCGTTCCTCAATGGGGCAGAACTAATTGATAAAATAATTAGATACTTAGGAAAATATCTTACCCCAACATTGAGTAGCTGTTGTCAGCTAAATGCCAATAGTAATGTTAGAAATAACGGTTGGCCTGTTCGTGACTAAACCAGTTACGAAAAAGTGCGGCCCACGGGCCTCTTGCGGCCCTTCTACCTTTTCAATGCTGCCCGTGATCTTATACCCGAAACAAACAAAAGACAGTCGAAGCCGGTTATGAGGACATCGGTTTATACGACACATCGTATATAGCGTCAGATATTCTGTGATACCAATTAATTCCTCACCCTTAATCATAACACTGTACTCCTCAGTTATAACGACACAAAATATTCAGTCCCTTTCGTGACGTTATAACGGAGCTCCACTCTATAAGAAACTCAGCGAACGATTTTTTTATTTGCTTTTATACAAAAATGTTAATCAGTTACACGTATTATTGACAGTACAACATAGTATTCCTACCAAAATATAAATAGACGTTCCCTCTCATGTACAAATATGTAACGCGCTACTTGGCTTCATTGCTGATAAGTTTAGGAACCGGGAAATTAAAGTGGTGGCTAAGTGTAAGTACTTGGCAACACAGCATGCCTCTCGAAGTGCTGCCCTCGTAGAAGTCTGTGTCTGTTTCATCCCTCTTCTCAATCACAATATACGGCTTTCAGATTTTGTGCAATGAATTCAAAACTATTAATATTATTTTCAGATAAGTTGAACTGCCCCAGTGTTGGCTCTACTGAAGACAGGGTATTATAATTAATAATACATAAGTACAAAATATGGATATTATTTATAATATGGCCCGCACACTTTTTCCTCTTGATTTGGCTTCCATGCCCAAAAGCTTGCTTGTCACGGGAGTCAGCTGTTTACGGGAAGTGTTTTAACAAAAGAGAAGATATTTTTGAATCCCTCAAAAGTTTGAAATTTCTTTAGTTCACGACACTTCTGTTCCAACTAGCAATACCCTGGATAACCCACCGTAAGTTACTTACTCTTCAGCGTCTTTCATATTCCTCTTAAAATAAAAATTATCTGACCCCCAGCATGCTAAGCCTTCATACTTTCTTTTATACGTTATTCCTTATACGTTTTATAAGTTATTTATATATTTTATACGTTATTTCTTTTATACGTGTAGTAGGGACTTCTGTCCGGAGCGGACATCTGACCAGATAGAGGAGACTCGTAAGTACAGCTATGTTTTGATTTGTCTAATAAAAGGCAGCCAGCCTTTGTTTCTACCGAATTCGTTCAGAAACCTCGCTTTTTCTGAAAAGATCAGTTGCACCTAGGGCTTTCCAAATTTTGTCTCACGTATGCTTATATTTTTTTAGGATTCGTTACATAGTCTACGTGCATATGATTAAAACAGGTGAGCGTGCTTATTAAATAGAAAGCATGCCCACACGCGTGCACAGTTAACGTGTTGGTGCTTTTGGTGCTTTGGGCCCAAATATGTGACCGTGACTGCATAGTCCTCTATGTGCATGACTCACATGAACTTAGGCTATATATTTAAAATCGCATACATGACAATGTAAATACCCTTATGGGTACTAGTTGCTACATCATAACCAACTAAATGCACTATTTCACTGTTTCAACTGATTTTCACTTTACGCCAACATGTTTCGACGTTTTACCACGTCATCTTCAGGGAGTGTACCAATGTTTTTCTGCTGAGAGCCTCGTTGTGCTATCTTCATTTGCTGTTTTGTTCTTTTTTCATGAGGCAGCAAACGCAGGTAGCACAACCAGCCTATCAGCAGGTAAACATTGGTGCACTCCCTGAAGATGACGTAGTGAAGCGTTGAAACATGTTGGAGTGAAGTGAAAATCAGTTTAAACAGTGAAATAGCGCATTTACTTCGTTATAATGTAGCAGTTAGTATCACGACAATGCACGGAATTGGCAGTATTAAAATCTTTGTGGGTATTAAGAAAGCACTCAATCTTTTAAAAACTGTTGTCTCCCCCATAAACGACACAGTCAGTGCTTTGCCTCTGTAGAAGTGAGAGTCTAGATAGGAAATACCGTCATATGTTCGGCCGATATCCTAGGCCATGATGATTTCGGATAGTTCCAAGTTATGCCGTGACGCCTTCCTTCAAACTCCATAGCAATTTTGTTTCATTCATCATCTTACCATTTGACATACACATCCCAAGCTATTGACATGCTCGTTAAAGGAACGACAAACAAATAAGTAAATGGAAGTAAAAAGTGACAGAGCGGGAGCCGACGGTGCATTTCGTAAAGGTGCGCCGTACCAGCTCGACCGGGGAACTGGAACTGGAACCCGAAGTTTTGGGTCGATACCACGTCACGTCATACGGACCCACCCATGACGTCATTGCTTCTCAACAGTCGACCCCTGGGGCTCGCGGAGGCTAACTGTCTCTGCGCGTTATCTGGAAGCCGCAACTGTAATGCTCGGTATTAGATGGAACCTGTGAAAATAATGCTTATTATTGTCTGGAACCTGAGGAACCGACCAATGTAATGATAGTTATATAAAACTATGAACGTAATGCTTCGTATTATCTGGAACCTGTAAATGAAATGCCCTGTATTATCTGGAACCTGCTGACGTAATTACCCTTCTTATCTAGAACTGTGAATAGGATGCTTTGTATTATCCGAAACCCGTGAATATAGTACCTTGCATTACCTGAAACCGGCTAATATAATGAGTGTTATTATCTAGAGCTGTGAATTTAATGATTTGTATTAACCAGCAGAGGTTTATAAAATGTTATTATCTGGAACTGGAGAATAATATTGTCGGTATTATCTGTGACAATAAAATGATTATTACTGTCTGTGACAGACCGATTAGTTTATTAATGACAGGTGTTGTCTGAAATAGTGAATATAATGATTATTATTACATGGGAATGGCGAATGAAATGGCGGCTACTCTCTAGAATCGGCGAACATAACGATCTGGAGCAGGCTGCCTGCAGCTGGACAACCTGAAGCGTGTCGGTTTAATGCTATGCTAAGCCTTCTTTATCATGTGCGCAGTTGCGCTCCGTGAACCCCGTCATAAGCCAGACAGTTCAGTGTACTTTCTGATTACTTCGCTTTGCGTTTTCTTACGCCTTTCATCTTCGTTGATGCCTCAGAAGAAACCCTCCGCTTGTCCTTTTGGTACGGAAATGTTGGCTGCATTTTGTAATTTCCATACGTGCTGCGTACAAACCCCATCTGATTCTCTTTGATTTAACCACCCTGTTGTTACGTAAAGATTACAAATTATAAAGTTTTCTTCACGGCAAGCTTTCCGGTTTTACATTACTGCAGCGAATTTCCAAGCATATGTTTCAGCGTTATTTTTCAGAGTCTGTAACGCATAAATACGACAGTGTTCTGGGATGAAGTTCATAAAAAGCGGAAGACGAAGGCTGCATATTTTTGCGAAACATCCCAGGGTATTGTAATCTACATAGCTATCGCCGTGAGCGCGTCATATCTCACGTTATGAAAGCATTTTCTTTTGTAATAAAATGTAACCTATCAAAGTATGTATAGAGCCTAACGAAAAAAGTACTGTTGGCTGTGCAAATAAGAGAACAACAAAATATATTGAAATTCTTTTGTGTTCTTGCTTTGAGAACTAAATTAAATGTCTTCCTGGCTGTTACGAAATCACAACAATCATAGTACAAGTACAAGGTAATCGTGACAGTATTATGACCACGACAGATCAAGATGTGTCATTCAGTTAAAAAATTGATGCTCTTGTACCGCTTCCCTGTAGAAGACGATAGCCTTGCAAGTTACTTGCTCTGGTGGTGAATCTTTCCGCTTTTCTGAGAGAATAACGTTGTACGTAGATGTTAAGTGTGGAGGAAAATATCCAGGTCAAAGATGGATGAAATTTAAGATATAATGAAACGAGGAATTACATGGCTTGTACTGGCCACCGTGTCTTGTTAGGACAGTGACATTACGGAAGTTACAACAGCATAAAAGAGGAACCAAAATGCGTCCAAATATTTTGTGAATAAACTTCACGGAATGCAGCCTGTTGGGAGACGGAGAGTAATATTAAACTGGATCTTGAGAGAGTAAGCTGGGAGGATAGGCTGTGGATGGCCCCGGCTACAGTCACTGGCTTTGGTTTTTACCTTACGGTAGTAAAGTACAGTTTCTTAATCAGATATGCTGAGTATTTATTTACTGTAATTTGAGGTGTTGTTAAATATTTAGGAAAATGGAGCCCCTAAAACGAGACCGTTATTTTATTTTGAGGCACCCTTATCCACGTTTTAGAAACGTTTATAATTTAATTCCGAATAGGTTCACCTTCCACTCTTCTTGCCCTATTACTCTCAGGCCAAAGTGAGGGACAGTTTTGTCTTCATTTCGAGTGGCTAATGGAGTGGATAATAAAATTAATCAAGCTTCTCTTAAGTCCATTTACAAAATAATTCTACTTGTGAGCCTGTGGTTAATAATCAAGCGACTATAGTTAAAAAGCCTGCGGATATTTTATGGTATACTTCTTCAAAACTAGAATCTGCAGTACTTTCTTCAGAAAATATCCGGATCATTACGTTAATATTTCTGTGGGCTGCAACAGGAGCCGCAAGGCGGCGGCGGGTTGCCATGGCAACTGACTGGATGACCAATTGCGAACAGTCTGACCATACCACCCCCAGCTGAGGCTTTCCTGTGCGTAGTTTGTTTAATTTGTAACGCTGATAGAAATTAAAGTCTGTTCTTCTCCTTACTTCTCTACTTTTTTTTGCTGTTGTGGTTTCTCTCCTTCCTTTGTTTGCTATCACTTTTCATGTTGTCCCATTATGTACTAACGTTTATCTCTGCCCTTCTTCTTACAGCCTGTTAAGGAATTTGTTACTTGCGGAAATCTACATAATAATTGCTTTTACTATTAATTGGAACTTTTTTCAATTCACTTGTCTTTATGATTTTGTATCCTTTATTTTATATATTCTTCCTCCTTTCCTATCACTGTATGTACTTCATGTCAAGTCACTTCCAAGCTTTGTAATTATTCCAGTACAAGGATGACATTTTGATTTGTGTGTCGTTAGTCTTGACTGTTTAGAGTAGCAATATGTCAGCAATGAAATTCAGGTGTAGGCTTTTATAATATTTAACAATGTGTGAGTAACTAGATCGAAGTGCAGTCTGTGTATTCTGTGATCCTGTCTAGCAATGTGTCAGTAACTAAACTGAGGTGTAGTCTGTGATCCTGTCTAGCAATGTGTCAGTAACTAAACTGAGGTGTAGTCTGTGATGCTGTCTAGCAATGTGTCAGTAACTAAACTGAGGTGTAGTCTGTGATCCTGTCTAGCAATTTGGCAGTAACTAGACCAAGGTGCAGGCTGTGGTACAGTAGCAGGGTGTTAGTAACTAGATGAGGTGTAGTCTATGATACTGTCTAGCAATGTGTCGGTAACTAGACTGAGGTGCAAGCTGTGATACAGTAGCGGAGCGTCAGTAACTAGATCGAGGTGTAGTCTATGATACTGTCTAGCAGTCTGGCAGCAACTAGACTGAGGTGCAAGCTGTGATACAGCAGCAGAGTGTCAGTAACTAGATCGAGGTGTAGTCTATGATACTGTCTAGCAATATGTCAGTAACTAGACTGAGGAGCAGGCTGCAATCTTGTGTGACAGTGTGTTAGTAACACAGTTTTGGAGCAGTCCTCTCTATCTTGACGCAGTGCATATTTGAAAGCATTTATCTACGTCCTGTTTACGTAATTAGACACAGGCCACCAAAGAAAACAGTGTATTACGACTTGCTCGTTCGGGCCGGTAATGCCTGCCTCCTTGCGACGTAAGAACAAGCAACTTAACGCTGTCTGCTTTTCAGTTGTGTTTATTTGCTTTATAAAAATACTGTCCCTTGTAACTTGTTATATTTGTAGGTTGGTATTTGTGGATATTCTTACTTTTCTAGCAGAAGGAAAATACTTCCTGAAAAGCCCTAAAACTTCAGCTGTTTGGGAAATGGTCAGGTGAAATACGTCTCGGGAAGGAGAGCTCGACAGAGAAGATAGAAATTCTCCAAAAGAGAATGCAGTTTTAGATTACATTCTGTGTAGCACCGTTAAAACACAGCTGTGTGGTAATCAAAAGGACACTACATTATCTTCCAGATTACAAGACAACGTTCATGCATACTCTTCAGTCTGTAACACGACGTTCTAATGACGACTGGAGGCGGGCGAATTAATCGGTCACACCAGAGATATTCATTGGTAAAATGTTTCGGTAGACACTTTTCCGAGCTGGAATTCGGGCTGTCTTGTTGGAAATATTTTGTGATTCTCGCAAAAATGATGGGATAATTTCAAACAAGCAACTACCACCTCCTTTAACGTTCTTTTAACTTCATCCCTTACAAACATCCTATCAGTGTACTCCATACGCGTGTCCTGTACTGCTTTAAACTTTTAAAGCCTAGCGGTAACTTTACGTACCGCCAGGTTTAACATTAAAAAGTTCTACGTGGTGCCCACATTGCGTTTATGTGTTTTGTACGGATCTCAGAACAAACAGCAACTTTTGCCTTGTAAAACATTAAGAGATTGGTTTTTAAAACCGACATGGAGAGTGTTTATAGCGCGGTACGAGCTGAGTCCTTATATAAAGCAGATACGCTTCGTCTTTAAAGGGTTAAACAAACCAAGAGGAACCTGAAATACGGGCATTTTACTTACAGCGACGGGTTTAGCTGAATGACAGATTTTTGACAGTTTTATTTAAAGACGTCGCTTTCTTCTTGATAATTGTTATGATCACGATGTACTGGGCCACAGGTAACCGCACTCATTTCTGATTACGTTGCTTGTCCCACGATGTGCTGGGCGTTTTCCTCGACTGACTGTGTGGTCGTGTTTCCTAAGCCGCGATTTTCCCCGCTCCTCCAGTTCTTCTTTTACCCCACGCTTTACAGCTTCATATTCTAGGAGTCGTATATAAGTAATGTTTGTCTGCAGGCAGGGGAAATGGCTGCAAAATGAAGTTTACTCTCCCAATATATCGCCAGGCTCCTTGCAACAGACGTCACGCACGCATCTGTTTCGTGTAAGCAACATCAGGAGGCGGTATCACATGTGTCTGGGTGGAGCAGGGCCGTCATATACGTAACTTCCGCTGTCATGTGGAAATGACTCACCTGAGGGTAACTTAGATTGGCCTGCTTTATCGACCGGAACCTTTCCTTTACATTCTTTTACAGACCTGCGGAAGCACTCACTGTGTTCGTACAGCATCGTCGTAATTATGCTACTATAAACAACATAGAATAATGATAATAACACACTTCGAAGCTGCTGGAAGTGAAAATATTTCGGCAGTTTTTTTTTTCAGTAAACTGTACCAAAACACTTCATTTAGGCGGAACACACACCAAAGAGCAACTTCAAAAGCAGCACTTTTATAAACATGTTAACATTATTGAAGGGGTCTGAAATAACAATCACTAAACGTATGAAAAGTGCAGTGCAAGTAATTATGTAAACGGTTTTGCGGTAATTGAAATTCTGAGTGTATGTAAGTGCCTGCAGTGTTGTGCTAACATGCATTTAAAAGTTATAATGTTCCTATGATGTTGGAAAAGTGAAGGTGTTGCCCTCAAACTTGGGAAAACTACAAAATTATGCTGTAAAATTAGGGCTGCGATCGTTGTAGCAGTGTTGGGCCACCTGTGATCGTAATCTTCATTGACCCCGTGGGAGTTCTGTGTTGGTCACGACGATGGAAATATCTTTCGCAGGGTTTGCTGAAATCTCCACCTAGGCTTATGTGTTCAGAAGGTCTTGGCTCACTCTCGAATTGTAGGTTTGTTTACAGACACGTGATCCAGCAGTTAAACTGCGTGTCGTAATTATTGTTCTTGTAATAGAACTGGAAGGAAAACGGTCAAGATTTGTTATTTTTAGCATAAATATTATTTCAAACTTCGCAGAATTTTACAGCTAACGTTGTTTTAGATAAATGGCAGTGCGTTACTTTGACTGCAGACAGCACAGCGTTTCTCTGTTTGGGATCATAATTCTTCGTCTTCGCTTTTTACGGTTTCAGTTTTTCACAAATGGTCTGGTATGTGGGATGCACTAACAGTCGCCTTACCGACACAGTGAAGTACTTAACTGTGATTGCATACTTATTATTCGTGATATCATCATCACTTAGTCTGGCTTCGGAGAGATACATGGCCTCTTCTAAGCGAGTTGTGCAGAGAGTGCGATCTATGCTTCCTCTTTTAACCTTTTAAAGCCTAGCGTTAAATTTACGTACTACCAGGTTTAACACTAAAAAATTCTACGTGGTGCCCACATTGCGTTTATGTGTTTTGTACGGATCTCAGAACAAACAGCAACTTTTGCCTTATAAAATATTAAGAGATTGGTTTTTATAACCGAAGTGGAGAGTGTTTACAGCGCGGTACGCACTGAGTCCTTATATAAAACAGATACGCGTCGTCTTTGAAGGGTTAATATCCAGTATCTTCTAATTTCCTGAAGGTCACCTGGGAGTTGCTAACGTCTTCTTCCTCATCTTCCCTCCCCTTGTATCTTTCCTTCAAAAACATGTTTTAGAAGGCTTTTATGAAATGCAGAATTTGGTTGGTATCGAATAGGTTCCGCCTGCGCGGTGGTTACGAAGGAAAAATTCTTATGAACGTGGATAGAAAGGCCGTGGCCGTTTGTAAGGTAATACTCGGCATTTTATTGAAGAGGCAGAGGCACGTGTCCCTTGGCTTTTCCGTATCTCATATTCGTCCGCATCTTACTCTTCTGTTGTGGGTCCGCGTAAGATTGTGAAGTTTCCTGTCCACTTCACTGAACCCGTTTCTCTAAAACCGCCAAGAACACCGCCTGCCAAGGTAGGATGAAGATCTTGAAACATGTACATGTGGGCTAAACCTTAGTCAGTTGATAAGCAAATATTATAACAGTAGCTGCAGTGCTTAGAGCAGCCACCTTGAGCCTGGGCGTCTTCTTCATGGGCAACTGCTTTGTATCCTTTTTTACGCAAAATGAATTGTGTTTTTTTAAATATATTCCGGAAGCTCCTCCAGTATATCGTCCATTGCGTGTAGTGTAAAGCAGCGTGTTTTTGTATTAAGTCGAATGAAATAAAAATTGTTCATAAAGGAACAAAACTCGGTTCGGAAAATATTAGTGGGCGTATTCTTTGTTTGCCAGACAGCTGGTTTTTGAAAGACCTTGCAACCGGCCACCTCGCAGTATGTTCTCTTGGTTTCATAATAAATTCTCCCATTAATCAGAAAAAAATTCTCATGCTCTTTTTTAGACCAACTACTTTTTCCCACCCCTACGTCTTCACTTTCATACTGACCTTATCTGCGAGACAAGAGAGGGCATTGTAACAAAGTGATGTTCTTCCTCTCCCCAAATAGAGGGTCTCTCACTTATCCCATAACTTCCCCGTTTCACCTACTCAACAACTATTTCTTCTTAGCTCTCTTTCTCTTCAGAGACGGCAGAGGAGTGAGGGGCACTTCATTTCGGCGGAAGAGACGGGAGAACACCACACTGTTGGAAGGTTCCCAGGCTGCTTGGGTTCGTCCTTGCGATAAGGGTAATATGAAATTGAAGGCATTAGGTTGGTAAGAAGCACCTTGAAACAGCAAGAGGGGAATTTTTTTGCTCCGCACGTTTTATTTTGTGATAAAATGAATAATTTATAAGGACAAGTAATTGACGGCCTCCAGAGCAAAACGTATTTAGACCGGAAAGGCAGTATGCGAAAACTTAAGGAGACCAAGAGGGTCTTTGTCGAGGTTGCCGGTCGCAAGACTTTTCGGGCTTAATGACTACCAAGCAGGAGTCCGGAAAAGTCTTGCAAGGTGTCCTAAAAATGAGTGCTACTGATTATCTACAACGTTAACACGTCACGATATACACATACTATCAGGCTTGCTTGTATTGTTATATTATTCTAGTTAGCCTTTGTGAAAAAAGAACAGGTTTGCCGAAGGGTTTGCTGAGCAAAATTAGTTGTGAACACTTCGCGAAACCAAGGGGCCATGTTACTTAACATTTGCTGATGAAAGTGCTTTTTTGTTTCATTATGCACCGAACACACTCTAAGCTTTATTCCTTGTTGGGTTATCACTAGGTAATCTTTATGGTTTGCAATGGCAATCGTCATTGCTTTATCAGGGCTGATACAGCATAAAAGCAGGTATGGGAAATACTGCAGTGCCAGCAATTGTGAGGTTTGTTCCTAATGTCAGTCAATAGAAGAGTGTGAAATTGTCGTATTTGAATTTCGGTGCAGACTTTTCCGTATTTTCCACTTCATACGACGTTACAGGTGATAAGACGCTCCCAGTAATTAGTAAAATGTGATAGACTCTCTCTTAAATTTGACCTTCCATTGTTAAAGGTCTGGGTGATTTTTTGAGACTTCTCAGGACAAAGTGAGCCTTATGAGGCTGAAAATACGGTACATTGGAAGCTCAACTGAAATAAATTAGTGTTACGTTCATTTACTTAAATATTAGCAGCGGTTATTACAACTGGTGATAGAGAACCGTTCTCGTCATTTTTGCTTTGTCACTTTCATACGACCCGTACGAAGAAGAAAATGTAATGGCTGGGGAAATTTCGAATAATGGGTGCTCTTTCTTCTGTCGCAGTAAGGCGTCTCTCGCCTCTTCTCGTGACTTTTATTTTCACTGTGTAATTTTAAGTGTCTTTTTCCCCAGCCTTTCTATAAAATAAGAACTGTAGCTTCTTTGTGTAGATGCTGTTTTACCGCAGACAAAAAGGCAAAGCTGCCTCGCTAACGAATCATGTACTTGCGTTCATATTTCAGGCCATAGTGTAATTTAAGTGTTTAATGTTCGCTGCTTTGATTTACTTAATGACTCTCGACTAAGTCCTATGTCGTTGAATGGCAGGATGATTTTATGAGTAAGGAGTTGGCAAGGAATTGGTCTCCATCTCTTTCGAAATAGTATCTGAAAATGTCGTTAGCAGAACGCGACAGACGTGTCAGAACAGTATGCTGGCAAGCTGAGAACTGAATATCAGGAATCCAAGGAACTGGCCCAAGCTGTGCAGCAGTGATCTTAGCAGTTTTATTGCTGTCACTGAATACAGCGGCTGTAATCTGGCCGCAATCAAGAGCCTTCGGGCGGCGTTTTCTTGCCTTTCCCACACTTTTTCTAGCGAACCTTCGTCACCTTAGAAGGTTTGCAGTCGGCGTAAGGCTGCCAATAGTTTCCAGTTTCCGGAGTAAAGCTTAGGACCCCTTGTTGAGTTTCCTCAGGGGAAATTAGATTTTCCGACCTTTATGTAGGTATACTCATTCCATCAGCCGTATATTTCACCCTTCCACTGCTCTTGGAAGTTTGTTTGCTTCAAAATAACCGAATCAGACGTTTCAGGTTCACGTTGTTAGTTTCATAGTCTCTAAGCAAACATCTGTGGCAACGCAGTGTTTAACAAAACAGATGAGATCTTATTATTCGTTCAAATATCAAAAGACGACTCGCTTATTGCGGGACCCAAAAAACGCTGTTGCACAAATGTTGCCTTCATGGGCAAGATCCGTGCAATTTCGAAGCGCTATGCACTTGTCAGAACAAAATTTGTGACTACTCAGCTTGTACTGTCCTTTGCTGAAGAGAATAAAGTTGATCTGAACAGCGTGCGTAGAGTCCGTTAACACGGCGGCGGATGGAGAAAAACGTGTAAATCCTGTCAGAAACATGAGTTTCTATCACTGCATGAACTTCATTATACTGGTCGCCATTTGTTAGATATTTCGTTTACAACAAGCCTGAAGTCAAATGTATGCACATCTCTAACCACACAGAACTGTATTACCTCGTGCACACAAAACACGACTGCATTTCTGCCCAATATATTTCTAATTGGAATACATCGGTTGCTTGTCACAAAGGGACAGTCGGCTTTCCCAAGCACAAATAAGTGCCAAGGTCAACTGTAAACTGCTCTGTCAATATCAATGCCTACAACAAGCGCAGTTTTGCAAGTGCATGTTTTCCTCTTCACCTGCAGCAGTATACCGCCGTGGCTGATTAGAATGTAAGGAGGGCACACATTATTTGTGTCTTACTTTGTTAAGGTTTCGATGTAGATTTTCTTATTAAATGCCCTGCTTAAAGGTGAACGTAAGAACTGTAGAAGAAGAAAGAGAGAGAAGGCATGTTATAAGAGGCGGAGGGTGAAGAAAGTACGGCTGGATTGATGGCTGGATGGAATGGAAAAGAGCGCTGCTGTATAAAACAGAAAGGAAGTGTGTGTGGAGTTGAATATTCTTGCGGGCCGGATATTTGTTGCCTGTGATTCTGACAATGACGGATGGAGATGGAGCACGGAGATGGCTTCTTGAAAATGCACGTCCGCCCTCTGCTGTTAATTTCTTTAAACAGCGCAAAGTAATAGCTCCTGGCCGGCATCGCTTCTAGACACACGCAACCCTCTATATTCCGGGTCATAATTTGGATTAATTGATGCCAATGTTTTAAACAATGGGATGCATCATCAAAGAGGCAGTCTCTTTGGCCGCCCTGACAGAATATTTAACGATTTGTTTTTACACATCCATTAAGTCACTATGTGCCCATTTCGGCCCTACATTATCGGCAATATAACCCCGTTAATTTGCCGTAACCTTGTTACTGCCTTCTTATTTACTGCAGGGCATTCAAAATTGTAAGTTGTGAGCACTGTGGGCTATTTGTGGAACTAATTGTTACAGCCAGATAATTCTGGCGAGAATTTGGAAGAAAGAGTCTGGTATGTGTGGAGAGAAATCGATGATGTTTTATTACCTATTTATTACAAAAAGTGACAAGAGAAAATATCCTGAAACCCTTCATTTAGCACGACACCACAGAAGTGTTTCAAGTTATGCTAATTTAATTCCTATGTTCTAAGAAGCCTAAGAAACATAGGCTGAAATCAAAGACGCTGTGCATTTTCTGAAAGCACGCAATTTCCAAAATAATTCTGTGTCGTCCAGCAGGTGTTGTGTGCTTCTGCTTTTCAACATGCCAACCCCTGTTGAGCAGCAGACATATTTTTGCTGTAAATGCAGTTAGAATTATGCGGTTCGCAATTTATCACATTCAGCATTATTAATATATTTACATTAAGATTAAAATTAGCGTGTCACTGTGTTTGTTCTTGGTAGTACTGCGTTTCACACTGCACCTATCCAGCAGTCTTTCAGTAGTGCTAATATTCAGAAATAACAACATTCTTGTGACACCTATTGCTCAGTCTACCCTTCACATTCCTGGTTAGGTTACACTGCAGGCAACAGATTGGCTTACGCAGTATCGCTTATGAATCTGAGCGATAGGTACCCGGCTCGAATGCCGGACGGCACAGTTTATTATCCTGTATGAATTCATCGTCGTTTTACTCAGTATAATAATTTTATTAGTCCACGACCACTTCCTCCAAAATTATAATCAGCAGTACTGGAATTAATGTATATAAACTGAGCCATTGTTAGCGTCGTTAAATAAACAATAAATAAGTGCGTCACATTAACCCTTTAAAGACGAAGCGTATCTGTTTTATATAAGGACTCAGTGCGTACCGCGCTGTAAACACTCTCCGCTTCGGTTATAAAAACCAGTCTCTTAATGTTGTATAAGGCAAAAGTTGCTGTTTGTTCTGAGATCCGTACAAAACACATAAACGCAATGTGGGCACCACGTGGAATTTTTTAATGTTAAACCTGGTCGTACGTAAAGTTACCGCTAGGCTTTAAAAGGTTAATATTCGTATTGCCCCATAGTTAATACCACCATCTTTCATTTTGTTGTGAGTGTCAGTGGGGATCTCTTTAAGACCTACATCAACGGATAATGAAAAAGAACGTTTTCGGATTGTGGCTTGCGCAGCAAATGAAATGCCGGGCGTGGTGCAGTGCAGCTGTGCGTCTGCACGTAAAGATACGGTACACCTCTTGTACATTGTTGATTAAGCCCTTTGAGCGGCGTCTTGTACTTATCAGGTTGGGCGGTGCTGATGCGGCTGTCGACCTTTCGGCAGCTAAAGCCACGAGTGCAAGCAAACACGGATCAGGTTTCCCCGTTCTCTGTACTTATCAGGTGACCGTCCACGCTGCCTAATACTCCCACTGTATGCCACTGAAACAGGTGGAACCAGACAGGATTTGAAACCAGCGGAGTTCTTTTGTTATTCATTGAACTTTGCTTGTGTATTCTCCTTTAAGCCCGAATTTCTTTCCTCACTGCCATGATTTGTTACTTTCCTCTGACTTTTATGTCACCTCCCTCTTTCTGCACATAATTTTCCTTTGTTCATTTATTGTTTGCGTCTTGGTTTATTTATCCACCGTTTCTGCACGGCGTACAGGCTGTATTGTAGGAGTGATCAATGATTTTTCGCTGGCACGCCGTACCACCCGCATGGGTAATAGCTTAAACCTTTATATTGCCTTCATTTGCATGTTCGTCTTCGTGTTTTTCAGGTTTAGTCCTTTCCACTGTCGATGTGATCCATATTTTTCGAAGTATACTAAAATCCTACAGTTTATATAGAAGCACTGTCTGGTTTGAAGTCTTAGGCCAAAGAAGAAACGTTAACATTTTAAGTAGGCCTTCTTGATGAACGGCTCAAACTAAGTTTTGATGTTTGCTGGGGGGAATTTTTGAGCTCCGTAATGAACCTTCAGGGTCAATAAAAACGGTAATTATTTTCGTCTGTGTTGTTTAACGACCTGTCGATTGCGAAGATTATATAGCGTCGGTGATAGATGAATGAATGTGAAGCATTCTATTTGGAGCAAACCCTGTCCCATTGCCACATGGTTCACCACAAATCCCATACGGACTGCGGCATGGTATTGAACCGTCGGGTCTCAGAAGTGAGATTCCGGCGCCGAAAGACCTGAGCTGTGACGCAGCCAGATAAATTTCGTTACAAGCTGAGTAATTACAGCTGTAGATATAACAAGAAAGATACAGCACACCGTACTGTCCATTTATCGTGAAATGTGTTCAAATAATACGGCAATCCCTGTGGTCACCCTGACGTCACACACCGGAGCACTGCTCTCCTCTGTCGGCTTCCGTCGCTACGTCTGCATCCATTGAGAACAAGCGCAGAATCTCCGAGGATCCAAAAAGGAAGACAATTCCTCGTTGACATTTCTCAGGTTTCTCCAGCAGATAAACATGTGGTTGAGATCGACTGGTTGATAGGAGTACATGCGACGCATTCCGCAGGTCCGAAGTTAAGATGTACTTGATATTCCCGACAGCTTTATCAACAGACGGCGGTGTCTATTAACAATAACAGCTCTACACTTCAAGCGGTCTGTATACTTTGGAATAGCGTTGACAATCGCTGTGTCAGTTTCTTGTACCATTTTTAGCCTACGTTTCTTAATGCAAGGAAATAAGGTTTATGAAGCGCGGTTTGTGTTCAAAATGCCATTTGGACACTGGTAATAAAAAGCCTTGTACATAAGTGCGAAAACCTGTGGCAACACTTTGAAAAATGTCATTTGCCTAAATATTGGTTTTTCTTCTAGATTATTTCGTAGGTTATTAAGGTGCTCGGAGAAGGCAAGTGTGTGAAGAATAAGGAAGAATTTGTCGGTATCTGTTTCACTGTATTGCAGCTAATAGAGCTTTATTAGCCCTTTACAGACGAAGCGTATCTGTTTTATGTAAGGACTCAGTGCGTACCGCGCTGTAAACACTCTCCACTTCGGTTATAAAAACCAGTCTCTTAATGTTTTATAAGGCAGCAGTTGCTGTTTGTTCTGAGATCCGTACAAAACACATAAACGCAATGTGGGCACCACGTAGAATTTTTTAATGTTAAACCTGGTGGCATGTAAAGTTACCGCTAGGCTTTAAAAGGTTAATAACTACTCCCGTGCCAGAATATATGCCATTGAAGCCTTTAGTTGTTTTCGTTTTTCCAGCTACCTTCAAAGAGACGGGGCCCCCCCCCCCCCCAAAAATCCTAACCGTCACTATTTAGTGTCAATGCAAGAAACCTGTTTTGCGTGCAAAGCGGAAAAAACATCAAGTTTATTGTTAAAAATGATCCTGTAATTATTACTACTAATAATGCAGTGAGATGTATAGGCTATGAGAAAACTAAGCTGTGATGTATTGGTGCTTATCCTCCTTTATATTTGAGACTCCTTGAGGAGGCCGTCTCGGCGCCGAAACATGTAGGAGTTCGTAAAGCTTATGTACAGTGTGTAAACGTATTGTATTCATTTGTAGGTGTATATAATTTTAAGAATAATCTACGGAGTGAATAATATCAAATTTAAAATACGAGTATGTAGGTTTGCGGGGTTTGACACAGCACTGAGTTTCACTTATAGTTAAGTTGCAGCTTCTTAAGAATACATTATTTATCACTCTGACGGAAGAACACAGCACTACGGTGAGGTAATATCACTGCATTGTATACACTACTCGCAGAGAACTGACTGACGTCTCACTACCCATATCAAATTGACTACAAATTACATGAACATATATATCTAAAGGCTTTCTGCATCTCAGCACTGACTGCTTCAAATTCCTTTTATGCTTTCACTTTCTCATATTCTTTTAGCTTGCTCTCCTGTGGTATGTGGGTGTGAAACGTGGTTTCTCACGTTCAGGCAGGAGCGTACATTAAGGGTGTTTGAAAATAGGGCGTTGAGGTGATGTTTGGAACTGAGTGGGAGAGAGAAAGAGGTGCCGCAAAATAAGCTTCACAGAAAGTAGTTTCGTAGTTTGTACTGTGTACCGAATATACATTGGCAGCACGCTGAGGGAGAAGAGAAATGCATAGACACACCTGATGGGAAAACCTGTTGGAAGTGGACCGCCTGGAAGAGTTTGACACAGATGTAAGAGAAATATTAAAACTGATTTTGAAGAAATAGGGTAGGAGGTTGTGGAGTGAATTCATTTTGCTCATGATAGGTACCAGTGGTGGGCTCTTGTGAATGCGGCAATGGACCTTGGGTTCCGTAATGAGCGGGGGATTTCATGACTGGCTCAGAGACCGTTAGCTCCTGAAGAGGGATTGTCACCACAAATGGGGTTTATGGGTTCAATTTTAAAATGTGAAAAATACTCAAATTTCTTTCGTATCAGAAATCCCCAGCTTCCCATATTGTGAAGCTACGCGGTGTTTGACGTACTGGTATACCGAGTCCTGAAGGCAGATTGTGACGTGGAGGGGAAAAGGGAACTTCGTACAGCCAGTCAGTTAATGCTATGTAGGGAAATAACTGGTAATTGTTGTGAGAATATGCAAACATACTGCCGGAAAAAAATGCGGAGTTTCGTAATGTTGTAAGAAGTGGTAAATATAGTTACCACTGCGTTGTAAATCTTTAAACACCGGTGAGGTTCTTTGAATCACAGGTTTCACACAACGGGACATTATTTGGAAAAACTTCATGTCGGTTACGGTACACGTGAATTTAGTTGCAACATGTACATTTTTGACACGAGACATATCGGCAGCATTTTCAGGAACTTCTCTGTGACGATGGAAAAAGTTCTTGCAAATGTTGCCGTTATTTCTCGCGTGAATTCAGTCAAAAGCAAGCACGCAGTGAAAGATGGATATTATTCGTTGGCTCAGGAACGTGTTTTATCGCCGTGTGGTGCGAGGTCTTACAGCCATGTTGTTTGACATGAGTCTTCTTACTTATCGCTGTTGGCTGACGGTGCGTTGTTATAGCAATTTATTAACGTACTGTTGTGAATTTTAGAAAGCACATTAACAGTGAACTTAGCCGCTGAAATTGATGAATTTATTTATGAATAATATTCCTACAGGCCAACCTCTCTAGACATTTTTCTGGACAGTGTACACGATTGTAAATCATCAGTACAGGACAATCTCTTTTATCCCTTTATCCCTTTACAAGACACCTCCTGGAAATAACTGAAGCGCAACAATTAAAAAAACGCCAGTTCATGCACACTGTGTTAGATTTGTGTGTTATACGATGTATTCACCCAACGTGTTCGGATTCATTAGCAAATGATCCTATTATTATCGACCAGGAAATTAGTCTTATGAATGCAAACAAAAGGGCCGAAGATTGTCTTGGGGATGAAATTCTGTTCGCAGTACAGATCTGATCTTGTCGACGACAGACATGTGTGGGTTATAACTTTCATAATGCGTAATCTGTAACAGCAAGTGTAGCCACGTTCATCTGGCGAAACATAATGGATTGCATTTATCAGGGGTTTATTTGTTACGGATGTCCCGGGTGAAGCGGCCTTGATTACATCTGGATGTACGGATTTTCCATGATATTTATTAGGAACACGCACATGATAGGCCCGGGTGTTCTACGTGTGGTCCACCTGAGATTTTTAGCAAAAGAATTGCCTAATTATCTAGCACACAGAAACTAGTATGTCCGTAGGGTCTAAACACCTGGCAGCAGCTTTGGTATTACTGTTAAGATGGCCATGATTTTTAACAGCTTACAGGGTGTACTCCACCAAAAATTAATGCGGCCAGCACACGTTTTGAGTTTTATGATACGTGGCCCACTGTTGAAGAAAGTTTGGCACTTGTGATAGGAAAAGTCACTTCTTCCAAATTCATGTAGCATTTCCCTTGAGGTAACACCAGTGTTGACGTCACTGTAGCACTGCTGATCACTGAAGGGGATGCTGTTTGCATTGCACCGTGATTTAACACTGTATCCTAACAAGGTGGCGAGCAACGTAAAAAACTGTAAAAATATGTGAATTTGAAATTCAGATTCGAGACATTATCCTGCCTATGTCTTGCCTCTGCCACGTAGTTTTTTGGCCTGCATTTGAGAGAAACAATATAATGTGGGAAAATAATATTAAAATATATTTTAAAGGAACAGGGTGTGTAGGCGTGGAATGGATTCAGCTGAGTGGAGGGCTTTGTTGTTGACACGGTAATGATACGCCGCTTTCTTTATCGGGTGAGAGGTGAGGGTATTTCTTGACTAGGTGAGTAAATGTCGACTTAACAAAAAAACACTCTCTTCCATTTACTTAGTTTTATCGTGTTGTGGTATCATCCTTTCTTTAATGTCGACTAGGTAATGGAAAGATCTGAATAACCAGAGAGGGTCTGTGACGAGATATCGATTTTGTTTCAGATCGATAAACACACCCGTGAAGTATTCTCTTTGTACAGTCACTTGCTGTAATGTAGACTATATGCCTGCTCACCCTTCATGCAGCCGAACTGTGGTGTCAATTGCTGAATTTTCAATTAAGATACCCTGGAGTGACACAAGGCACTGACCTGTGTCACTAATGGAGCATATCTTCTTGCACTAATTTCTGATTGGTTCAGGTAGAAGAGCAGCAGTGTGTAGACTCTTTCCCTTTACTAGCAAGCATATTTATTGTCACATTATAAGTTGAAGTCTCTTCCCGTGCACGTCACGAAGGATGTGGGGGAGTATAAATACAGCTCCATTTTTCTTAAATTCGGCACGAGGTGCAGGTGAGTGGTCAGCTTCAAACCCCGAACGATTTGCTGTCCCCAGGGAAAGGGCCCCAGGTAACCACCGCAGGAGCAGCCAGAATTATCCTGGGTAAATGGCCGCAATTTAAGTAAACCCGTACCAAACGTTTTAGCACCAAATTTATTATGAATTTGATTACTGTGCTTGTGCTCAATCGTTCAGCATGAAAAGAATATTTAACGCAGTGATCAAGTTTCTTAACTACGTATGCTAAAATGTTACGTTTTTCAGTCAAAAAGAATGAAAATTGCCAGGCACCAGTTACAGGAACTTTACCTTATTTTTTGAGTGTATCATTTTCCTGTTGTTCCAGAGAGGAAATAACAGTGACTTAGGTGAACAAAATCTCTTGGAAATCCACCACGTAGACGGTAGGTTTTAAGATAAAACGTAAAATTAAAATTAATGTTATGGAAATCTGTTTTCATTATATCAAGTGGGTCTGCTATAGTCATGGGATTATGTGTTAGCCGCACTGATCCTACGGGTTACGCCAAAGCCTTGCTTGATTTTGTTTTCCATTTTCTTTCCTTAATATGGCACTTGAAGCCAAGCCACCCCTTAAACAATTTCGGAAATAACAAGTTATCTTCGTGTACGTCATAACAGGGAGATGCTACTGCTCTTTCCTAATGCTACCGTAACACACACAATAGGTGGTACTATTATTAGGCAGACTATGAAGACGCCCCTACACACAAAACGACGCCGACGCCGACGCCGACGCTGCTGCCACCGCGGATCAATAGTACGAGAGAAAATTTTCCCCCAAGCTGCAAAACCATCGACTGCGGCTCACTCTATCGAGGGCGCCAGCGAACGAACAAAATCCGCCCTGGTTTTCGTCAACATAACGTAAGTTTGCTGCGTTTACGCCCGCCAGTGTTGTTGAAGCCGAAGAAAAATTCACGTCCCTTTATCTGGCAAGCGTGATTACATAATGAAAAAAGGAAGAGAATTTCTCTAAAAGAAACCACCGCCTTTCGGATAGATATTAATCCTTCAGGTCTGTCCCTTAACCTCGCTTTCTGTCGTTTGTTTGTTATGGCGTACTCTGCACTCCTAATATTTCCACCGAAACACAAGAAGGCGTCGGTGCTCTGACATCGCAGTGGTGCAAACATTTCAACATGGAAGCCGGCCGCGCCCTCGCTCCGGAGTCATCGTTCAAAATGCGCTCTGTGTGATGTAATTAGTGAATACTCCTCTGGGACAATTACAGTTTTATATCCACTGTGTTTTACGCAAGGAATTCCGAACCACGCCGCATCCTACGTCAGCAGACTTCGGAACTAATGACACTCTTATTTAATTTAGTAGACAAGAAGTGTAATTACATAACAAGTGTTTGTGATGAACAAACAAGCTAAACAAAACTGCGTTTCGCGGAAAATATTTGGTGTTGATAGAAGCCTTTGAAGAAAAATAACAGGCACTGGAAGTCTTGTGGAATAAGTTTATACAAGAGACCCGGGTCAGCCTACATTGTCATAAAGTCTGATTTAAATATTTCGGTTTTAATTAAACAGATAAGAGTTGTGATTTGATCGTGAAAGTGCACTTCTATACGTTGTGTGGAATGGACACTGTTTCTAGTTACGTGGTTCTTGATTCCAAACATTTAAATCCTCTTTATGCAGCAATATTTGTAAGAGAAGCAGAACATTATAACTGACCTGAGGTTGAAGTTATTTGATTGTTGTGATGTGGCAACGTCGAAAACCACGCCCACCATTGCTATGACGTCACGGCCTGTCTTGTGAGGTCACCCAGACATTAAGTGGCAGGTTACCTTAAGGTCAGTTGATAATTTAGAGGCATGATTGACGTTGCGTCTAGTTACTTTTAAGAGCTTGGTGCTTTATGTCAGGCCAGTGGAAACGGTGGGGAGGGTACTGTGAGGTGTTAGCTGTTCTTTGTACCTGGATGTAATGTTGTACCATGGAATGGCTGAGGAAGACTGCGATAAACCGTTGGATTTCGGTGTAGTTTTGAAACCTGTAGCGTCATATTCGTGAGGTCTCTGATGTAAATCTCGGTGGATAACTGACTACTGGCTGGGCTTTAGTGGTCTTTCTCAGTCACTTCATACATTACAGGGCTGTATACCAACCTCGAAATATGACAAATATTCCGCCTGCCTTCTTTACAAATTGGCAATTTCACCAACTAACCTACGTCTTTGACACCATCTACACAATTAAAATCCGTTCACAGTTTTGTTTTCCACTACAGTTTTTGAGCATTATCTGGGCCGTACGCTCATTAGCGCAATTGCCATTGTCTGAGACAAAATTCTCTCATCATAACCGAATAACCCTGACTTTCTTCCCCCAAAGTATACTTTGACGTGGTGTACGCGTTCAGATTTTATCGGTGATTGACTATAATATATACTTACGTATTTTAACCTTACTTAGGGAAATGTTCTGTGAGTATTTTTAAATATCAACAGCAAGAAATTAAAGAGTGAAGGCTTCGAGTTATTCAGCAACTCTCTCTCTCTTTCTTTCTCTCTCTCTCTCTCTCTTTTTATATATATATATATATGCGATATGTCACTGTAAGTTATTTGATTGGTACATAATTCGTTTTGTAGTTGTCATCTAGTGGTCAGTCAGGAATCTAATTTGGATAATTCTTTTCTGCTATTATTTTCTTCAGAGAATTTTATTTTAAACTCTGGTGGAAATTTTCGAGTCTTTAAGACAATTAGTTCACAGTAAGTACGCTTATTTTCAAGTCTTTTTGGATGTTTCTATTATTGTGCCTTGTGCTTTCCTGTGTCAGTAGGTGATTCTATCGAACCACTGATATGCGAAAACACAAAACACTTTTGCTGTCATGGTCATAGACGTGACACTGTTAGCATGGCAACTAACATAAAACATTAGGCCCATATAGAATGGGAATTTGTTGATTTATTAACTACCTACCTAGTTTTTAATGTCGAATGTGAAGGCACTCGTTTGGCAACGAGTGCCTTCTGCTGGACTTGTTCAGTGCTTGGATTTGAATACTGTTACAGTGAGAGTGTAGGGCTGACCCAAATAATCTGCAGTATTGCAATTAGAATGCTCTGCCGTCTGGCAGATCTGAGACTTCCCTGCGTTATTCCTTAGACACTGGTTCAGTGGCCTCGCGCTGTGTTAGTCTGTGCGTAAGATTTGTTTATTCCAAGCGTTCGCTGTAACTGGCTGGCTGCCGGCAGGGAGCAAACCGTGCTACGTATTGGAAAGGAACAGTGAGATTACGCAGGGGAGCAGCTTATGGCAGCAGAAAAGAAACCCAGCTTTCTAAATTAATCCTGACATGCTGACACTAAACATGGATGTAAAAGTTTCGCTTTACCTCACATTATTCAGTTGCATTTAATGAATTTTGAGCCACAATACCACTTTCCCTTTCATTCCTGTATTATCGTAATGGCTGTGTAATTGTATCAACCATGACATGAGACTAATCATAGAAACCAAAACTAACCATGTGCATTGTTGTTGGGATGTAAGCCGTATAAATGCAACATTACAAGATAAGAAGGCATTCGATTTGACGATGCAATCAGCAAATTGTATCTCCTATTGTTTTCTATACCTTCCACCAACAATATTACGGCTGAAATGTTAGGTATTTAAATGTAATCTGCTTCGATCAAGTTTCTCTTTGCATTACAGGATGTTTACGTATGCTGGTTTATGATGTGGCGTGTTCTCGGGAGAACTGCCTCATTGTAGCCCTTAACTTAATGAACCTGAGCCCTTCTTTGCTCACCTAATCAGATATTCGCATGTATTTTATCGAATATGTCGGTGCGTTATCCTGTTTGAAAAAGCCTGCCCCCAACTCCTGTTCTGTGTCCGGTGAAATATTATCGCACCCACCATAATTTCATGTGATTTATTTTAATATTATCCTTTAATATACGTCTGTGCCTTACAAGTGTCTCTTCCCTTCAGGCTTCCCCTACAAAATTTTGTATGCATTTTTTGAAATTTCGTGTGTCCTCTCTACTCGAAAGATTCTATCCTTCTAGATTTTATCGCCACGACAATTTGCAGTCAAGTCTTCTTATATGATTGGCCTTGCGAAAATGGATTTCTTATTCAAAGTTTCGGAAACGGTTTCTCCAGCATCAGAGCTTACTGTCATAAGTAATGTAATCACACATCTCGTCTAACAGTATTTGTGAAGAGTGCAAATTACAAAGCTCGTTATGCACTTTTTCTCCAGATCTAAGTCACGTCCTTCTACGTCGAAACATGTTTCTCAGCACCCTTTCATTAAAAGCCAAGCCCTTCAGTTTCTTAATATGAGAAACCACGTGTAAACACATACACGTACAATCAATAACTTCCGTCTATATATTTGAATCCAGTGTACCTTACCCTACCATTGAGAAATGTTACAATTCGCCTTCTTAGTACAGTATAATTTCCAGTAGACGTCAGTGAAATAACAAAATATTGTGCTGCTGCAGCCGTGGACGCAGTGATGTCGGCCAGATACGGGTAGCGGTGACACAGCAAGTGTGATTGATGGCAGCGTGTGATTCTGTTCTTTCTTGACATATACCGGACATTATACTGTGAAATAAATTGTACTGTTTTTCTATTGCAGCTTAATATTCACTGGACACAACACAAAGAATTAAATACACACACATTTGTACGTATAATACCAGTGAGAATACAGGCCACTGCATACACGCAGCCAATAATTATATTGAGCAATTACCACACCTGTTAAAAGGCATTTACAGATTCCATGTGACAAACATGTATTTGTTTCTGTGTTCCTTAGCCTTATTTTCTAGTCGTAAAGGAATGAAATGTGGCCATCATATTCCTGTTACACAGTGACACGGTTTCAAGTAGGCTCAGTACTAGTTCGAATCTTGTAGCTAGTAATGGCGCCATGTTTCTGCGGATTTTCCTAAGGTTTTTAGTATTTCTGCTTCAAACGTTTGGAATTCTTATTGTCTCCATTTAATCGCCCAAAAATTTCTTACAACACGGTCATTGCTACATGTAAAGAACAAAGTTTTCCTGTACACGCCATGAAGACGTATGGAGGAAGTGGAGTTTAGCTCTGTTTACTCTTAGCCTCAGTACTGGAGGAACATGAGTGGTCAGCTTCATGTCATGGCCTTTACACCGCTGAGGAACTCCCGCAGTGGGCTCCAGATTCGGTCTGGACCCTTTGGAAAAGAGAAAGTCACTGCTTCTGTTCGAAAAGAGAAAGTCACGGCTTCTGTTCGAAACGCAACCGTGATATGTCGGTCTGGACCCTTTGGAAAAGAGAAAGTCACTGCTTCTGTTCGAAACGCAACCGTGATATGTCGGTCTGGACCCTTTGGAAAAGAGAAAGTCACTGCTTCTGTTCGAAACGCAACCGTGATATGTCGGTCGTGCAGCCGCTAACCTGGTCACTACACTGACTAAGGTATCCCACCTCCTGGTTGTTATACGTATCACCCGTTTTAACGTTCAGAATTCCTGTATTTTGCCCATGTTTTGTGTGACTGGCACAGTGATTATTTTCTGAAGCAGCACTGAAAGTCAGTTTTTATAAAGGAGACACATTAATTTTTGTGAGGTAGGAACAGCAGTCTTGTACGTTATTCAGTCGAGCTTCCCGTTCAAAGTCTTAGCCAGTAGGATGACTTGCTTGAAACGCGTTATGAATGTCATGCTACTGTAGGTAGCCGTAATCGCTATGCTACTGCCCATTAGCTCACCATAAAAAGTAATTACTCATTGCCTGTACAGTCTTCTTAGATAGGAGCAAAAGAAGCCGTAGTCCCATCGACTGCACGAAGTGTTTTATGACGTAAGATATTTGCAAATAGTCGGAAATAAGTAATGCAGTTATCTGCGTGCAGTATTTACTATGACCACTTAACGGTCTGAGTAGAGAACGTACTTGAATGGCAGCAGTTCACAACGTCGTAAATACATTTAACCTCTGGAGAAGTAAATAAATTGTTTTTTTTGTAGTCCTTCCCTCTTCTACATACCTGTTCACAGTAGGTGTAGAGGGTTTTGATTTTTCACTTGATCACACTCAAGCACACACCACATTCGGTAGGGCTCCTCTGGACGAGGGATCGGCCAGTCGCAGAAACCTCTACCTGACAACACAAAGAGTGTATAAGACAAACATCTATGCCTCCGGTGGAATTCGAACCCACGATCCCAGCAAGCGCTGGGCCGCAGACCTAAGCCTTAGACCGCGCGGCCACTAGGATCGGCAAATGAATAGTTTTACGGTACTGAATAACTCCGCGTTTTGTATAATTAAGCCAGTAATGTAAACCAACTGAAGGACATTAAGAATGGAAGGGATCCAAGTATCAAGAAATAGATACGTATTTGTAGTGATGAAAACTCTTGGCAAGTGATCACTTGGATTGCTAAGCAGAATGTGAGAAGATAATATCAAATGGTGGAAGAGAAAATTGTTTGTAAGGTTTTCAAATTGATTCTTCTGGTTGAGGATCGCAGGTTTGGTGCAAGGCGAGGCTTGAGTCAAAGGAGAAAGACGATTACAACAGTAAGTCCAGTTGATAGAATTATTTAGTTGAAGTTGGCGCTGCTTCCTTTGTCGTGTGTTTGAACGCTGATGCGCAAACCTAAAATTGTTACTTAAATTCCATGACAGAATCGCAGGAACAAGTATGCCTATGATTCCTGAACCTTGTGAACCTAGCGGTTACTGTACGTACAGCCAGTTTTAACGTTTAAAAATTCAAAATTCTGCCCACAGAGTCTCTATGTTTTGTACGTATCTAAAAGAACATCGAATTTTTGCCTATGAAAGACTCAACGATTCGTTTTCATAACCGAGGTGGCAAATGTTTACTGCGCGGTACGAAATAAGTCTTCAAATAAAATGGATTACGTTTCGTCCTTAAAGGATTAGAGGTGGAAATTCGTCGTGCATACCATGTCTGCTAGTTGTAATCCCTTCCAGACTCCGCCTCTGCCATGATGCATGAAGGCATGCTTCTTGCCACTAACAAGAATTAATTTTTATGAGACTGATAGCTTTATGTCCCTTACGCAGAGACAGTTTTACGAGTCTGGGAATTATACGCTGCTGCATGGAAGAGAAATTAATGAGCGATAGTGAAACGTGGCCGGTTTCGATATTTTATGGGTGTGCTAACGCTAATGCTGGACATTAACACAGCGCCACGCGAGATATTGAATCATAAGGATATTCAAAGCCCTCGTAACTTCCGTTTTCATGTCCAGTCACTAAAATTAACTTTCACAGAGAATTTTTTTTCTTCAAAATTACAGTACAAAATGCTGGAGAACATGTGATCAGTTAAGGATATTATTTCCTTCCCCAGTTACAAAATTCTACCCAAACGCACTTTTATTTACCTTCTTACAAGAATATTGTTGGTTTTAAAGTATCTGAAAAGTTAATTTAAACGAGACTGAAAAATCTTTACTCCACGCGAATGCATATTTTGAAACGCATTCCTTGCTACTGTGTGTGACCTGTATAGTATTTATTTATTGCAAGCACATTTACTACTTGTATTCCTGAGGGTAAGCATCACAGGACTTACATTAGACGTACGCTGGGTCAAATGTAACCTGCGTTGGGACGATCGGAGGCACCTTAGGTATTTTCTCTGTATGTGAGCATAATATTTAGCCTTAAGATCGTGACGTGTGTGACGTATGTCTGCCCAACTGCTCCTGTAATCTACTTATAAACGGCGCGCTCAGTAATGGATTTTATATTACAAGTATTACTAACGCTACGTGATATACAAGCTTCCCTCATGAGCTGGTAGATATTCAGCCCGATAGACAATTCATCGCCGCTGTTACAGGAAGTTTAAAACAGTATGGCTCATAAAGAGTTTCAGTAATAAACTATCTGCTTTAATATTATCTTCTCATCCACGCGTAGATTACAGAAGCGCGCTGTTTCAACGAAGATTACGCGCCTGTGGAATATGACGCTCTGTGGTCTTGTAGAAGTATACCGACGTTTCAGAGGAACCTGATGCCCCTAAAAGAGCGTTACAGGCCAGAAGACGGCAGTCGTCATAGTTGCTGCTACGAAATGCTGAAGTCTCACGATTTAGGGCAGGTTTATCGACCATCATGTCGTTACCACTCTTGGTTAGTTCATGCAACTACGTGATCAGATCCCTCATCATCCTCCTGATTTAATGGTCGTATAAAGCAGCCTGCAAGTCTTGTCAATTTATTATTAAGTAATTAATTATTTTAGCAACAAAACGTCTACTGACTTTTAGTACCAGAGTCCAAAATAAAATATTTTGCATGCCTACTTGACGCGTGTGGGGAATGAGGCCTGGTTAGATCCTACATCGTCTTTGCGCCTCGAATTCTGCTGTGATACCAGTTGACGCCGCCATCACGATTACATACGTACGTTTTAACACGTGCTACAAAGCAGTGATATGGCTGCCGCGAGAACTTGAAGACACTTTGCAAAACTTCCACGCGCTGAAGGAGTGTGCTGCTTTGTTCAGCTTGTTCTGTATGCAGTACTGCTGTAGCCTATTACCAGATGAAATGGGAAGCAGGTGGATGAGACGGGATTTGATGACACAGAAACGAGCTGTGCATTGTCGGCACGGATGAAGATTCCTTAATCTTTTCTTTGGTGAAATACCGCCATCTTTGAGTCTGTTTTGATTGTGTTACGTTGCGCTGCACATACACTGGTGTCGTACTTCGGTAGATTGCTTCTTTATAAATCTATGCGACCATATTTTTTATTTTCTCAGAATGCATTATTACAGAAATCCAAGTTCCATCACTGGTGGTTGAACTCAACTAAAACGATATAAACACCGAAATGTCAAAATTTCTTTTCTCACGTCGAAATAGTTTTGTTGAGTAACCGTTACAATTCGAATTAACCAGTCGATGAAAATTGCCGAATTCATACCTCATGACAATGAAAATCTTTCACCAGAACAGTGCCTAAATCAAACGGGGTTACCGTGGCTTCTGTGGAAAAAGGGTAACTGAAAAATGGGAGCACAGTGTCGTAGTATATCATCTATTTATGGACTTTGGTACAGCCTATGACATAGGAGAGAATATTGGACGGTGTTAGTCAGTGAATTTGCCCTATCCATGCAACCAGAAAACTGAAACATGTTCCAGAGAAGTCTGTTGTTAAGTCCGTATACCTAAACGTGTGTTGGATACATTTTATATTCAGCATGGTCCGAAAAATGAAAGGTAAACTTCGCCACTACCATTTTTAAAGTCTGATATAAGTTCATTATTAGAAATGCCCACGAACGTGCCGATGTATTGGAACGTAACGGTATACGTCAGCCTGTAGTCTACGATAGACTCTGTTGCACATGAACATACCTGCACGTAACTACCAGTAAAAGTAGACCCAGAAGATCTGGTAGACGCTACTAAGCGTATTGGCTTAGAAGTAACGTAGTGAACACAGACTACCTTCCGTTGATGACGCATCACTGGAATACAAAAAAAAAATCATGTTACAGGAATAGCTAAACATCCTTGAAACATACAGCAATATTAATTTTTTTTTTTTTAAATGGAGGCGAATCAAAATTATGTTGACGAAGACGTTAAGATAAATTAAACTCGGAGAATATTTGCCAGATTTGCTTCTGTGTATTTTGCCCTTCGTCTCATATAAAAAGAATTGTCTAAAATATACAGACTGTAAATATGTGTATTATTTTGCAGTGTGAAACTTGGGATATCATACTGAAGGACACAGAGTCCGCGTGTTTGAAAACGTGCACTCGACAGAGGGTTTGGACGTAACAGGTGAGTTGTAGCAGGTGGCAGAAACCACTTCGAAGACACTGTGCGTAGACAGGAAATCATTATCAAATAATCTGTCTCAGGACACTTCCGTAGCTTCTTCAAAAGCCAGTCATCGAGGGAGTGCGAGGTAGTGCTCCCTCTTTCATATTTCAGTATCGTATCGTTGCCTTAAAGTCATCATGTAGCTGCTTACGTCTTCTTCCTCATGTTCCCATACCCTCTATCTTTTCTTCAATAACGTGCTTTAGAAGGCCGTTCCTACACAATACGTGACAAATCCAGTTAGCCTTCCTTGCATGTAGTATGTTTCTTTTCTCTTGACTCCTAATACTTTTCGTTTTTCACACGATTAGTTCAAATGATCTTCTCCATCCTTCTGCACTACAATTCAAAATTTTCAAGACACTTCTGATCTAGTTTCCAAGTGTCCAAGTCTCAGCACCATACAAAGCCATATTCATAATGCAGCATTCTGCTAGTTTAGATAGAAAAATAACCCAAAATGGATTTCACAGAAGTACTATCGCCATTGTGGGCTGAATTCGCTTCACTGTGGATAAGGATCAGTCGTAGGGTCTTGAAAACACAGTAATGAACCTTTGGATTTCTTAAAAAGGGGCGGCGGAGGGGATTTTTGGATAGCTGAGTGACTATTGGCTTCCGAAACAAAACGATGCTCCATGGAGTGAGGTTCGTGAAAATAACGCCTGAAGTGGAAACACAACGTTCTCGAATGTTTCACGAAGAGAATGCTTAAGCCATGAAACAGCTATGAAACCTTGTGTGTCATGTCTGAAATCAACAAAGGAAGTTCTCCACTCTCTCACGAAAGCCATCGCCCCCGCCACCGCCCTCGCCCCCCCCCCCCAACCCCGCTATATTACCAGATGCTCTTTTCTGCACGCTTTCTCGGGTTCTTGATATAAGACCCGGTATTGATTTTATAACATTAAGTTTGTTGCGTGCGTTACTGCGACCAGTGCCAGCCCTTGGGAGTTTTCTGCTTCTTAAATAATGCATGCCTATCTTTCCTCGCTGTGACGTTAGTTCGCATATATTACTAACTGTTTCGAAATGCTGTAAATTTGTTAATTATAAACATGGATCTGATGGTATCGTGTGAATTATGACTTTATGCCACGAAACTTCTTTAGCGTGTCGCTAAACTGTTACCACCAGTTAACTGCTAAGTTGGTACACGTTAGCCCTGAGAAGGCATTGTAAGAGGACTGCAGACAATTGTATAGTATAAAGTACATGTGGTTATAAAGTGTTCGTGGTTGTTAGGTGTTCAAATTATGGCTAGTTTCATGAAACTCTAATCTGTGTGTGTAGTCTTCGTATTGACAGAATCTTTTAGATATATACGCGTACTTTCAGTAACTTTTTGGTTTCGATTAATGTGACTCTGGTGAACTGAATCGAAAATTTTGGAACCAACGTAGTTATTAGAACCACAGTTCCCCTCAAATCTGATCCCCATTGAGTGGCCCTTTCGCTCGAAAGCCTTTACGTCTTCTTGTGGCAAATAAAACACATATTTCCCATTTTCAAAATCTATAAGCATCTAACGGCAACCATGCTCCCACCCTGAAACTTTATAAGAATCTCATGGCGACAATGCTGCCACTCTGAAACTTCATAAGAATCTCATGGCGACAATGCTGCCATTCTGAAACTTTATAAGAATCTCATGGCGACAATGCTGCCACTCTGAAACTTTATAAGAATCTCATGGCGACAATGCTGCCACTCTGTAAAATACTGAGCCTCACATTACTCGTATTCTGGCCTCAGGACGCTGAAGGAACTGAAATGATTGTACTCGGTTTGCAGAATAGTGGCTGTTGTTATTGGAAAGGAAAGTGTCGAAGATTCCAAGGGTTACTGAACCGTCAGCCGGAAACTGAGTTTCGTGTAATTCGAGAAATGGTGGAAACATGGAGTGAGAACACCAGAAGCATTACAATATGATGGCTCAAACATTTCACACTAAGTGCCTGAGCTACATGGCATGGCTATTACTACGTCTCGATTGCCAAGTGCTTCCCGACCTTGCAGAGAATTTTACTGGTTTACGTGGCATAACATCCCAGAAGGCTTGAATCTTCACTTGTGTTTCGTGCAGCGAAGTCAGTGTTCATAATTACAGGACATTTATAAACCGTGTTTTACGTAAAGAGCAGACTGAGCCTTATCGATTGCAGTATGCCAAGAACCACTTGCACACTAACAACTGAAACTACAGATCACATGACCTTTAAACGACCTACGTTCTCATAAGTTAACGCACCTTAAAAAGTCCCTATAATTTTGTTTTATATATTTAGCTAACAAGAAAATTTGCTGCATTTTCGAGACATGCTGCATCATTTCTGTTTAATTGTCCAAAAATGCCACTTATTTCCTAAGTTAATCTTTTTCTTTTCAAATAGTACATTCTCCATAAACAACGCGCTAAAATTTACATACCAACCCGGTCCCTTAAGCTGTACAGTTTTCAATTAAAACTCCCCCCCCCCCGATATTGTAAATATTTAACGCAAAGCGTAGGAGAGTATGGTCCTATTGTAGAGTTTCATATCTGCTGGTAGTATGATAGTATTGCAACACACATCTGCTGGTAGTATGATAGTATTGCAACACACATCTGCTGGTAGTATGATAGTATTGCAACACACATCTGCTGGTAGTATGATAGTATTGCAACACACATCTGCTGGTAGTATGATAGCATTGCAACACACATCTGCTGGTAGTATGATAGTATTGCAACACACATCTGTGTCTGCAATAAATGACTATCAATAGTAATTTGGTTTCTAAATTTAACCCTTTAAAGACGAAGCGTATCTGTTTTGTATCAGGATACAGTGCGTACCGCGCTGTAGACACTCTCCACTTCGCTTATAAAAACCAGTCTGTTAATGTTTTATAAGGCAAAAGTTGCTGTTTGTTCTGAGATCCGTACAAAACACATAAACGCAATGTGGGCACCACGTAGAATTTTTTAATGTTAAACCTGGTCGTATGTAAAGTTACCGCTAGGCTTTAAAAGGTTAAGAAAAAAAGTTGTTTGAAAAATATATTCACTCCATTAGAGTAAACTGTATGCTCTTCTTTGCAGTATATGGGAAGTTATTTACGTAAGGCTGTTCCTGTTATTGCTAATTTTATGGCGTTGGTTGATCAGTCGCCACCTTGTTGATGTATCTGGTGGGCGTGTCAATCAGAATTACCGTGTCTACGTGGACTCAAAGTCTGTCAGTCTCATTGATTGTTTTCCCAAAGGTTAAGGGTTCAGTGTTTGAAGAGGAAGCAACTGTTGCTTGTTTGAGCAGGGAGATACACGCCGCTAAATATTCTTATACCTAGAAAGCGTCCCTCAAGTTCCTAAATAAAAACTCAATTTACACAGTGTAATGTTTGTAGAGGAAGTAGCTGTTGCTTAGAGGGGCAGCCAGATACTCAGAGAGTTTCGTTGACTTTTGTTGCACAGTGCGCTGCACAAACTCACGAGCAGCGATGTCTACTATTATGTTTGGAGGAAGAAATTTTTGCTTTCTGCGGGAGTCGGATATAGAAAGGGGTTCGTTAACTCACGTAACAAAGATTATTCCACGAATTCCACAGTATTATTATTATTATTATTATTATTAGCATTATTACGGACAAAACAGTACCTTCCAACCGACCTGACATAACTTTCATGAACAAGAAAACAAGAAATACCTTTCTAATAGACGCAGCTATTCAAAATACACACAATCTCTCTCCAAAACAATAACCGAAAAACAAAACAAATACCAAGAACTGGTGAACAAAATACGTGATAAGTGGAAGCAGAACACAGTACAAGTGTCCGCGATAGTAATTTCAGCCACGGGAATAATTCCAAAGTTACTGTCACAAAGTCTAAAGAGACTTAACCTGTATCCAAACACATATATACAAATGCAAAAAGTGGTAATTCTTGGCACATGTTCAATTGTAAGAAATTTCCTAAATTACACATAAGACCACCGAGCCTAATCCTGTTGATGAAATATCCCAGGATATGTGAATATTTCCCAGCTAAAGCTGAGAAGTGAGAAATTCGGATAATAATAATAATAATAATAATAATAATAATAATAATAATAATAATAATGCATGGCCAGTATATTAGAAGTCTAGATAGAAGGGGTATTAGTGAAGAAGATACCTTCCTATTGGTAGCTGGTGGGGGGGGGGGGGAGATGTGAAAGCCGAAACAGAGAGTGAAATAACAGCCTAAGGTCAGGCATTAAAAACTTAATATCATGTAGCAAAGTTGCTACAATCAAACAGCAAATGCAGATTGCGTCAATAATATGATGATGCAATGGACTATATTACATTAGTATGCCAAATATTGGTAAAGAACAGTACATAAAGAGACATTATACAGCATGTACCAAAGCCAGTAGAAACAAGTCAGGAAGGAAGGGTAACCGTATTATGCAATCAACAAGTGCAAGTGAACAGAAACGCACCTACCGATAAACTAGACAGCATAATCCGGGATAATGAAAATGGAACGTGTAAGTTAATAGGCCTAGATGCTGCAGTTACAGGAGACAGAAATGTGATCAAGAAAGAAGCCGAGAAAATTCTAAAATATGAACACCTTACAATAGAAATACAACGCATGGGGAATGTAAACACAAAAGTGATACCAATAATAATAGGGGCAACTGGAAACATCTCCTTTTATGTACATTATATAACCTAGAGAAGTGGTTTGTTTCAGGTATGTAATTGTAAATACCGAGAATAAAGGTGGCAAAAAAGCAAATAATAATAATAATAATAATAATAATAATTGACAGAAAACAAGCGTTCAGATCTGTATTCTGTTCAAAGCTCTTAGTGTGATTCATAGGTGTATTTTTATAACAGGATGTCCCGTTGTATTTGAATGATAGAAGTATGCAAAAACTGTTAACACAACATTTTGTATTTTAACACGCTGTATAGGCCAGTCGTGTCATGATTACATGTTAACAGGTTTAATCGGAGAAGAGTGAATGCGGAACCCAAGTCTAGGTTCAGCTGTACACATTAAACCGTACAAACATACGTAGCATTCACTGTCATCCCGGATTCGTAGTGGCGACGTATGCTACAGATGGGGTGACTTCACTCAGGAATCTTTTGCGAACATGCTGCTAGGGAAACTGCATCAAAAATATCCCCTTCGACAATTATTATACTGAGTTTGAATCTTGAAAGGCAATTAGTGTAGCTTCCTATACAAAGATCAAGCCTTCCTGCTAAATATGAGTGTATTAATTAAATTCTGAAACACGATAAGCGGGGAGATGCGGACTGTATCGGCCTTCCAGACCACGAACACAAATTTATGTGAGATACAAAAATATTTTTGTCTCATTGCGTCCAGGCGTTTGAGTCCTGTACTGCAGGAGAGGGAACAGGCGAACAGAAAGTGGTTTAAGTTAGAAATGAGTGCGAAGATAAGAACAAGTATAGAAGGCGAGAAGAAGGCAATAAGGGTCAGGATTCTACAGACGGGAAGAACAAAAAAATACTATGTTTTCAAAGCTTCATATTATCATTGTCCACGCAGTTGTGACTCCTCAGCATTTTCTTACTGGTTCTTGATTGCTGATAAGTGCTGCAGATCGTATTGCTCACGTTAGTTTATCTGAGTCTACTGCGCAGGGCAACAAACATTAATTCACCCGGCATTAATAAGTAGGCGCGTTGTTAATTTCACTGCCCATGTTTAGGCATTGAAGGCATGTAGCGGTAGACATTACTATGCGAGGAATACATGTATCCTGCAACATGGTTAATGTATGAATAGATGAAACAAGTTCGTCATTGCGAGACTGGGAGTTCTCAGGCAGTGCTGATGAGGATTCAAGTCTTCTGAAGTGCCACACCTTGGAGGCTAACAAGGAGTTACCGACGCTCTACCGAAACGTCGGTAAGCATTTATGATTCGGCACGACATAACAGCCCAAAAGACTTGAATCCTTAAATTCAGTGTTGTGTTTTTAGCTTCTTTGTTCCCCTCCTGGGAATGGGTAGGAAAAAATACAACATGGAAGACCAGGGAGTAATGTGAGTATAATGTTGAACCCAAATGTAAAAAAAGCAGGATGGGATAGCGTGGACTGGAGTAAGTGGCTCAGGACAGCGACACCTGGCGTGCTTTTATAAATAGGCAATAAAGGTTTGGGTTTCATAGAAAGCGGAGAATTTTTTTTAACGATCGAATAAACATTGGCTGCAGAAGACGTATGCTTAGACTTGGAACTCCAAAAGTAAAAGCGATACTGGCTGATATCTCTTTTCTTTGACGTATGCGAGCGCATTTATACAGAATATTATGATTTGTACCAGAGTATACGGAGAGCGATCGGTTTGCTTTATTCCTTAGTTCCACAAAGAGACGATAGGGGTGCTGTGGAGAGCTATCTTGGACGAAGTCTGCAGGCCCTGGGGACTCTCTTTGACTTTCGCCTATCTAAACAAAATTAAATTACAAATGCTTAGGTAAATTCAAGTTATATATCTACTGGAATTGCTTCTGGGAAAGATAGATCAGGATGCTTCTTTTTGTTAGGTTCTTTAAAGCATGCACAAAATTATTCCATAAAATCGCAATCGAACATGACATTTAATATTTCCATAAGAAAGGAAAGCGACGGACTCGTTGCACATTCTTTCGAAAAAGTTATACAGAACCAATGTTCCTTCTAAGCTGCGCGAGTGCGCGGCCGCGCAGTAACTGAAATGCTCCCGCGCGCACTGAATTGTTGCCGCGCAGCTGGAATTTTTCAGTTTTCATTGTAAATACTCTTATTATGCACATTACAAAATCGTGTAAAGTGCCGCGCCGTCGTCAGGTCGTGTAAAAATTTTCTGCTCGGAGCAGCAGCAGGTCCGCGCAGCTGTAAAAAAAAATGAAAGGGAACGTTGACCAAAATGAAACTGAGTAGGCTAGTAGGTATTCATATCGGACCGCACAGCAAACACACTTCGTTCCCTTTACAGGGACCAATCAGATACGGCTGTACAGGGGAACAGTCAGTGTTTGTTGTGGGAGTAATACGAAACACGCGAATACGCCCTGTGACAGAATGCAGTGTTTTTTAACGTTGAACGTGACAGTACTGTAGTAACCACTGCACTTAAGTGTGGAATGTACGGGATAGGGACGCGCCGTATGGAACATGCTCATGTTGAACAGTATCCTGTGTCGAAAATAGCAATTTTGTCAGTATGTTTCTACTTCGAGGTGATATTTTCAGTCGCGACGAGGCATGTAATATTGTACCGTGTGATGACTGCTGTATAGTTTCGGGCACTTAAAGATCCCCGCTTGCGAGTGTTTGTGTTGGTGTATGGACATTCAAGAAACTCAGAAACCGCAGACAGATGCATATTCTGAGGTTCTGTTGGCGGTGCCTGTGAAGCGCCTGTCTTCTGCGACCTGATGCCATGTGGTCCGGTATTTAATGACCAGTTTCCTGCTTTCATCAGCGGCTATTAATGAATAGAAATCTCGCCCTGTACCACCCTTCGTTGTCCTCATTCGTGCCTTACCATTCATTGTCTCTGTTCGCTTTCTTCCTTTATTCCTTCCTTTACATTTGCCCATTCAGGTACAGGTTGTTGTCGTCCTACGACACATAACCACATCTTCATCCCGCCTCTTCTGTCCCCTAATTCATCTCCGGTTTAAACCATTCTTCTTTTTTTCCTACTCTGTCATTAATCATGTCCCTTTGCCTATTTGTTTGTCCTCCCAGTCCTCTCTCCTCGCCAGTTACATATTTATCATCGCCACTATCATCTTACGGAATGTCGAGTGGTTGGCAGGCCTGCTTCGTATATGGGCGTCTCCTATTCAAACCTCGACCTGAAGACCGACTGTTGTCCCCCTGATATTTCCAGTTTCCTCTCTTCCGGTGCAGGTGCCTCTTCAATGGACCTCATTGGGACCATTGCCGCTTTCTTCCAAATTCATTGTTGTGTGCCCATAACACATTCGACGTCATAATTAAATTATTAAAAGCGTCATTAAATAAATCATCATTGTCGTCGTAACTTTTAGGCTGCTTTACAGACAAGTATACCAACAAGTTCCAGCAGCTTCAATGAGCGTCATGTGGTTCAGTTGAACAGTTCAGAGACCGACGCCGTCTGCATCATCAGGCTTCTGACACTAGCCCGAAAGAATTCTATTGTATGAAGAATAGGCCCAATCCTGTTGCTGATATCGCAGTAAGTGCCCCGAGCGTCCACTGTGGGCCCGCTACACATTCCATGCATTTTATCTTGCTTCTCTCGGTCTTCATGAGAAAGGCATGAATTGAAATTGCACACACCCGGTCTTCCCCCGTCTAGTTCACAGTAATGTAATTACCGCATAGTGCAGTGACCTGTATGGTCTGGTACCATTCAGCTGTATCGACCCATTTTGTAAAGTAAAAGATTCAACGCCAGGTGGCGTCTCATTGTGACGAAAGCACAGCAGTCGGTACTGCTGCTGTATTATCCATAAATAGGAAGCGCAGCATGTGCCAAACCCCGGAGGGTTTTCCTGATGTGTCGTACTTGAGTTTATTTTACTTATTTGCAAATGAGTATTCGTAGTATTGCCCAGTATCGTGAGTAAAAATACTCAGTCCATGCCATCATTAATGCATATAATGAAACGGACAGTCGTCGTTTTCAAAGGTTTCGTTTGTAATTGGTGTGTACGTGCATTAAATAGCAAGAGTGCAGTTGCCACGTCACACGTTCACACCACTCAGAAATTAATAATATTTGCATAATTTTCAAAGGGAAGAGCATAAATTGGAAGTCACAGGAGGCTGGAGAAAACTACTTAATGAACATCTTCATAACTTGTACTCTACGCATAATAACATTAGGGTGATCAAATGGAAGACGAGAAGAGCCTGCTGTAGCCCGTATGTAGGCAGTGATGATGTTAAGCATCTGTATGCAGACTTGTATTGGCGAGCCGAAAAGGGAGATTCTGCCTGGTAGAGCAACGCGTAGGAGGGAAGACATTATAAGTGGAATGGTATGTGAGAACTTGGAGTGAACTCGATGGAGTGTCGATTTTGCGGGACGCTGAAGTGTTTTCTTAAGATGGGGAAGCCATGGAAGGCATGAAGCTCATACAGAACTTCAGGAAAATTTGTCCTTTTATGATATGTAGCCATTTGTTTTTCCGTAATCAGTTATTTTATTCCTCTTTCAAAATCATTGCGGGCAACTTACAGATATTCACACATTCCAAATTGCCTGTTGCCGAATATACTCGAAAAATCACAGCCATAAGTCTGAGTCAGGGAGGGACGGATGGACGGACACACACAGAAACACACATACATGTTGGTATGGCTTCTCAGCAGCACCTTCTCCCACCTCTGCCTTTCTCCCCATAGATGTCATATCACTGGTGCAACGAGTGTCTTATTCTGCACTGTAGTGTCCTGTAGTCTAGTACAAGTGTGGCAAAGTTTCAGAGCATCCTGCTGCCTTCATAGTCACCGCTCTGACTTCAGATGTCACAGTGCAGCTATAGTTCCCTGAAGTGAGAAAACATCATCAACCCTCACAAAACACGCGCCGTGTCTTTGCTTCATGGGATCTGTCGTGTGGAGAAGCAATCTTTTGTCATTGAAATAACACTCAGTATTTTTCTTACGGAATCTCCATATTCAGTAGTTGTATCGATGTTTTGGCGCCGTTGTCATGGCGCCCGTACAGCTGTCAAGCGCAACAACGACGCAAAACGCTTCCAACGTCTGAAACATGGCTCGGTTTATTGAGGTCTTTTGTAAAGCGAGTTTTTCTTCTTCGGATATTTGACAGTTGAAGATTGGACTGTTACGGTATGTCGAAACGTCGGACACCAACCACACAGTAACACGGTGCAAGATCCCAGAAGAAGGGAGACTGCCGAGTTTTATTCTATTTATAACGAACCCCATAAGGCAATATCCTTCTTGAAAAGACGGTAGTTGCTCAGCTGGCCTAACAAATCCTATGCATTTATGAAACTCGATTGTTCGTTACCGTATTCGCAAAAGCCGATCACTGGATGTTGTCTTGAAACAGATTCATCCGATCTCCTGAACACGCGTTTTTTTGCCGTTCTGCCAAGTTTTTTTTCCCTTCAGTTTTCATATAAGTAATCACGCCGGTTTCTTTGTAACGACAATTAAAATTAATGGGGTTTTTAACATCAAATGATAAGACCTGATTTTCGTCTTGAAATATGAGGGTGTAAATATTTACAATCTATGCCATTTTTATTTTAACAGCTTGGCTTCAGTTACTGGGATAAATCGTGAAAACGCCTGTCTAGGCGCCCGTTGGAACGAGATTTAAATAGCCGGAGTGTTGATAGCTGTGTCGCTGCATGTTAGTCGCGTCCACAGGCGCAGGGAGCGCCTGTTGAAGTCGCTCGGTGCATCTGCATGTGCCTGTGCGACCTATAGGTGCAAGCAGAAACTTGAGAACCGCTAAGGGGATGTTAGTGAAAATTGGTAGTGGAAAATTTTACGAAAAATTGTCGAGGCATTTCAATCTTAATTTAGTTTCTGACAACTTTAACCCCTACTTTACACTGTACACTTTACACGTTACGTCACATGGGCGTTCGTATTCCTGTCCTGTTTACACCTGCATTTCGAATAAGGCTTGCACAACATACATACATTAGGAAAAAGATCCTTTGTAACTTAAATTTCCGTGTGTCGCCAAAAATTGGAATCTGGTGCCCTGGACAGATAGTGATTTGGCCTTATTCTAAGAACCGCTAGAGTCGAGCGTAATAGGAAGAATTCATAGGCTATAGCGCTGTTGCTAGGAAATAGGCCCAGCACAGACTGTCCGGAACAGGGGTCTCATATTAAAATCATATGCGGGTCAAAAGAATAATTTTGAAAATAAAGGCGGGCCGTACGTTATTGAAGCAATGCATAGGGTAAGTATTTTGTTCAAATTTGAAAGCATCATTAGGAATAATTAAAACTTTGCTTTATCCTTATCTCTGCACTGTCGTATGCTATGCTGTACAATCCAAGGACAGTAAACATATTCTAGCCATTATGGCCTTGGCCGAAAACTATTTCTAATTCTTGTAATTAAAAAAATGGTATCTTAATTTCTCTGTCTGTCCACATTCTATAATTAGAATAGGTTCATAATGCAAGTTGCGTTAAATGAAATGGCGGGCCTCATTCGGCTTCCGGGCTGCTTATTGAGACCCCGGATCTGGTACATTAAATATGCAGGACAGTGAAAACGCCTTAATGCAAAGTGGTAGTTATGTTATGCGTAGCTTGGCTGATTTAATGTATGGTCCTGCAAGTGCTGCAAAGGGAATTTTACACTGATGTATGTATGCCTTCAGCAACAGCTTTTATCTTATTACCTTCCTTGCTTTCACAGTATCATAAAAATATTTCTTTTTACACTATGACGTCTGACGTTGCTGCTACAGAATTTTACAGTTTGGTGAAGTAATGATTACACCGGTTGAGGGCAAAATTACAGTACATTACACTCAATATTATCCTAACAATTATTGACCTGAACACACCAGTAACGTGCCCTTTTATATCATATATCCCACTCACGATTCCTAACCATCACGCATGAAGAGGCCAAAAAATTAACTGAATCGCTTACACTAAAATGAATCCTTAAGGACAATGAAGCGTGTGGCAAACATCCACCGTTTTTCATCCCGGTACTCTAGAGAGATAAGTAACCGAACGCCAGCAGTCAGCTGTTGTCCTTCATGCTCCGAATACGTGAGTACCCGATTTCAAATCCCGGCTGCAAGACTAGACTACATTGACGGCTTTCAGTGGTTTTCTGCAGCGTCTCCAAGCAAATGCCGTGGTAGTACCTTCAATTAGGCCATGGCGTTGCTCTCCGACGTATCTTACAGTTAATTATTCGAAGTTTTCGTTCCTTTTGAATATGATGCTACGTCAAAAGGTAATGGGATCCCGACGTTTCGAGATCATAATGTACTAATTACCTACCTTATTTAACGTATACTAGTAAATACTGTACTTGATTGTTTAAATGTGCTTACATATATTAATTAATTGATTAAAAAGGGTATTTTGAGAAAAGGGAAAAATACGAATCAGGTTTAATTTTTATAATGTCACGTCTACTAGTTTCACAGTTAGTAGCTCATCACTCACCTCTGTTTAATGCAGGAGTTACGAATGTTTGGAGCTATGCCTACACTCCCCCATATGCTTTCGTGACGGTGTAATTAGTGAAACACATAGACAGCTTTGTATACGTGGACATGCGCCATTCTTTGTCGCAGAAACGCACACGTCGTTGACAGTTATAATACATTGAGCTTGCAATTCCATTGTTCTCAGTATTTGCCATGTTGCAGTTTTAGTAGGGACTCCGAATTGTTTGAGGATCATCTTCCCCCCTAGGTTTGAGCGGCATCTTCTTATCTGAAGTACAATTGCTGAATTTTGTGGCTTCTCTCTTCTGACGCAAAGCATGCATATTTGCATTTGAATAACGACGTGGCATATTATTCACTGTAGGTGCTAAAGATGCAATAAAATGAGCTTTGATATGGAAATTTATGTTTCCGTCAGGATAAATCTATCGCAGCACTTGCGTTAGAGTTAGCTTATTGTGACAACTGGTGTAACAGTTCCAACATTATTTCGTACCCACAACAGACGCAGACGTATTATTACTGACATTTAAGTCTTCCAGGGCCATGCTTAAAATACATTGCTCGTGTGTTTAAGGCGTCCCATCACAGTTATTTTCCACTTTCAGTCACGGTCGCAAAGCATTTAGCGAAAAGCGACTACTAATTTCGTCAGGCCTTTCCGTCTGTTCGCACGTAACAGCAATACGGCGCCTACCGGCTCGGTTTTGTTGAAGCTTAATGTTTGGGATATTTACCTAGTTTTGTTGGCAGCACCGATTTTGGCTAAAACTGGACACAAATAGGCTACATGACGTGAAGATACACCTGTTTTTATGTGACTGGTCAGTGTATTACGTACAGCGTTCTCTGTGATGTATGAATTGGGGCCTTTACGTGGCAAGCACAAGAAACGGGGTAATTGCCATTTGCGAGATAAGCATAGAAGAACAAAATCTTGCAGTTTAAGAATAAAGTACAAGAAATGCGACACATCGACTTTTGGGAGAAAAGTACACGAAGTAAGGTACAGCCAGGAAGGCCAACGAAACACTTGACGATCTAAACATAACTAGCATTCCACACGAAAAGCAAAAGAAAATACTGATTGCGTCTAGACTGCGCTGAAATTACTATGAAAAATATGGACAGGGAGAGTGTGAATGCATCCGAAATACTACGACTTGCAGACACGTTCTAAGTTGTTAATGCCAGCTTTATTAATTCGCACTCTTCACAAGTGCAGAATTTATATTCAGTGCAAAAATAGTGTATATTGTCGCTTCTAATATCAGGATAAATTTTGCTTTAGAAATCCAAAATGGCGGGAACGTCGAGCAAAGGATATCGCTCTGAAAGATGCAGTTTTATACCTTCGATATAATCGATCTTGGCACTGTAGCAACTCATATTAACTCTACATTGGCCGTATGGGATACAAATAATAACCCGTACAATCGACGTGCGAAACCGATGCAATATTTTTGCGATGTATCTGACATATTCGCCTTATAGCTTTGATACTGACTTCACGTTGGACACTGTAGGGTACAAGAAATAAAGTGAAAAAGTGACACTGCCAATACAGGCAATAGTTTCACAGTGATGCTGCTCTGTTTTGTCACAACAGCTCGTATAACTTCACCTTGGGCGTACAAGGCATGAAGAATAGAAGATAAAGCCGACGCTGACAACAGGGCGAAAATGTGTTCAGTGGCCCTTACCGACTTTGGCCCTGTAATAGTTATATCTGAGGTTTGTTTATTCTCTCCGTTATTCCTTCCTATTCAGGAAGCTACCACTATTACGCGAAGAGTGGAAATTTTTAGTAACCTGTTTTCTTTTTATATATTTTAAATTATTATATTTTGTTATTATTTTATTTTAATATGATTTGTATTTACTTATTTTTATACTTTATAATTTTACATTTTCTCATCTTGCCTAGGCACAAGTGTTGGTCAGAAAAGAAGTTTACATGTTGTTTAATTACGTAACCAATTAACCAGAACTGGTTGTGATTAAATTAGGGAAATGTGGCGTGGAGCGTTTGTCATCTGATTCCAGCGCTGAAGTAAAATCGTTGCGACCACAATTTTGAAGACAATCGGAAGGTGGTAACAGATGTGACGCAATGGCTTATAACGTGGGGCTGTGACTAGCATCAACAGGGCACAAAAATGCTCATTCCAGTCACTGGTTGCTGATTCTTGTCCGTATACACGCTTTATTTCTGACGACATCAGGTCCTGCACAGAAAATAACAGAAAATTACAACAACGCACGTGGAGCTGGTGGTGTTGTAGTTAGGATTCCACTTGAATGGTTGTGTCTGCTGTCATCTTAAGGAAAACCTGACACATCTTCCTGTGTAACCCCGCGTATAAGACACGTTGCTTTCATTGCTGCTTTTGCACCACTTGCCCGTTCTTTCTAGGCCTGCCGCGTTTTGGACTGTGTCCACTTGGTCGTCGTCTTTCAAGCACTTGTAGACAATATCCACGCCGTAATACCGGCTATTGTTTAAATGTACATAACTTGTTATCGTTATCTTCTGGAGCCTGTCAAATGTGCTGTCGTTTCGTTATTCGTGTCTTGAGCTTAATTGTTGAACCTACATTTTACCTGCTTGCAATTCGTCGTTTACTTTAAGACCCATATTTTATCCACAAGTATTTTTATATAATTTGTTTTCATTGCTTTTCTTCATTCTTGTATCCACTGTATTGAATTAAGTTTTTTTATTATTATACATTTTCCTGCCTTGTCGTCTGTTTTGACCTAAGCCAACAGCAGAAACTGGAACTCAAATACTTTAAATTTGCATAGCATAATAATATTCTCAACGTTTCGTCTTTCTGAGACATAAATTTTGAAAATTATTTAACCCTTGCTCAATCTAAAACTAACCCTTGCTCAATCTAAAGCCAACCCTTGCTCAATCTAAAACTAACCCTTGCTCAATCTAAAACTAACCCTTGCTCAATCTAAAACTAACCCTTGCTCAATCTAAAACGTATTCTGACACCAGTTCGGTTTCTTTTCATCATCAGTTACAGGCCTTTGCTGCTGCGAGTGCCAGAAGCTGAAGCCAACTGTTGTCGGAGCATGTGAAAGAAGACATCAGTTGGCAAAAAGCAATTCCTAGCACCGTAAGCTGCTGTCAACAGGTTTGCGCCTGCAGCATTTCGTTTTGACTACACACTGCACAGTCGAGTAGGAGATGTTGCCGCATGCCGCAGGCAAACGTCTGGGCAAAAACTGCATACATTCTCATTTTTAAGAATTAAACCAACAAACGATTTTTTTCGGAATGCCGTAAACTGTATTATTATATTTAAATTACATTAAATTAAATCATATGACACTGTACGATATTTTGTTATTTATGTTGTACTATATTATATTGTACACTTCAAACAAATTTCCGAGACAGCCTTTCGTTCCTCCTCCTACTACGAGCAGACAACACTTTGAATATTTTCCGAGCAAGAGTTGCTTTGGTCCTCCTACCACGAGCAGGCAACATAGAAAAATTTTCCGAGGCAGCCTTACGTTGATCCTTCTGCAACACTTCAAAAAAATTTCCCAGACAGCCTTGGTAAGCAGTGCATGCCTACCCCTACATAACTGTATTCTGTTATCACAAAATGACTGCAAGGCTGAACAGTAGTGGAAGGGCAACGTAAACACCCGTAAATAGATTTACAGACTATCGCCTACTCATTTATCTCAGCCACCCCCCTAATTTTTAGCCGATGATTCTTCTCAACTAATCACAAAGACATGGAACACTACACTTCGTGTTCGGTGCTTGATTAGGAATAGTAGGAACATTACTCAGTGTTCATTTTGGACCCACATGCTTGTCGGTTACAGCATTAAAAATGGTATATGAAATAGTATAATTTATATATAATAATAGTGTATGGTTTCTTTCATCACATTGTCATTAGATTTCGGACTTAAATCGTTTGTTGTATGGCTTTCTTTATATGTTGATATCCAGGTTGTTAGCAACTGCACTAATCTCTAACTTCGTTCTATCTTCCATCTCTTTCTTTTCTTATTCGTCTGTTTTCTTACCCTATAACTCATTATTATTAATGTAGTTTTTCTTTACTTTTTCAGTCCAATACCTGTCCAGTTTTCAGTCATGTCCCTTTCTCTCGTTCGTTCTTTGTTATTTTTTATAATTATTCCTTTCTTGGTCTAATTTATTCTCCATCTAAACCACTGTCTGTTATTTGCTGCTCGTTGCTAATTTCTCGCCTTTCTCTTTCTGCAATTTTGGTTTCACGTTTAATGTGCTTCGCCCTTTTCTTCTTACACTCTCCTGTCCCTTGCTTTTATTTCATTTTATGCGTTCATTTATTCTGTTTATACTTCTTCGTAACTATTTCTTCTTTATATTCATGTGAATTTGCGCTGTCGTTCCTTTTTCATATTCTTTTCGTATTTTATGTTCCTTGATCCTTACTTCTTAGATTCTACATTCAGTTTTGGTTGTGAATTGCTTATATTTTTGCTATTTATATTGCCTTTATCTTCTTATGCCTTAGTTCTCTCTTCCATTATGCTATTTTTGTTCAGTATCCAAAACTCTTTCTCTCCGTGCGTTCCTATTCATTCGTCTGTGCTTGTGTGTTCGTATTTTGTTTTCTCTACGAGTTTTCGATTCCGGCCTCTATGGCTATTGATTCTCCCTTCCCATGCTTGTCGCCCACCCCACTCATCGTTATAGGCAATGTATCGTATTGCTACATTCTGCAAACGGAGAACTTGCCTTCAGGGGTGCCAAACGTCACGGCGTCAGGTGTGGTGAGGTGCATAATGTGTTTGTGAGGTGTTACAGATGAAAGAGCAAGAGTCGTATATCGTTACATCTAAAGACTTTTCGAGACTAACATGCAACTGCGTGATGCTGTGTCCTCCTTCAAAAGCAGTCCATACAAAACCCGGAGATTCATTGCAGTATAGAAACGGCTACAATTATACTCTGCCTTGAACTATTTGAATACATCCGCACATCTACACAGCAGTTACCTTGGGTGTATTTTAATGTTAAATATGCTACCATCTACTCCTATATTCCTGACGCTGATTTTTCCCTTGACGTCTGTCGACATTTTCTTTGCATTTCTCCGTTACGTAATGCCTGCTAAATGTCCTGTTCAAACACCATGTTTCATTCTAACAATGATAGGTGAAGAGCACAAACTAATGCGACCCTTACCGTATCTAACCTTTTTAGCTGCAATTTCATCCTCGTCTTTTCTTTTTTTTGGATCCATATACTTTTCCGATCAGTTTGGGCTTAAAAGATTTTCAACCAGGCGCTGAGGAGACATTTTAACGGATTTGTTTCAGCAAAGTGCGACAGCACAACGCATTCGGAGATGAAGACGCCACGTACTAAATCAAATTCGTACAGCTACAGAGGGAAGAACCCTGCACCTGAGTGGTGAAATCCATGTACCTGAATTTCTCATAGGCGGCTACATGTTTCGACCGCATTTTGCAGTCATCTTCAGGCCGTTATAAAAATGTAAAAGAAAACGTTATTTTGAAAGATATTCCAGTATCACAACTGTATGCACATTATACAGTTAACTGAATCTCTGTTCTTTAATCTTTGCTAGTCATGTCACACTTGACACTTGCAACCATAGAGATAACAATGAATTTCGCTGCATATTATTTGAGGCCTTTACTTCAATTGTCACTAGTGCTGTGGTTTTGTAACAAACTGTGGAGGAAACGTCCCACATTTTGGGTAAAAATTAAAAAATGAAGTTTACGTGCTTGAAACCATTCGCACTTCAGGGCTACAGTTGCTCAATTGTACCAAGTATAGCACGAAAGTGAAGCACTGATGAACTACTCGTACTTCCTGTCTTGTGTCTGAATTACGTTGTTGGAAGCTGGACATAATTTTCGCATTTGCACTTTTACACTTTAAACGCCTCGAATCAGTTGTCACTGAATTCTCCATCTCTCACTGTATCAGCATTTCACACGTGCAGTGTCGTTGCTTGATGGAAAGGCTGTTTATCAACGCTGCGGCAAGAACTATCTGCAGCATAGTTGATAGACGCGATACATCTTAATAATAGAATGATTAATGAACGCATAAATGAAAGTGGAAGCGGGGGGGGGGGGGGAGTAAAAAATGATCTGCCCATAATTAAAAAAAGTATCAGAGATGAAAGGTGGTACGTCCATGGCAAAGGTCACGTGTCAGTGACGCATTATATGTATGACGTGCTTTGATATCTGTGGGTTAATATTTCTGAAATATGTGTGATTTAATGCACTCATAGAAAATGTTCCATTGCATGAGGTTATTATGGAAATTGACACGTCTGTCACATAACTAATACATGTTAAAAGGAAAATGTCCATATCATGACTGATATTTCTTTACCATAGTCTTGTCTGCATGTGACATAATCTGTGGGTTATCTAATGAATGATAAACGTAAGTTCTCGTGGAAGAGTTAATTAATCTGTGACTGGCATATTTCGGTGATATTTTTAAGTAAAACTGGCACCTGTTCGACGGGTAACCAGTAGACTGCATGATGGAGGCTTCCACTAAGTTAATTCATCCACTCGACTGTAACTGGCACCTTTTATATTACGGTTCTATACCGCAGACTTGTCTGTGTCCATGCTGTAACTAATATACGATAAGGGTCACACATCTGTTGTAGACAACGTGTTGTTAATTGATACATTTTCATGACGCGATTACATAGAATGTCGCGCCTGTGATGTGACCGCTACGTGATGAAGGGCACGTGTCCGTAAAGTTACCTCTGCTATGTAAGTGCCGTCTTTGGAATTTAATTTTCTCTGTAAGAGCTCGTGCCCGTGACGTACAACTGTGCCTTGAATAACGACATGTTGCAGAGGTGATAAGGGACGGATTTTCGTAAGATGATTATTTAAAATGATGACGCGTTCCAAAGGCAATATGCCAGAGACAAATAATGCATTTTCGTAAGATGATTATTTAAAATGATGACGCCTTCCAAAGGCAATATGCCAGAGACAAATAATGCATTTTCGTAAGATGATTATTTAAAATGATGACGCGTTCCAAAGGCAATATGCCAGAGATAAATAATGCATTTTCGTAAGGTTATTGCATAAGGTGACATGTTCCGAGGGTAACAAAAGTGATGTATTTTCGTAAGGCGGGTGCATAAAATGGCATAATGGTCCAAAGGTAATACCTTAGCAATAAGTGGCATATTTTTTAGGGACTTCTTATAAAGTGTCACATTCTCTTTGTATCACAGGTGATGGTATTGACGGAGCTCTAACAGTGACTATGGAAACAGAGGGATGGGCATGCGCGCGGACCAAGTGGTCAAGTGGTGTCGCCAGGCAGTGACCTTCCTCCTCACGCTTGCCTTCTCTCATGTGTGTCTCCTGCTACTTGCCATCCCAGGTACGTTCACCACAAGTAGTTAATTATTGAACAAAAGTGAAGGAAGAAGGCGACTCAGCGGCGAATGATGTTGATAAGGACTTGTGTGATGAGCCTACTGGAAAATATTGTAATAATCTGATACACGGACGCTGTGTTAACTTGTGGCTGTCACGTACGAAATGTGCTCTTTCTTCTTTTGCTGTGTTACTTCTCTTTCGTTTTCGAAACGGCGTAACGTAGCAGTGTGTGGTTAGCGTGTAGAACCTATGCTTAGTTTTCAGAATTTTCAGAACTTAATTCTCTGTCGGATGATCGCAACTTGTTTTCCGTACTTTCTCGCAGTTTTTCTCGGAAAGTGCTTAGATATCACGGGAGTTTCTTTCCATATCCTTTTTAATTTATCTTTCACTGTAGTCACAGTATAACAACCCACACTCCTGCCCGTTTGTGACGAATAAAATCAAATTCTTTAGTTTAGTTTAGACTACGTGTTTGGATGTGACTGACAACACCAGTTATGTTCAATAAAAATGAAGTCCGACGATTGGAATTTATCTTCGCTTCTATTTGTTAACATCTTCTCCCATTTTTTTTATTTCTCAACAGATTTCTAACAGTAAATTTGACCTTACAAGCCTATGTGTTGTTGTAGGTCTGTATCATAAGGAACAACACTTTAATCACTCTTGTATTTCTTGGTGCTAAGTGGGCTGATGCAGCGTTTACTATGCTGTGAATAGGAGGGGTTTTGCGGTGGGACAAATGTATAGCCTTTGTGATTTTTGTTTACTGTCCAACTGAGCCAAAATTTGTTTACTCCTGGCTGTAATCCTTGTATCCGACAATGCGTAACTTGTTCAGTTGAGACAGCGTTATAGAGCACACGAAGCACATAGGCTAGCACCCGCACGGACTGCTGTACAGTTACCGACATCGTGTAAAGCTAGACAATCAAATCATTAATTACCTGACGGTCATGATCAGCAGTTGCCAGCCCACATTATTCAAACTAAACGCGTCGTCAGTAATCATCACCAGCACGGCTGTACGTCTCCCTATTATCAGCGTCATCAATCATTATTTCAGTAATTACTGAGCTGCGAACATCGTGCCTGGCGCCCTGCTCCTAGCTGTTAATCCTGCCCCTGTTATTCACTTCCTTCTTCTTCATTCGAGAGCGGAATTCATTAACGCCTAGCACCACAGTTTGAATATTTTCATTGCTCTTCGGTTTATGGAGTAAACATAAACTCTGTGTTGGGCATTATCAGATCACTCGGGAAGCCATCCACCTTCCCAACCAACTATCCTGTTCACGTGTCTACAAATCAGTAAAGGGGGTGGGGGGGGGTTCGACCGGTCAGTCCACAAACTGATATATCATCAGCCAACCAACAAAACCCACCGACCGAACAACACAAGACACTAACCAGCTTCACAACCAATTCGCGTTCGATCAATTTTGTATAGTTTTTCATATTTTCTGTTGTGCTTGGCTGGCCTCTCTATCTTCTTATCACTGACATAATTACGCTCAAATTATTACGTCGTAATCCCCTTGTTTTGTAACTTTCTCCACAGTCCTCCCGACTATTCGGCAGGCCCAGAGTTTTCTGGGCAGTCAACGTGTTTTTTTTTTTTCCAGTGACACATCATATTTCACTACTGCAGACAACTGATAACATTTCGGCGCCCAATGGTGAGGTTGCTGTAGCCCCCAGATTACATTTAAACGCATTAGATTGGTAGTCCTGATACCTTTGGTTCTAGCAGCGCGACATAAAATTGTAGCCGTAAATAACGGGACAGTGCGTGCAGTTGATCACCGAACTAACGCATGCTCGTTACGTTGATATCGCGTTAAGTAATGAATTTTTATGTAAACGGTCTTTGTCTTGCCGATAACATGATTGATAAAAATTTAGTAACGAGTGAAGATGAGATTTCTTGTGAAACTGAAGAGAACTGCCACCGAAACCTTCAATTTGTTACGTGAGATGTATTGAGAAAGCTGCAGAGCTGCGTGAACCACGCTCACGCTATGATCGTAGAGGGGATACTGGGCGGCCTGCAAAGCTCGTACAGAGCGATGTGTATCTTATAATGGAAATTCCTTTGAATGGGATAAAATTCTGATATAATAACTTTGTTAATAGGGTACTTTTTAAAATTAACCTCTTTGTATCATAGCGACAATTCCTGCAGTCTTATAGGGCACATTGCTCGTTACTTTAATTGACAATTCTTGCATATGTATGCTTTATCTTCGCTTCCAACACATTTCATTGATGTAAAAAATTACGCTTTTGTGGTTTTTAAAACAGGGTTAGCTTGTTGCTTAATCTACGCCGAGAATTAAAAATCCGGATGTTGGTAATGTACCTTTCTTGCGAATCAAAAAGAGGAAAAAAGTAATACAGCCAGATTCAAGCAAACTTGCCTGTCCCTCAGTACAGTGGCAAACGTAAAGAAATCCGTATGTCGATTATCTTTTTAACGACGCTGTCAATGGCTGATATTACATAGCATCGGTGATATATGAATGGGTTGGAGCATTTGTGGAATGGTGCTGATGGGGGAGAAAACCGGAATACTCGCAAGAAGAACCTGTCCTCTGAAGTCCCACGTGGATTGGTCTGAGACGGAAACCGGAGAATGGGCAGCGACTAACGGCGTAGCCTCAGAGGCTGGTTGATTTTTTGAGTTATTGATTGGTAATTTTTGTTCATAAAACCTGTCGCTAATTTCGTACTGAATTGGGACGTGCATGCTCCGGACTCGCTCTCTCTCTCTCTCTCTCTCTCACACACACACACACACACACACACACACACATTCTTTCGGTATTAGAGGTATACACGGCATTACATCGCTGACAATGTGCCTTCTTAGTGGCCGATATGCTTCCCTTATTCAAAAATATTCTCTGTGAAATTCACATATACTTTTCACATCCCTTGTTACTACCTTCACTCAGCCTGACGTCCCAAGTTCCAGATCATTTGTTTGTTTCTTGTTGCCAAGTTCGTTCCGAAGCATTAACTAAAGCCCCAGGCATTGTGTTACGCTTCTTAACCCGATATTTTTTGCTGTGATGTGTTACTCGCCGACTCGAACTGGGGACTCTGCTAGTAGGGAAATGTATGTGTGATATTTCATCCGTTTAATCTCACCATTTACATGGGCTCTTGTTCCTGTTTCAGCACAGAGCTTTTGGTTATCGAGCTAGAAGCAGCTCTCTGTGCACAATATTAGATTTCACGACATAGTGTGCCTTCACTTAGGCGACGTAGTGTTATAATTGTGAAGAGGTAGCTGCATCCCTTAGAAACACAGCCTTGTCCCATCATCATTGTAACGTCCTCACCCCTTTACCTTGTGGGCTAGGGATGCTTTGTATGTTGCGTCTATCCCCCCTACCTTTCTGATTTCCAGCTTTAAATTTAATCATCTTACGTGACAGCTTGTGAGGTCAGATGCTTCACCTCTGGCAGGGTCAACAGATTCTTCATTGAATTTTAAAAGGGCGTAGTTACATCTGTTCGTACACACTTGATGATTTGAATCTTTGAGGTGATTAATCACGGCCTTTCACTAAGGTGTACGGTACGGCTGGACACCATACATAACGCACGTAAACTTGCGTCCATGAACTTTGTGGTGTGGAGGCATATTGAGATGTATGAATGTAATTCATACACCTGAGGAAATCTAAGAAACGTTACTAGCGTAAAGCATGAATGAAACGTGAGAGACACGAAGCACGCATAGGGTAAGAGTACTGCGAACAGAATCTATGAAAAAACGTGCGGAAGGGTTGTCTTGCAATGCTTGTTATTGATTATGAAATTGATAACTGACTCGGGGGGCCCAGGCTTTTCTCATGAAATGAGGAAAGTAGCGGAAGGAATATTGTTTAGGGCTGAATTCTTCTTCAGAAGGGGCAGTTGCTTGCCAACTGCAGAAACTGCCCTAGTGTTACGGAACTTGATACTACCGTGTTCAAAGCGGCCCGTCCCTGTACCCAATCCTGAGCCAGAAAAATTAAGTCAAATCTTCCCGTCCTATTTATTTAAGATGCGTTTTTGTATACTGTAATCGGCTTATATCGAACTGGATAAAATATAATTTTGATTGTGGTGTCACTGGACAGTTCAAGCTTTCTAACTTCTAAAGGTAATGTGAATTAAAAAAGTAAAGTTTTCCTTGTTAATGCCACGAAGACGTATAGGAGGAGCAGAGTTATAGCTCCACTGGTTCTTAACCTCTGCACTAGATGGAGGTGACTGGTTAACTTCACGCCCTGGACTTTACCCGCGGAAAAGAACGCCGATACCCACTGAACACGAGGCTGGTTGGGCCCCAGAGCCGGTCCGGACTTTTCGCACAGGAGAACGTTTTTCCCTACCGGAATTCCAACCCCGGACCGTCCAGCCAATAGCTACGCCAGGCCAACTCACAGTTTCTGAAAGTGGGCCTACTTTCCTGATTCTGGTATTGGTGTTCGGTGTTACAGGAAGCTTACGTTGAGTGCATCTGTGTATTTATGGGTACTGAAGTTCTTATAGTTGCTGCTAGCTTTGTTAAAAGTTAAGCTTTTTTTTTTAATATCCGATATTGAAACCTACAAAGTTCAGTTAAGACGGAGCTGTCTGCTTTATCTTTGCACTAAAAGGAAGATGAAATTTCTGGCTGTGTTCTGATCTGCAGTCATGCTTATTACTTCATCAGAAGTTGATCAGCACTCAGACTATTTATTGTTTTCATGATTAACCCTTTAAAGACGAAGTGTGTCTGTTTTATATAAGGACTCAGTGCGTACCGCGCAGTAAACACTCTCCACTTCGGTTATAAAAACCAATCTCTTAATGTGTTATAAGGCAAAAATTGTTGTTTGTTCTGACATCCGTACAAAACACATAAACGCAATGTGAGAACCACGTAGAATTTTTGAATGTGGAACCTGGTGATACGTAAAGTTACCGCTAGGCTTTAAAAGGTTAAACAAATATTATGCCGCGTACACTCTGAAGAAAATATAGAATGTGCATCGTAACATGGTAGTATTGGTCTGGGATAATTTCTAAATCGGTATTGAAAGCTTACACGTATTATTATACGAATTGCAATAATTACGCATAATTAAATGGATGCAGATTAACATTAGTCGGTTATTATGCGTAATTATGGATCACCTTTGCTTGTTGTGAATGCTTCAGTTTTAATGCTGTCAGTGTGGGTAAAGTGGTTGGAAAAATTCGGATGAAGATCGAAAAAGTTACGTTCGTGTAGTTCTGCATGCGTACGTTTTAATCTTATCCTCCCCTCATCACCCATGTCCTCCAAGAAATCCAAGAAAGATGCTTGGAAACACTTTATTTTCACAAGAACACTGCATGAAGTTGCGAAATCCGCGAGAGAGGACGGATAGTGCGGCCATCGAGGACTGGCTGACGGTGATTGGTTTAACCGTCATCACGTGACAGTCCTTACTGCAGCATAATCAACAACCATCTTGTTGTTTGAATCCCACAGTAGACGTGCATGCTATATTAATCTGGTTTAGTAACTACTCCAGGGATTAAGTGCGGGACAGTTTCGCGCCCCTTGATATTTCGCTCAATAAAGCGTGGGATTGACGGGCGCTCCGCCCGCCCCCTTTCCAGCCACCGCCTCTCTCAGACTGTATAATACATAACGACATTTTAGTCATAAATGAGAAACATCTACTGAGAAAGGCCGTGGTGTCACGATGCCCGTTTTGTCTGCACCGGGCCGTACTGAAGTTTTCCCACTTCCAAGCATTGCATATCGGCCGGTTGCTAGGCAGCGTTTCCTAGTTTCAAATCTCATACGTCTCACACATTTCTCCGTTTTTTATACATCCTTGTTTACAAAGATACGCTCCTGGGTACTGCATTCAGCGAATTCAGTCCAGGTCACAGATTCGCACTTCCGTTTCCGTTACATTAATTTTGATGAGGATTCCTGTCCTTTGCGGTATGACGCCATGTAAGCTGGTATCTATATACCGACGTTTTGGACATCTTACTGCCTAATTTTCCCTAACATTAATTTTGATGGTATTGGTCTTTACAACATGCTGTGTACCTTTCCTCTGTGACGACTGTGTGTTTGCAGGACTTTGCCACCAAGATGCGGTCCACATCACCGCCATCTTGGGCGAGTCAGTTGTGTTCAACTGCCACGTCGAGTTCCCCGGCGACCACCCGGTGCCCTATGTGCTGCAGTGGGAGAAGAAGGTAGGCGAAACGGTAGGCCCCAAACTCTGTTCTACTTCTCTCGTACGTACGTTGTTGATTGTGGAGACAACAAAAAATTGTAGCAAAATTCTGACGTCTCGCCAATACTGCACCCACAGACGTCTTCTTCGCGGAGTGAGTCCAGCGTAGGTCGTGCGTCCGACAGAGCGTGTAGAGTGATTGTTTAGCCGTGCTATACCAACTGCGAAGTTGGTTCAGTATCGATGCGAAGTACAGGATGGTTGTTAGCAGTAAGTTGGGCGGATGTGAGCGGAGATGGTCGTACATTTGCAGTGGAAGTTGTAAGGCTTGTGTGTGCAGTTTTGTTATTACCAAATTTGGAGAGGTGCATTTCTCCAAGTAACTACAAACTCTATGGTGATTTGGCAGTCTTGTAGGAGTTCTCTTTATCTGCTAAACGAGTAGTATCGAAACCTATTTTGTCAGATTCATTTTAACACTCTGCTGCCATCTACTATTTGGTCTCCAGGTTGTCTCTTTTCTTGATGATTTTCAGCCAGTTTGTTTATACCTTTCCATTTGCCGTGAGGTGGGTCTCTAGGGTCTCTCTTTTCTTATGTCCTTGCATACGTCAGCTGATAAAGGATGTCCAGGCGGATTCTGGATTTCCATGCGATACAGATGACATGTTCAAGGTCACGATACAAGAAACATCCTGTATATGTCCGCTGATTACTCGGTCACCTGAGAAGTGCTCCTCCTAGCTAACAGCACAGAATGTTTAACTCCTCGTTGTTTGACAGCCCTGCTTTGCTATATGCTTCGGCGATATGAAACAATCTTTCCAGTTTCAGTGCATTGCTATTAGTTTCACAACAATTTATTCTCGAGGTTAGGAGTTCGTAGCCCTGCGGCAGCGTGCCGCAGGACGGAGGGCACGTTATTACAAGCTGACAGCAAGTTCGCAGGTGTAATTTATTCTTAGACGTACTGACGGACTAATCTGGAAGAACTTTGGGATACCATGAAGCTCCGTCATGAGAAAAGGGGCTCCGTAATATTGATGTTCAAAACATGATAACATTGAAGGTGTTCGTTCGACAGCCGCCTAGGTAAATGGGCTTATACCGGCTATGCAGACGGATGAGCGTCTATGCTTTAAGATTGATCGAGCTACTCCAGTTAGCTGGGAGAACATAACAAGTGTCAGCAGTTCATATTCCCTTGCCTTTCTACTTGTAAAATCAATAAATAATATAACTTTAAGAAGGTTCCTCCCGCTATAGATCGGCAGTTCTTTGAAATACGTTGTATGTGTCACGGAACAATGACGCTGTCCTTATGCGCCTGTCCGAGCGTAGCTTTCATACAGACACGCTACTGTTTAGCCAGATTTTTCGTGGCTTTTAACGGTAATTTCAGGCACATTTCAGCGTTCTGTGTTTCTAGAATGCCACTGAAGCGTTTCAGCATATTTTGATCATCACAGCACCTTGGAACGTCTCAGTGAATATGATGAAACATGTCACTGAGCACTCGTATTCTTTTATTGGGGGGGGGGGGGTCAGTCACACAAGAAATTTACAATGCATATTTTTTGGTTTATTTATTTCCGACTCTAATAAGAACAGGGGGCACGCGGTGGCGCAGTTGGTTAACGCACTGCGCTACAAGCCGGCAGGTCGCGGGTTCGATTCCCGATTTTGTCATTGGAATTTTTCATTGACGTAATCCTTCCGGCCGCACTATGGTCCCCGGGGTCGACTCAGCCTCTAACAGAAATGAGTACCAGGAATATTTCCTGGGGGGGGGGGGGTAAAGGCGGCCGGTGCGTAAGGCTGACAAATTTACCACCTTCATGTGCCGATTGTCTTGAAATCTGGGAGCCTCAACCTCCTGGAACCCTCAGAGCCTGTCCAGGCCTGTAATGGGATTGCTTTACCTTTATCTGATAAGAACAGGTCAGACTTACTGCCACCACCACCAGTACTACTACTATTACTACTTACTACGTCTCAACTTACTGCCCGCCATAAGTGAGGTATTTATCATATCGTGGGACGGGTTTCTCTGTTAACAGAAGTCCGTATCCTGTGTTATAAGTCATAGTGTGACAACTGCCCCCCCCCCCGCCCCCGCGGGATTATCTTTAAATTTCTGACAGCCGAAATTTTACTCCAGCGCTGGAAATAAAATAATCGCTCAGCGACAAATTCCATTGATATACTTACAGTCAGTGTAGGTTCTTTACTTACGAATTAATTCGGTATGTAAACTTGCTTTGTGACTGACTCTGGCGTGCGGAGTTAAGATCTTCATGAAATGCCCTGGTCGGACTTCGTGGTCGAGTGGGCGGAAATTCTGATTCCTACCGGGCAGGAACAAATTTTCGTGCTTTCTCGAGCACTTCAGACACTCGGATCGAACTGTAAAGAGACCGAGGGCGTGGCCTTGCCCACTATCCTACTTGATATTTCACGATCACTCCAGTCGACGCTATCTATCCTGACTTTCAAGAAAATGGTTAAACAAACACAGAAACAGGCACGCTTTTAACAGCTGGTTTATAACTTTGCGGGTAACCGAAAAGTAACAGAGGCGGCGGTAGAGGCAGGGGAATAGTCGCACTTACTTCATAGGAAAATCAGCTTGACGCATTACTACTAATCTTTGAAGTCGCATCTTACACTAGGTCTACCCTTTTACATTGGCTTTGCAGTCCGTCATGTGGGCGTGAAAGATGTTTAGACCATATTTGTCACCCATAGTGCCATTTTTTTAAAATTCTTTTATAAATTTCATTTTGAATGGAATTAAGTGATATGTTGAAATAACAAAAAGCCAAATAGAATAACTTCGGTAAGTTTCTACAAACTATTAATTTTTATTCCTTAAACAGCAGAGCGCTCACTTCATTGTCAGCGCTTCTGTTGTGTCACGTCAGTGACTTAAAGAATAATGTCGATAACCAACAGAGACTTTACGAATTCTGTCAAGTTTCCAATACCTTTATGAATAATTTAGCATAAAATAGAATGTCAGGATATTTGCACAGAATGATTGGATTGATTCTTTCATTATCTAAAAAATTTTCCGCTGCAGAAATTGAACATAGCGTCGAATTGTACGAGAAAATCGTGAATGTCGAGCAGGTAGACTTTGGTACGAGGCGGTATTGGTCTCCTTAAAGGTGCTTACTCTTATTCACATGCAGGCACATAGGGAAGCCATGAAAGAAACTTCAGTGAAGACTCTCAGTAACCTAGCTGTTACTATAACATAATAAGTTTCCGAAACTGAATGATCTGCTTTACGGCTATACTACGAAATTACGTGGATTTTCTTCCACTTTACGTATATTTAAGTATCACTGCTGTTGAAATGATAGACTAGACATGCCAAGTAAGTTCATATATTCTATCAGTCACAGATTTCACAACAGGATGCAGTAACATAGACTCTGTGTATGAAACCAAGAATGCTCTTTTGACTCAGTTGAAAGAACTTTATTGGTAAACAAATTCACATTTTCACAATAAGTAGCTACATGTTTGGACTTTTATGCCAAAGCCATAATCAGACTAAACCGCTATAAATGTACGTTAAGGAAAAACCTTTTTATCACATCATTTAAAATGCTATTTGGTAGTGAGGTCTTACAGTTCATGAAATGATGTGATATACGGGTTTTCCTTAATATACTTTCAGATCGGTTTAGCCTGATGTCTTTGGTAGAAAAGCCGAAACATGCAGCCATTCACTGTAAGCAAAGAAGTTTGTTTATTAATAAATGTGTGTCGACTGAGTTAAAAAATATTCTGGTTGTTATATAACAAATGACAACGGCATGGCACACACTAAGATTATAGAGGTCTAATATGTTTTGCTGTAGATCTTGTGCGGTGTCCAGCTTTATCTGAAATCAGCGTCATAGGGCCACATAGAGGTGCTGTCACTGTCAAGATATTACTGATAGACCGTTAAGCGATTAGTGAGTTAATCACTTGTCTTTATTTTCGGGTCAAGTAAAGGACTCACTCTGTGATAAAGACGGGGCAGTGTGGGTGGTGCGATGCCACCACCACGCAGTCTAGCGTGGTCGGCTGGCAAAGTAACAAAACCTTAATACGAGAGTCTTTTATGTTTTAATATTTTTTATTGGGAAGTATACGTATATATTCACATACTTTTTGTAATATTAACGGCCTCTTTTCGCCACATGGGAAACAACGACCTTCATGACAAGTCCAAAGAGAGAGAACAGAGGTTTACACTGCTAACAGGCCTGCCACTGAATTCTCATTTATTTATAGTATATTAGCAACTACTTCTATGTTTTTACAATGGCTGTTTTTTAAACGTAGGGACATACTGTTGTACTACTGTCTGCCTCACTTGAAGTTTTGTCACTGAATAATGCCTTGGAAGGTATAAATGGGTCGCATCCTATTCCTTACTCTACATCTGTCACTCAACTGTAGTTATTCTACTTATATTTTCCCATATACGTCATTTTTATAGTGACAGTTGAGGGTTACTTTGACTTTGTATAGAACAGTAAATATTCATTATTTGTAAATATAATGTTTAATAGGTCTAATGAGCACTGTTGTTCTTTTCTTGCCTGTAAATAGTAATTCAGAGCAATGACTTGTTAGGATGTTATCGCGTCCGTATCCTATCGATGTATGGATACCACATTAGGTTGTGAAGAGAGAGTAGCGAGTACCGTATGTAGCCTTAGACCGTCAACTAAACACTAAAAATATGTTGAAGTGATGCAAAACTTTATTTTCCAGTTACAGAACACCTGATTGCTACACTGTGTACGCAGAAAGATGCACTCCAAGTACAGAACATATTTTTGAACGTGCTTGTTTTTACAACCTTACATAAGCCATTATTCTTGACATTTATTTATTGCTGACGTACATCTTGTGGAGGGGCTATTAAATTTCAGTATTTTCTTCTTCACACCATTAAATGTACAAACTCGCTGGTATAAATTGTATATAGGATAACCGTCTGAGAGATTTTCAGCATATTTACTTTAAAATATTTCATTTTCCTTTCGATTGCTATTTGATATAACCATTTATGTGACGTAATATCTAAATTGCAATGAATGTTACGCAACTTGTGTATTTAGCCATGGTAACTATTCCGTACATCACGTCTAGTTGCCTAGTCCTCCTGCTTTACTTTCAGTAAGCCCCAGCCTCTTAGTCTTGACCCAGAGACAAGTTTTCATGGTTTCACTCATTTACTCCAATTCCTCTAAATTAGGCCGCAACTCTTTCCTTTCGTATCCTTGCCAGTATGTTATTCATTAACTACAACTGGACCCGTCATTTGAGGGGTTCACATAATATTCAGCTGCAAATTAACCCTCTCAAAAATGCTCCCGTAATGCAAATTCACAGCCGACAGAGTAGCAGCATTGAAGTTTGTAGGCAAAATAGCAACTTTATTTTTTGTACAAGTATTACTGGCAACATTGTCGCGGAAGATTTGTTGCGCTTTGTCCCCTGTTAGCTACTTGTAGGCCTGTTTTGTTGCCTTCAGTAATGAAATATCTGGTAAATATTGAACGAGAAGAATTAGTAATGTTTGACATTAGTCAAAGTCAAAGTTTCCCCTTGTTTATTCGGTAACTAAATAACGCTGGTAGTCATGGCAGCAGCTGTCAACACGCCTTTACTGTGAGGTCGGTTATAACGATGTTTACACTGTTTGATATTCATGATCCTATTTTGTACTCAAATAACTCGATGAATGAAACTGTTCCCAGCATATTGTCCTAGTGAAATATTCCCTGTGGTAATTCAGGTCTTATCATCGCTATGCTTCAGAAGCATAAACATATTTTCTGCTTGTACTTATGGACATATTACATGCCTCGAACAGGACACCTTTCTCATAAAGATTCTGCCTATTGTAAAAGCACTCTTTGTCCCATAGAGTCTTTAATTAATTAATACAGAGATTCTTAAAACGCAGGGTCGCGACCCAAACTTGCGTCTCCAGGCGCTTCTGTTTATCGTGAACTGCCGCAATAATCAAGCTTGCAGACTTCTGTTTTCGGAAATGTAACTTTATTCAGGAGGCAATAAAATCCGAAGCTGTTGGTCTGTGAATTTTTACCATGGACAAGAAAGTCTGAGAAAGAGAGACCAAATACAGCAGCAGCAGCAGACCTCATGCAAACAGATAAAAGTGCAGTGAAGTATTTTTAATGTTTTTAACACGTGAAAGCTTAGTAGTTAGTACCTACGTACGTACCGCCAAGTTTAACACTACAATTTCTACATTTTGTCCACATAGTGTATCTGTTTGTGTGTTCTGTGTGATTCGTACAATCAACAGGGATTCCTTCCGTGTGTAATATAACACTCATCGATTAGACTTCCTAAGGAAAGCAAACTGTATTATATGCAAAGTACGACCTGGATCTCTGTATGTAATAGACATGAATTCCAAGCTCATGTGTACTTCAGTTTTCCCTTATCTATCTTAATACTATTCTTATAAGTGGGACAAGCTGGAGAAGCCGGGGAAACTTCGAACAAAGCAATGCTGCTTTGGATTCTGGGGTTCATAAGACAGAAAAGTGCATTCACACTGTTCAGTCTTCAAACAGTTAGTAGCAGTCGTCGTGGCTAAAGTTTAATAAGAAGACTAAAGAGTTCAGGGTTTACAGCCTCCATAAGTTTTCTCTACTGTCAAAATTATGCTAAATTTACTAGAAAAAGTCCCGAGAGAACGTATGATGCCTGGTTTCGCTAAAACGTTGTCTTTCCCAACCGCCTGAACTCTTCAAGAGTAACTCAGAAACAACCGCCTAAGAGAAAAACTCGCGGACCTTTCACACTTATGTTAGCCTGGAACGACGATGATAAATTATGAGTTACTGTTCTCAGACTTGATCTCATTATTTTGCGCTGTCACAGTGATTGTAAAATTCATCATACAAAGTCTGTTCCGTAGAAAATGTGTAGTTTTACTTTAAGAACATTGGGAAGAACGTGCACGTATTGCCTTCTGGCCACATTACCACTGTGTTCGAAACATATTGCAGACTACATGATGATGCTGCATTGGTAGTGGATGACAGAACTGGCTGTGTGTATTAGTGGTTTTCTACTACGAAGGCACTTAACATGTCTGTTTCACTTGTGTCACTGGCATTAAATATCATCTTATATTTCATACTTTAATATCGAACATTCTGGCTTTCCAACAATACAAATAATGACATACGAAATTAATAGAACTAAAACAAAGAAAAAGAGAAAGTACTGCATTCATTTTAAAGCACTCAACGTGGAAATGATCATGAACGTCGTTTTTCATAACGGACAGCATTGAGGTAGTGCGTAAATATATCATGAATGTACTTCGTTTGTAAAAGCCGGTAACACACGATCGAGTTAAATTATCAGGAAAGTGAAAGGGAATCTGTAAATCATTTCCATATTCTGAAATATACGGCAAATACGAACACAAATTATATCACATAACATCTCTAGCCGAATTGCTGCAGAAGCAGACTCCTTTATTGCGATCAGAGACATGAGAGACATTTTGTGTACGAGAGACATATATTCTCTTCTTCTCGACAAGGTAATGGAGAGGAATCAACAACTTTGACTAGACTAGCAGTGTTGTGGAGTTACATACCCAATTGCCGCAAAGCTACAGATTATTCGTATTATGGTGGAACTTCTAAAACTGGTCACTTACTTGTTTGGCAGCATTTATACAGGCACGTTAGATACTGATAGGCAAATTTTGGTTGAGTGATTGTTTGGGATAGGTGCTATTCTGTCCCCAGTTACTGTGGCATAAATTGACGGAATCATGGGACAGGTAAACGTAAACAGTCTGTGCAAGTAGATTTACTCCTGACAGCAAACAACTAAGAGAGATGAAATTCTGATTGTCAAAAAAGTGAAATTAGAAATTTTTTTAGGTGTTCCTTGCATTAATTTGCGAGCTGTCTAACAAAATGTCTAATTAAGAACCATGAATTTGGGAGGAACTGTGTACGTGATTTTAATTTTAAAAGAAACATTTCCAAAACAGAAAGTGGTTTCTTGCATAAATAACGTTTTCGCAGTTTTTCTGAATATGCGAGTGGTGCAGGATATCATATCGGTTGCTGTCTAATATTCTAAGTGCACACAACTTGCGAAGCAACACGAAACTTAATTAAGCCAATCATCAGAGGTATCAGAACTGCCTAAAGTGTAGGTCGGTGTTGCAAATCCCGGTGGTTAAAACTGGATTATGCAGTACGTAGGCAGACAAAATAGCGGCGTGGGAGCAGCCCCTGCTGTCTCCCCCTTCCCTCCTACTTTGTTCCTGTCAACCAGTACAAATAAATACACCTAATTTTCGTTTCATATATCCGACATTACCCTCTAACAGTAGAATAATTCAATGGTGTACAAATACGAAATAATTATTTATACTTTACAGAGATTTGGACATGGCTGTAACGTCTTGTTACGACAATGTTTCTAGCTCAGGAAAGTACATTCCACGTGACAGCATCATTTTCTGCAAAATAATTAAAATAAGCTGAAAAGTAACCTACATGCGTAACATTTTATTCACGTACTGTTCTCTCTTCATATCATTGCAATGTGGATATTTTTTACATCGTAATACCGGATGTGCTAATTTTGAACCCCCTCCGCCGCCCCCATCTCATATCTCTGTCTCTCTCTATCTCTGTGGCTGTAGAGGTGCTTTGGTTTGTTGCCTTATCAAGGTACACGTATTTGCATATGTATTTATTTACTGTTTTCAATTGTTTTTGCATGTTGTGGAATTTTCCGTCCGAATTTATTTGCATTGGCCTATCTGCATGCTTGGTGGTTCAGTTTCTTCAGTAGAGTGTCAGTTCGTACTGTTGCTGCCGCTGCATATTTGAACGATTATGTGTAGCGAATATTCGCTTTCATGTTTTTAAAGTTGGAAGAACACGTGCCTTGTGTAGACTGTTCATAGGTTTATAATGCTAATACTGTGCACGCGTATTGTTAATTTACTTTTAAGTTAAAATATGAAATTAAATGCTTATTTCAGATGGGAGCATAGGCGCAGGAGGCAATATAATTAATTAAATTTAAGTACAAATTACTGACACGTGTTGTCATACACTAGTATTGGCCCTGATACCGTAAAATGCATGTGTACTCCCATTCAGTTGCAGATTTTGATTTTGATAAGAACAACAGTCTTTGCTCCCTTCTAATAATTATTCTTGGAGCACTGGATTAATTCATTTGTTAATATTTTATGTCACAATGCTGCCGCTGCTGAGCTGTTCAGTTGCTACCTGTGCTTGTGTAGATTAGCTATAGCAAGCCTTATTAAGGTACAGTGGTGTTAAGTGACAGTTATTACATTTTTTGTATTAGTGTAGTCTTATTACAAAATTTAGTATAATAATTTGCAGTTGCACGTAACTTATATGGGTACAGATAGTTGGCTGTGTTTATATTTAGACACCCACAATTAACTTAAAAGATAGGACAGAGGATGAATTTATTGTTACATCACATTTAACACATAAACTGTACAAGAGGTATTTGTCCCCAAAGCAAATGTTGTTGAAAAACATGTATTTTTGGTCTTGTGCTTTATACTGCCTGCATGGTGCATATTATATGTTTATGGCGGTTTGCTTATCACCCCCCCCCCCCCGGCATTAATATTTCTACTACCAGTGGAAAGTGAGAGTTTCATACACTGCAAGTTTATGTACTAGTATGGTTGCTAAGTTGATTTTCATTGTGTTCCTTTAGAAATTAAATTAACTTGTTGGGTTTCAAAATGACCAGCAACAAGGCATGGTCTGATCTATACATGAGCACACTGTTTTTTTTTTTGCAGGCGTACAGTACAATAACTGTCCTGCATAGATTACACAGGAATTGTAGGTACTGTGAATAGTCGACGTTTCATTCAGTTGTCATTCACAGAACAGTGTAGCTAATTTAAATTGCCCTCTTCCTAAATTTGAAAGCTACATTTAAAGGAATTTAATTACATTTCAATGTACAATAAACTTTCTTAAAAGCATGTCATAAAACTTTTGCAATGGAGTAAAACTACCCATCTGTACCCTACATCAGACAGTCCCTCATTCGCCAAATAAAAGCATACAATATGTTGTTATTGCAGGGTGACCTGCATATAATTCAAAGAGTTTACTGATCATTTTCAGTACAGACTGAACCTTAATGCAACTGAAGAATCAAAGGAAAAAATGCCCACAGAAATTTCGGTTTATGTTAAACATTTTGTGATGTAGATGTCAGGAATTAATATGGAACAGTGTTGAATATTTCCAAAATCTGCTACAATCTAGGTTGTACTTACAACATGTTTGGGTAGTAGGTTTACTGGTTGTACTAACACTCTGATTTTTTTTTTTTGGCTTACTGGTCTCTTCCGACTGATATGTTAAAACATCAGAGGTGTCACTCACAAAAGACCTCATATTATGTCTTAAAATAATAAAACACGAATCAAGCTTTTATGAAATGAACATGATTTCCCATTTTTGACTTAAAGGTTCACACAGACACTTAATATTTTGACAGAGAATTCATGTGCAGTACCTTTTGCATACATTATCTCTCACCTCTGTCATAAAAGCCTTTTGAAAAGTTACATTATTTTTTTAACACAACAGATTCTATTTTGTGGTAGCGGCACTCTTCAACAAGAAACTCCTTGAAGCATTCAGCTGTTGTTTCTACTTGCTTACATGAGAAGTTTTTGTGTTTTTATTTTGTATATATCATACCTAAGCACCCTACTCTCCTTCCCCCCAACCGACCCCTAGGTGCCAATTCAGAGTATTTGCTTTATTCCACATTACAAGACTGATTTTCCGCTTCTTTCACATTACACAAATTTATTTGAGGCTGTACTGACTGTGGAATTCAAGTATAATAGCACATGGTAAGTGTATGAGAACCCTTGCAAGAAGTTTGCATGTGATCTGCACTTGAAAGCAATACTGAAGACTTCTAATTTAAGTATGCTGGTAATAATAATATATTCAAATCAATTTGAATATATTTCAAAACTTTACTTTTTATTAAACAACAGAGACATGCATAATGTAATTGAATAAAACACAAATGCTTTAATACACTGATGGTTGGCATCGTTGTGTAGCCCTGAATGAAATTAATAATGGAAAAAAAAATGGCTGAATTTCTTAATAGTGGAAATCTTAATGATTTCTAAGGTATATTGTGCCTGACAACCAGTGTTGGATGTCACTTGTGGCATGGTATATATATTCTGAATTGCACTCTGATTGTAATTTAGTGCATTTCAATTCGATGTGTTAGACAAGAAAATTTGACACTATTATCCAGCTTGAAGACTTCCATATCTTACCTACAAATTTCACACAAACACACACCCTGCCCCAACTGAGTATGCTGCTTACTTCATTCAATAAAAACATGGTAAGCGTTATAAGATTTTTTGTAGTGAACGGTGCCTGTATATCCAGAAGTAATGTAGGATTGTATTTTATTAACTTTATTATATAAAAATTGTTTTGTTTTAAATAAACATTTCTCTTAATTGTTGCAAAATTAGCGCATATTCACATCATGAATTTGTGATGATAATTTTTTAACTTCAACTAGGCCTACTTTCTTTGCAATTTTTATTTTTAATATTCTGCTGTTTTAAAAGAAGTTGGCATTTTTCTGGATAAGACTACAGTTTCTTGGAAATTAATCATTCAGGACAGTAGTAGAATGTTCTGGCTTCTTATATCACTGTCTGTGTTTATAAAGCCACAGTAAACTACCCTTATTTTCCAGGAATTTACATTTTAAATAAAAAAAAATTACTGAGACATTTCATTGGTTACTTTTGTACTATGTATGATGTGTTTGAATTGTGCCATCCTGGGACTGGTTCTGCAAATTGCGTCCATCCTGGTGATGATCTCTATAGGGTTTGGAGATCCCAATCTACATCTGGTATGACAGTTACCCTACACATAGTGGTGAGGGGTACGAGGGACGTGTGTCCAGGGTTTCACCAGACTCTCCCTATGGTCTCGCTTCCCTCAACCTGACCAACATCCGTGAGTCGGACCAGGGATGGTACGAATGTAAAGTGGTGTTCCTCAATAGGAACCCCGGCTCCAGGAATGGTACCTGGTTTCATTTGGATGTTCATGGTAAGTACAGTTTAATGGTGATTACTAGGGATGCAGATGCATTATCACCTTCGGATGTGTAGGGCATAACTGATGGGTAGCTACATGAACAGACTTCAGTGTTGCATGTGCAAACAATTCCTTTTATATGGTATAAAATATGTATAATTTTGAAGCAAACATCGGCCCAGGTACCGTTTTGGCTGACTCTTTTTGTTACTTTGGATTCTGTCAAACGTGAGCAAAAGATGAGCATGGAAATGTCGCAGGTGTCTTCATTTCACAGTAACATCCAAAAAAGCCTGAGTAGCATTAGGGAAGGAGGCAGAAGCATCCAGCACAGTATCTACTGGTGAAAGAGCAGTATGACAGAAGAACAATCACAAATAATCATAACATGTTTATGTGTCAGACAGGTCAGTCCACGAGACATACTACATTGTTAAATGTTTAAGTGCAGTGTAAAGGTTATTGTGGGGTCACTATAGCCATAAAATTTTGAGATATTTCAGTAATAATTTGCAGTTAGATGGCTATAAAAATAAAAAGCTTTAATAAAAGTTTGAACCAAAAACTGTTTGTCCATACACACAAATATTAATTATGCTGCTTATGTATAGCATATTAAGTTTGAGGATAGATCACAAATTGTTGGTAACCTGGAGGAAAGTGGTAGGAATGAGTAGGTACCTTCAAAAGTGCATTGCCCATTTTGCAAAACGGTTTGGGCAGGGGCTCCAGCCTGAAGCGAAATGAGGAGATTAAAATTTGGTTAAAGATTACAGAGCTGTCTGTTTATCCTAGTGTTCCAAAACTGCTTTTTTTTCATTAATGGAGCTTAAATGGAATGACCTTCTTGCGTATTAGAAGCTTCTGGAATATGTGAGGCTCAGACAGAAATGTTCTGGGGTTTATGCTTCAAATTAATCAGTAGCAAAATATGTTGTAGTGACTCCTTGGGAGAAGAGAAGTATCACGATTTAGTTGGCATGGTTGAACACTAGTAAAAATTCTGTCAAGGGGATATAAATTATGGATTACGATAAAGAAATCTAACCAGTTTCAAGTAAGTATGTACATCTGACCTTCATACACTTCCGTTCTGAATTACTTCAGGCATCACCAAGATAAGTGTGATAGCTTAGTTTGCATTAACATGTGTAGAAAGGACTACCAAAGGAAAGTAGCTGTCATTATTATTTATATTCATTACACATATGATAAGGCATGATATTAATGACATTACTTATTTGTTATAACATCACATGAATTTTCCTGCATACTGCAGTACACTTTCTTCTGTGATCAGAACATAAATGACATTCATTTGAAGACTCTGTTACTCGTGCACATAAGTTCCAGCCGTAGCTAATCGCCACCGAAGAAAATTCAAGTTGAAGCAAGTACCATTCTTCAGTGTGGAACATATGGAGGAACACCACTTTCTATTGTTGGTATGGAAGGAGACTACCAACTGGTTGCATTAACTTCCAGTCTGCTACTTAGTCTGGCTGGTCCTGGCTTAGTTTAAACAAGAGAGGGAGGGAAATGCTTACTGATGTCCTTGTCCCCACACCAAGAAATCATGATTATTATAATTGTAAAGAAGCCATTTACATTGGAGTTTCTGTATTCACAGTTGAAGTGGTTCGGTAAAAATAACCAGTGCTGGAACTTACTATTTAAATTGTCAGGTTAAGATCATATATCTGAGTCTCATGAACATACACGTTCGTTATTAATTCTACAGTTTTACTTGCTGTGGATTTTACACGGTGACACTTCTGTTAGTTTCAAATATCAAGGGGCTATTGATTTAGGTACTTAAAGATTGGCCATTGGTTGTGTTTTGTGTGATGTGGGTGACTTGTGTCATTATGGAAGTGGTGGCATAACCTGCATCTGTCCTGGTGACGAGCTCTGTGGGGTGTGAAGGTCCCAACCTTCATCTGACATGGCAGTTACCATAAAGACTCTGGGGAAGAGCACATGGACTGTGTTTCCAGAGTGTCTCCTGACTCCTCACATGGTCTCATTTCCCTCAACCTGACCATCAGGAAGCCAGACCAGGGGTTGTACCTGTTTGAAGTGGTGTTCCTTAGTTGATCACTATTGTAAATGGTACCTGGTTCCCCTTGGATATTCATGGTGAGTACTGCATAATGGTTGTCACAACAGTTATAATTTGTACACAGATATGTACTTCACTTGGAGCCTGCAGTCCTATATTTGTACTTTGCATAGGTAGGAAATTGTCACTAGATATATGTACATATTTTCCATACACAGAAAAAATTAAATACACTTAAATAAGCAATTACCATATTAATGTCACCCCATAATCTGCTTTAAACAGATCTGAGGTCAGTTCATATGACCTTCATGCAGTATACATGTATTTGCACATTTTTAAATCCTAAGTACACGTAGGTAAAATGCATGCCAACACAAACGTAAGCAAACTCAGGTCACTGCTCAACTTGTGCTCGCTGAAATATATGTCGTGCCACTCCCTGTCACAGGAGTGAAACAGCAGATTAACGAAATACCAGGCAGGGGAAATAGCAGACACTAAAGAAATCTTTGACCACTGACATGCATAGAATGACAAGCCAGTATGAATTACGGCCCTCAGCTGAACTGTTCTGAACTACATGCTCCATTTCTGAAGGTCCTAATAAGGCTGGGGGGTGATGATTATGCAACACACTAGTCAGCAAAAACTGTGTCAAATTCCTTTTGGATTAGAAAGGTCATGACAAAGTTCAGGGTTAAAGAAACCAGTTCTGACTAACAACTCTTGGCGCCTCCCTCTATAACAGAGTAACAATAAGGTCTGAAAGGTCATGATAATGTGATTTGAATGGATGAAAACTAATTCCCCTCTCTTGAGTTTTCCAAGTGGCTGCTTTCCACAAAATTTTATTATTAAAATTCGTCCAGTTCATTACATTCCTCATTATTTAAATACCCTACAAGTTGTAGGAAAGCTGTATACATTAAAAGTATGTGCTAAGTTATATAAAAGGCATCATATGAGATACTTACATTGTTGAACATACAGATAAAGGCTTGAGACACATCAGAGGGTGCACTATAAACAGCCCACCTAGTGGATAGCATAATTAAATTAACACTGCAAATGGAACTTAGATCACAACAGAGTTTTATGAACTGCTGAGGAATCAAATTCAAGTCCACGGAATGAGGGTGATGTGCCTTAGTCACAAGAATACCTTGCATGTCACAGCTGTTGAATATTGTAGATACATTTGACTGTTCAAATAACCAGACAGCATGGCTTATATGAGCTAACAGTTTATTTTCTCTACCAGCATGAGCTTTATTAATTTATATGTGATTATCAGCTGCAACAACAAATGCAGCCAGGTACAAATACACAGAAGAGGATAACCCAAATATTTTACAACAGATTCATCCAGGAGTGTCACATTGCATTTAAAGAAGTGAAGGTGGAAATCTTATCCGCATATAACAAATGCTTTAAGAATCCATTTTTTGCATCTGTTTCAATTTCTAGCATGGTACTGAAATTTCTTTCTTCTCCAAAGTTTTGAGACTGGCTCTGGAGACAATCCAGCATCTTCTTCAACGGGTACTGGGGGCTCTTTCTCCAGGGCTAAAGCAGCCAGGCAAGGAAGCTGACTAGTTGTGTTTGTCTGGTCCTGCAGTTTAGAATAAGAAGAGATACACCTTTATATACTAATATGCCTTAATAGCTTGTACAAGGACACCTTTACCTTACCTTGGCAGTTTTATACATCTCAGTGATCTGTATATTCATTTATTGCTGATGCCAGTGTTGCTTCAGGACTAATACAATTTATTTGTTCATTTTATTAAACTATTGTGTAATGATTTAAATCTTTCAAATGGCTACAGTGGTGCTAATTTATTACAGCAACGCTCAACTTGATCAAGTTACAGGTAACTACATTAGCAGTCATCTTTTTCAAGATTACAGCTCAGTGAGCTCAGTAATGGTGTCATACTGACCTATGATTTGTAGGACATGTTTTGCTCCAAAAGACCTCTAGAACAAGCTCATAAGTTTGACCAACAGTTCACGTAACATTCTCTATATGAACTGCCAGCATATATGGACTCATATTACCATTCATTATCATTTCAGTAAAATTTATTTAAATCATAGTCCTTGCCTCTTCTACCTACTCACAGTAGGTGTCAAGGTTGTTTTTTTTTTTTTCACTTGATCGCACTGAGACACACACCACAGTCGGTAGGACTCCTCCGGACAAGGGATCGGCTGGTCATAGAGACCTCTACCTGACAACACAAACACTCATAAGAGACAAACATCCATGCCCCCGGTGGGATTCGAACCCACGATCCCAGCAAGTGCTTGGCTGCAGATCTACGCCTTAGACCACGCGGCCACTGGGATCGGCAAATTTATTTAAATAACAAATGTAAATTATTACTTTATAAATTTGTAACTGTTCACTTTATTCAACCACAGAAATGAAAGAAAAATTGTTGATAACACCCACTACTGTTAATTACACATACAAACAAACACATTATTGCAAAGTTACTCACACTACCAAAGATTCAGAAATGGTTTGTTCTGGTATGTCATGACATGAGAAAAATATTTCAAATAAAGCTTGTGAATCTTAGTGATATTTGTGTTTTATCTTATATAAAATATTGTTTTATAATGAGCTGTTTCTGAAGAAACAAAGATTAGTTTGAGTTTTTTCTGTGAGGCTGACTAATGCAAACAGCATTATCTTACCAGATAATTTTAAAAAATGTGTATGGGAGTCACAATCAGAAACCAGAGTTCTTTTGCGAGTTCTGTTAGTTTCAGTATTACAGCACTTTGTCCCTATAGCAAAATATTTGGGCATAATTGGAGTAGGTTTCAACGCTCCAGTAAAAAGTTGGTTCTGTGCGACTTTATCTGTTAGAAGGTTTACAAATTTACAACAGCTGAAACTGTGAAAACTTGAAGAGTAATGAAACTCTTACACAAAGAGTGCAGTGTTGATGGACATACATACTTTTCTGTGTAAATACTTTCACCATTTCATTCATAAGGATATGTTTTATAACTTACTGGGTACCAGATATTTTTGCCAAGAGACGAAGGCTACTGTTTAAAAATTTAACATCATGCATCTCAAAGAACTGGTCCCAGTTACACGTTGTGATGGGGAGCCCACAAATAGAATGAACTCCAGCAAACAGTTCCCACTGTTGTGATAAACATGTCATGGTTCCCAATGATAGGTCTGTGAGAGTTGTCCTGATTCCTGTACCCTGACAAATAGATGGAAGAACAGTGGCACAGTTGTAGGTTATCAACCATGATTCATATCCAAGCTGGCATCCACAAAACAATTTTGCAACAGTTGCTGCAGCTACATTGACCAATATCGGAACTAATGTTACAGTAATTTTCCTGAAATGTATTTGTAAGAAGCAACAGTTTTGCCAAAGTTGTGTTCCATGAAACTTGTAGTTCGCAAGGTATGAACTGCACTTGGCATTCAAATGTGTGAACTTGTCTGCATTTGAATGTCCTGCTACTAGTAATCACCATTCATAGTCACTCTGTAAACATCCAAGTGGAAATGGGAACCATTCTTCAGCGCAATACCCTACCGAGGAAACCACGTTGGTCTGAGTATTAGCAGGTGCAGCATTTTCTCATTTTGCATCTTGTTAAAAGGGCTTACTTTATTCTTTTTTTCGTTTTACATCCTGAGGCCGTATCAGCTCTTTCCAAAGCCTGTGTGGGAAATCTGAATTACCCATCTTTGTGGCCCAATGTTCTTTGTTTTCCATTGTGAACATGGTTTTGGCAGCCTAAAATTAATGCATAGAATTGCTACCATGTTGATATTAACTTAGATCATATATTTGCAATTACTTTAATAAGACCAGAGGTGAATATTTTGCACAAATTCCACCAGGTGCATTTTTGAATTCAACAAAGGAAAACCATGAACTTAACATGGCTATCAGAGTGCTGACGTGTATATTTCAATTTGAAAATTTCGTAATCGATAGAAAGTGGGAATTTGATGTTTGTAATTATAGTAGAGACATTTTTACATACATTTTTTTGCCACCTTAACATGAGACAGATCTTTTTACATGATGCCACATCTAAGCCGAAGATGTTTCATCTGTTGAGCTTGTTTGTTTAGCACTTGCAAATGTTTTGTAAGTTGTGAATTAAATGAAGTAAAATTTGTGTCTTTATTACCTCCGCAAATTTCTCATTTCTTAGAAAATTACAATGAAATTCATTATATGAAGATTTGAACATGGTAAATGTAATGACAGTACCTAAACTTTGGTTTATTATTGGGTTTTAAGTTAACTCATCTTCTCTGGCATACAAATGTCAGAAGGTAAAACTAAACTGATATAAGTTTTGGAAGTGAAACTTCCTCTACAACAGACAGACATATGGAGTGGTTGTACCTTATGATCTGGTAGCCAGAGCACCCAACACTGGCAAAGCACAAATTACCTTAAAGCACAAGAGATTTTTAAGTTGGATATCATTGTCTTACAACCCAAAATATTATGTGTATATATGTAAAAATTCTTGTTTGGGAGACCACAGTTTTTCTTCATGAAATGAGTAACTGTCAGATTAATTTTATGATAGGGGGCGGTGTCACAGTTGGTTGAGGCACTTTGCTACAACCTGGAAGTTGCAGGTTCGATTCCTAATGGAGTCACTGGAATTTTTCATTGACTTAATCGTTCTGGCCGCACTATGGCCCTGGGGTCGACTCAGCCTCCTGGAACTCTAGGGGCCTGTCCAGGCATTTAAAAAAATTGTGACAGATGCCTTATTTCTGTGGCGCTTTTAAGATTTAGTGTTCTTACACAGTGTCCTTCACTTTGATACTGAAATAGTAATGAAAATGTGCTTTTACAACTCTGTAAAAACCTGTGATAGGTAATATCGTGTTTATTCTGGTCACATTGGTAATATTGTGCTAATATTTGCTTCAAATGGGAGATTATTTGCAAAAGCTTATAACTGTTTCCTTTTTCATTTATGTTTTCCCATCACAAAAATGACAGCTGGCATTTATTTGCCATACTTGAAATAACTTTGCAATTTGCCAGTGTAAACTTTTCTGTTAGCACCTATCATCGAATCAAAATATGGGGGTTATCTTCCTCATTCAGTTAATGCAAGTTTTGTTTTACTGATTGAATATATGCAAGAAAATCCTTTGTGCAAGTGAAATGCTTGACAGTTCACATGTCTGGCACAGAATGTGTCTCATGTTTATGCAGTGATGTAGAAGTTCCAAATTTGGAAGCTGAGAAACAACAGCACATAGCAGTTCCGAGATGAGATTGTGGGTTACAAAAACATTCCCACACAGGCATGGGAAGGCAGCCACTTGACTGCGCGATAGTTGTGTTATTTGTGCTGTGTGTTCACATGTCTCGTCCTGGGACTGCGGCTCGGTCCCGGTGATGATCTCTGTAGGGTTTGGAGATTCCAATATACATCTGGTACGACACATACCCCACACATAACGGTGAGGGGTACGAGGGACGTGTGTCCAGGGTTTCACCAGACTCCCCCTATGGTCTCGCTTCCCTCAACCTGACCAACATCCGTGAGTCGGACCAGGGATGGTACGAATGTAAAGTGGTGTTCCTCAATAGGTCACCACCCCAAAAGAATGGTACCTGGTTCCACTTGGATGTCCATGGTGAGTACTCTTGATGGTGATACTGTGCGCCCCCTCTTCTCCACTGTGTATGTGCCTCATTGTGTCTAGCTCTTTAATTCTGTCAAGGCATTTTTACTACTTTTCTGCTACTTTCTCACCTGCCTTTGGTACTCAGGCTAGGTTAATCATCTTTTGTGAATGTTTAAACAGAATCCAACTGTGAAACTTGATCTGAGTTTGTTCTGTGTTGGTGATGAAGTTGAGAGGTGTGTGAGAACTGTTCATGCATTTATATGCACAAAAGAGAGTACACTGAAGGCAGTGTGGAACAGTTCCAGATGTGCTCTCACCTAGTTCAGCAGCCACAAAATGTATAGAATTTGCCCATGACAAAGTCTTGGATGAAGTTTACTTCTCTTAATCTGTCAAGATCTTATTTTCTAACTGAAAAATTAAGAAAACTACGGTAAGTGATACTAGTTCATTCCTAAATTCATACCTTTGTGTGTGGTGTCCTGTATCTACCATGCTACTTGTATTACAGCATATGTCAAAACTACATGTGTTCTTATTGTGGTACATGTTACATGCATTTACTAAAGTTGTTGGAAAGTAACTGCTACTTGATGTGTTACCGTAGTGCTCTTGTGCTGATTCTTGCACTTCATATATACGTTTCTACTTTACTGTCAAATCTGTAACCTGATTCATGTACCATAATTAATGTTTCCTTTGCATAAACTGTAAGTTTCAATTCCCAGTATCGTGCTTTCAGTGTCACACTGCATGCTTTGGCAATCGTTTTTACATTGCCATAAGTGTAAGACCACTCAGAAACATCAGTATGTCAGGGTTGTGGGATACCTGCTTGGCCTGTCACTTTGTCAGGGGTTCAGAATCGGTATTTGAACATAGGGAGTTACTGTATTTGAACATAGGGAGTTACTGTATTTGAACATAGGGAGTTACTGTAAAAATTACATTAGACGGAGTCCGCATTTTCAGGTATGTGGATACATGTGACATATGCCTGAAACACACAACTTTTTGGCACAAGATAGGTGAGATCTTGAAGAATATTTCATGTCTTATTGTAAATTAATCATGCATTTCATAACAGATATTGTGCCTACAGATTCTTTACCAGGTTTCATGTCATTGGCATCATTATAATGATGTTTCATGAAAAATGTGTCTAGCTTCTTCTGTTTACGTAAACTGAAAGTGAAACTGGTAGTGAGACAGAACATCTTACTTAACAACCCCACTAACTGCATGATGATGCAAAGTCCCCCCCCCCCTTTTTTTTTGAGAAGCCTGTAGCCTCTAAGCTGTTCAAAAAACTATTTGCCACATACGGAACCTCAGTATTCATTATTGCATCCATAGTGATGCCAGACTTCTTTAAGATCCATTTTAACGTAGTATATTTCTCATCTCTCACATGTGTGCTACTTGCCTTGCCCATCTCATCCTCCTTTACATTTAAAGGTACAGGTAAATATCTTTATGCACACCATGAAGGCATATAGCAGAGTGGAGGTATAGTTCCACTCATTCTTAACCTTGGCTCTAGATGAAGGTGAATGGTTAGCTTCATCCCCTGGCCACATTACCCCCAGTACCCATGGAATTGGAGGTTGGGTGGGTTGCAGAGCTGGTCGGGATGATTTGGAGAAGAGAAAAGCCACTCACCCCTACCAGGAATTGAACCACAACTCCTCAGTCCAGTTTGTAGCCTAGTCACTATACTGACTCCTTGATGTGGTCACACTAACACTTGATGAAGAAGAGCTCCCCATCGAGGGAACATTCCCATGATGTAAAAATATTGTTTAATAAAAACATCCTTGGTGCTTCTCAGGACTGATTTTTATGCCTTACAGAAATGTTAGTCATACTGCTTTTACCTTACGAGGTGTATCTTTCTGTAGGGCCATATTGGGTCTTGTGAGTCATTGTCCTGGAACTGTGTGATAATTTTCTATTTTTGTGCAACATTTCTATCTTATTTTAAACATGACATTGGTTATTTTACAGACATGATTAATTTAGATTTGCAGATAAAGTGGTAATTCTGCTTGGCTAATACAGCCACAAGTCAGTGAACAATCTTTAGTAATGATTCAAAACATCATGAAGTGATTTCAGTTTGATGTACTGTATGTGTGAAACAAGTAGATACATATTTTCCTTCATGACACAGTCATTCTGTTACTAATGCACACATGGAACACTGAATATTATAAATCTAAGATACAGCTTCAGTGTTATTTCTACATATAGACAGTGAGACAAGAGTTACACTTAAATAAAATAAAAATACGCAACATGAGTATGGTCCCACAACAGGCCAGGTGAGACCCACTGAACTGTGACCTCTACAGCCTAGCTGGCCTAAGCGTTGACCAAATGATGTGGGCGTGGCTTGTGCGTCGTGATTTACTATGCCGCCAGAATCCGCAAAACGGAACAACCTATAAACATCAAATTTTGTGTAAAGATTGGTATAACTTCAATGAAACACATGTTGCGAACGGCCAATGGGCCTAAGGCTGTGCCCCTAGCACAAACATTTCAATAGTTTAAGCCTGTGGATTATGACCCTCCCGGTGGACGACCGAAAACGGACTCAAGTCCAGAACAGGTGGGCAGAGTGCGCAATATACTCGCAAGAGCCTTCTGCATGAGAATGATGGTAAGTGAATTAAATGAGACCAGGCAATCGGTAAAGTCTGTAATTGACACACATACTTGGGTATGGGAAGAAATGTGCGAAGTTTGTACTCCGAAGTTTGCGTGATGAGGAAAACGACTATGCGTGCAAAGATTTTGTGGAAACAGTCGACGATGAACCGTGTTTTCTGAACACCAATTCTGGAATCGAGTCCGGGGTTGCAGTATGGTCCTAAGACGAAAAGACGGCACAGAATGACGACCACCCAGTTCAACAAGACCAGGAAAGGTTCGTTTCCAGGAATCACGCATGAAAATCATGCGGATCACTTTCTGCCAATCCAAAGAAATCCATAAGGAATTCGTGCCAGGAGGAAGAACTGTCAATAGCGATTGTTACCTGGAGGTGCTGTAACGTTGATTACTGAAGATCAGTGCGTGAGGCAACATCTGATACACTGACAACTTCGCACGACACTTTCCCTATTCACAATCTCGCGTAGGCTACATAAGTACGCGCTCAGAATGAGCGGGAAGTTCCTACCGTAGCTCAGTGGTGCACCCGTGCAAGCTAGGTGCTGCCATCTTATGGAAGTGGGAAAATTCCCGACATTCCCGAGATCAAATACGTTAGGCGGTATACGTCATCGCTGTCACTTGCCCGCGGCTTTCACGCTAGCCTATATACTTCTTCACAAGTGTCAAATTCCAGTGGGCGTCACTTTCAACACTTGCTGTAACAGTAAGTATTGTATATGCCCTGTGGTTTTCCAGTTTAACATGTGTCCTACTTTCAACAGGTGCACAGTGACTTTGTACTTGTCCTTTGTATCCGACAATGGCGTTATAGTGTACATTTACCCGCGTATTCCCGTGACCTGTTTCCACCAGACTTTTCGTGTTTCCAAAGTTGAAATTGAACTTGAAGGTCGCCTGTTTAACACGGTCGTGGACGTCGGAAAGTACAGGACAGTAGAAGTGAATGCTGTCATGGAAGACTTATATTCTGAGTGATTCCAAAGTTTGTATGAACTCAGTAATATGTGTGGACTCTTGGGAACTATTTTTAGGGAAATGAGTAATAAACATACGCCCCACACATAGTTGTTTTTATTATATTTTAGTCTAATTACAGTTTGGCCTGTGTGTGCACCTGCTGACAGAGGAAAATACAGAAATTATATTGTATAATGCCGCAAATTTATTATTGTTTCTGGTGAATTTGGGAACTGGTTTCAATTTGGATGATAAAGCTGAGAAGAAAAGCTTATATGATGTAGGACTAGAACGTAATGTTTTGGTTTAAAAAGTTAACTAGCCGCCTGAACGAGACTCGTACCAGCATTTCAAAGAAAAAGATGAGTGAATTTGATACAATATTTGTGTTAAAATGCTTTTAAATTGCAAGTACGTGGTGGATTTAAAATTGTGGCACTGCCTGTTTTAATAAAATGAGACCATCTGCTGCAACATACCTACAACTTCTTAAAATAGTATCCCATTCCCATATCCAGGATGTTCCCTGTCTTGGAACTTGAAAACCCTTCTGTTTTCTGAAAAGGTATTAACATCTGCTGTCCTTTTTTTATGTTTGCACTAAATAGTGAACCACAGGATTAACAGATGTGATATTAAAGCTTTTCTTCTTCTGAACTCCTTCCACATTGCTGAATGCCTGTAGTGGCTGTCATGTATGTGTCTGCCTGTCTATCTCATGGCCTGTGTTTTGCCCAAAACAATTATTCAGCCCATTCTCTGTTTTCATGGAATGTGATACTAACATACAATGCTGCTAAGTGATGTTACCATGGTATATTTTGAGGGGTTGACAGGTATATTTCCTATGTGGAATTTTGTGGTAATTTCATTCTTTTGCTAAAGGTGTTTTTACTGTACCCATGCATTAACTTCTTAACCATTTCTGCTTGTGAATTTTTCTTTTTGTGTGATCATATTAATAGTTTTCACCAAGCCATTTAATGTTTATGCTATTTAGGATGCAGCCTTCAGATATGGAGTGTAACTGTGAATATTGTACATTGAATATCTGTCATAGATTGCTGACGTGGATTGGCCCCCCAGTTTGAATGTGGGGCAAGTTTAGTACACTACCAGTACACATTACGTCTAGTTTGGTTACCTCTGAGTAGATAATGTGTTCAGTGTGTGGAAGGCCGATTCTTTTTATGTTGGGAAACCCTTGTTGTGTGTGTGTGTGTGTATTGTGTTGTGGTAACATTCTAGACTTATACTCTGGAAGTGCCTGATTTGAGTTGGGGCCAGGTCATTGGTGATCATGATTCAGTTATTTATGGCATTTCTGAGTACCTCCAGGCAAATGACAGAATTCTGTCTTGATGAAGCTGACCACATCCATGAAAATTATTTCCAGTTCCTTTTTTGACCATTCCTCCTCCCATCAATGCTGTTTACTGGGAGGTACAGACAGTGTCGTAAAATAACCCAAAAAAAGAATTCACCAACAGATCCTAATTTATTGACAGGTTAGGGTCATTCAGCTGAATTCCCTTGATGTTACGTTAATGTTGGGATTAGTTAGCATTACTAAAACACAGATTCTGAGAGGAGCTTTGTGGTAGATACTGTCATGTGGGCAGGTACAGAAAAGGCTCAGAGATAGTCACCATACTGAAAAGTTGTTTCTCAAATCTCTTGTTTTATTGCAGCACCCCCACGCTTTAGTGTTACACCTGAAGACGTAATCTATGTCAATTTGGGTGATGCAATAATTCTAAATTGCCAAGCCGAGGGCACACCAACACCCGAGATCTTGTGGTATAAAGATGCGAACCCTGTGGAGCCTTCAGCTACGATTGGCATTTTCAATGATGGAACAGAGCTACGCATCTCTAACATCCGCCATGAGGATATTGGTGATTATACATGTATCGCCAGAAATGGGGAAGGGCAGATCAGCCATACCGCCCGAGTGATCATTGCTGGTGAGTTGATTATACGTTAACTATTGTGGTTTCTCTAAAGATTTAGAAGAGTGGCACATGAGAGAGTCGTTGTGCCAGGGCGGTTGATCAAAGAAAATGGTAGAAATAATTCAGAGATGCCAATCTCTGTAGGAATTTTGTATGGTACTCTCTAAGTTTTACACAAATGATAATGATCTCTTTAAATTGGATATATTTCTCTTGTCACTAAGTAGGTTGTAATTGTCTTTGACTGCTTTGGCATTGCCAGGAAAGTGTATTTTTAAGCATAGTCCATTGTCTGGATAAAGAGATACAAGACTTTGACATCCACATGAGATGAAAGTAGAACTAGCGTACAAAGCATTGTGTGTACCTCTTATCCAGACAATGGACAGTGTTTGAAGGAAACACTCTTTAAAGATCTTTATGAATTGCTTAGACACTTAAATCATTGCATTTCTCTGTTCTAATTGAGTAACATAATTACCTGTTTAATTTTGATATTGTTTATCTTCCCCAATTTTGTCACAGAATGTGTTTAACAATACTGAGCAACTAGCAGGGTCTTTGTGTGTACAATAAAATGTGACCAAGAAATGTATCATGTTAGAAGAGTGCATGCTGTACTACAAAGCTTGGTGCAGGGGTAAAAAGAATATAATGATATATATAAAACAGTATGGAACTAAATCATATGTGTAATGCTGTAACTAGAATTTATGCTTGTATTTGAACTGTATAATGGGAAACTTGTGGTTCGTTTTGTTTAGTCAGTGTCCAGTTTTGTTTCATTAGTCTTTTTTAAAGTTGTGATATCCTTTGCAAGAAGGTGTATGTCGGTGAAATACATTCACACATTTGTTTTCTTTGGCATAGTAAATATTTCTTTTCCACGGACATACAATAAAATCTGTGATGTATGGACGAAAGGTTTGCTGGATGTTGAAATTTTCCGGGTATCAGAATATTATACTTACTATGTATCTTAGTGTACCTAGCAACCTCATGGACAGACCTGACCATTTAACCTGTCACTTGATATCCTGTCCTGTTTTCCATTCTGCACTTTCTAGTTCTTGTTACCACTACTCGTGTAACAAGATGTACACATAATGTGGAAAACAGAACACCAATATTTAATTAAAGATAATGGAGCTCTTTGTCAATTTGCCAGTTAATAGAGATTTACAGATAATCCAATACCAGATATCGCAGATTTTACTGTATTATGCAAAATGGGTATCTGTTTTATTAACTCTCATTTTCAGAAAGCCATGTTTCATAAAGTGGCTGCAAAGAATCATAATGCCAACGCTGTCATGCAACTTAACTGTATATGTAAATATTCTGGTATTTTTATGTATCTGGCATATTTTTGAACCTAAGTTTAGTTGTGTGAATTTTGACTGAACTCGACTCTTCTGCGGGAATGATTTCACTGATTTACATGCCTCATTTACAAAAATGGGTATTTGAAAGCAACTAGTGAAGTACTCTGAAATCTAATTTATTTCAAAGACATTTAAGGTTACGATTTTGGCTAACATTTCCTCGTCCATGTTGTGTTAATGGGAGTGAAATTTTAAGAGTGATTCGTCATTTCAGAAGTACTCAGATTATGGTCTTCTGTGTCACGACACTGCATAATCTTATTGGTGAATGTCAGTGTCTCGGAGAAACATCCTGCCTCCCTCTTCAGGGTTAGAGTGAAGTATAAATGTGGTATGTTATGTCAGCAGGCTCCAAGGACATACCAAGGGAGAGGGCAAAGAAATAGGACCCAGTACAAACAAGTGGGAATGGTGCAATAGACATACATTAGAATATGACATGACCATTTTCAGGGACACAGTTTGTACCTCATCACAGGAGAGACATGGGAAAGTGTGGAAAAGAAAATGCAGCTTTTTTAGGGCCACAACAGTGGGTGGGTGTTTGTAAGACAGATCTAGCCTTTGGGATTGGAGGGGTTAGAGGGCTGTAGGTGCAGGAGAATATGTGTGTCTTTTCCTTGAACAGAGCATTATGCCTTTCCTTCAGGGAGTGGATAAGAAGCCATTACCTGTCAGTTTGACCCTACAGTGGAGGCAGTGTGTTCCTTCTAAACATTGGTATCCACAAATATGGGTTCTTGGTATCGCAAATTGAATATGCATCTCTGTGTGAAAACCTCAAACCTTGCAAGTTTAAATAAACTACAAGCTGCAGAAATGAACTTATAAATGACGGCCAGAGTTGTCACTGGAAAAGTTCTATTGCAGGACTGTTTCTGATTTTCTGCTGTAACTGATCATTTTTAGTTCATTATGCTGGTAGACTGAATGTCATGTTTGGGTTGGTAGCACTCCATATGTGGCAGGTCCTAGATTAAAATCTCAGGTCTGATGCCGGCTAACATTATGAAGGTTTTGGTGATTTTTCTCAGTCCCTCTGGGCCAAGGCTGATATACCTCAGAATAGGCCACAACCACTTTCTCCTGCATATTTTCTAATTCATTATTTACTAATTATACTCCCCCTGGACGCTACATATCCTGAGCTTTGATCACCACCATTAAATAAGGTGATAAATAATACACTAATAACAACTTCAAGAAGTGGGCAATACTGTTGTTGTCAGTATGCAGTAGCAATGAAAAGAGTGTATCTTGTGTGAAAGGAGCCTTTTTCAAAACTCGGGTAAGTGTAAAGGTATCAGTTTTGCACCATGTTGCAAGGGATTCATAAAGGTTAGTTGATGGACGTTTGGTTTTGCTGTTTGTTTGCACAGAGGATGCAGGCCTAAAAGAAAATGTGCTGTTATACATTTCACTCACAGAGACTGTAGTTATCATTAGTGTGCTGCAGATGGCATTACTTGTAAAATGGCCTTGATGTATTGAATTTGAATTAGTGATATTCGTGCCCCTTTTACTGAAAAATTTTATTTGAAATTTACTAAGTTCTAATGTTTGCAGAGACAAAATAATTGGTACTTAATATATTTGGGTATGGGATTTAACACAACAACCTTGTCTGCTTTTGCTGTATGATTCTGTAGTGATTAAGAGCAGCATTTGTATGATGATATTTAAAAATATATAATACTGCATTACTTAAACTCTAAACTTTAGAACTTAAAATAATACATGTTTAATGCTTATGGAAGTTAACCATACACAATGAAAGTGATTATATCCTGCAAATATCATTCAAAATCTTGTAAGTTAGAAGTAGTGTCTCTAGAAAACCTAGATGACTGACTTTGAGAGGTTGGCATGTCTGAACATGTTTGATTATTAACTTATATTTGTCAAATATTAGCAGTAAGACAGTTAATGTCAACAGTACTGTAACATTTGTGGTTATAAACACCCCACCTTGCAATAATTGGCCCCCTCACAGATTGATGACTTTGACTCTCTAATTCTCTTGATATACTTACATGCTGTAAGTTGTCCCTCCACGTCTCTCGCCCCTCTTCCAAAACGAACAACAGATCAAGGGGCCTAATGCTGACACTGGTGTAAAGGGACATGATAAAATTGGTAAGTACATTAGTATGGCATGGCACAGGTACCTCATTGTTAGCATGAGTGCTTTGTATAAAAATTCCTGCAGTATGAACTACAGCCACCTGTTCACTTAATATGGCAGCAGTACTTAACCTTCTGTCAGTGGGGGCTAAATGGCGTGAATACCGAATTTCAGTAATTTGCACAGAGAACTATATTTAGATTAGCCTTTTAGTTAAAATTCCCTGTCTGCTGCCGGGTCGCACGCCACCCCAACAGTAGGCGCTTAAAAGAATAGGAATAATAAGAAATTTATTCTTTTTATACTGCTATTCCAGTACACCTTCATTGTATTGTGCTTAGACATTTTTGCAACTTCACCTGCAATTAATTAACACCATCTTCTGCATCTTCCTTGAAGAGTAAGTAGTCATTCAACATTACATGACATTTAAACCCAATTCATATCATCACAGCTTCTTTGTCTGAAATAATTTAAAATTTATGCTGTGGTTTCAAGTATTCTCTTCCCTCTGGTTTTTCCACCCACTGTCCCTGTACAGTTCTTGTTTCCCTAGCCTATGCTACATGCTTGTGCATCTCATCTGACAATACCTCTGCCTTTTTTTTTAATTTTTAATTTTTTATTTTTTTATTTATTTGAGATGAAAAGCGAAGTTAGACATTGAATGTTACTTTAAAATTTTTGGGTGAAGAATGAAAAGTTGGAAATGAATTCATATTTTTTACTGTAAAAATTGATTATTCACATTTTTATATCCTCATATGGCAATTTTAGTCACATATTGAGTTTTACAATTTGTGCAGACTCGTTGAACACTTTCAGAGAGGAGTTTACATCTGTAGTTATCAAGGAAATTATTTTTTCCAATGATGTGACATATCATACAAGGTAATGATGCAAATCGATGTTTGAGATTCTACAGCAGTGAGGCTGAGGACTCAGGGCTTCTGTGATGTGACACTGAGCTGTTGGTTAAGTGGTTGTCTCAATTCAGGGACAATAATTTTACTGCTTGTCCTTGAAGATGACAGTAACACTATCCTTTGAAGCACTGGGAGCCACTCGTCCAACAACATAGTGTCACATCTCTCAAGATTTGAATCCTGCAAAGTGCAGTTAATGCTTGCTGCAGGTCTCTCATTAGAAACACTCTTGTAGATAAGAGAAAGTTTCGTATTGGACACTATTTGCACCAAGACCTTTGTGTCTCTAGGCCATGTACATTGGGACACTGATAATACATGTGGCTTGCATTTTGGAAGTACAGATTCCATATCTCTGCTAGAGGTTTCCTGGCTTTTATGACAAGGTTTGTATTTCCATTCCTGCATAATGAGTCTGTATTTGTATAACCTGGTTGGATGTTTCCAGCATGAAGGTGAGGTGACAGAACAGCAACGTGACAATGATATTTGTATGGATAAATTGTAGGGCAGTGCAGAATTCTGTGCTATGATTGGCAGATGTGTGGCACATACAGCATATCACAACTGAGATCAGGTTTTAGGTTCAGTTTTCTGTGAAGGGAAGGAGTGGAACAAATAATTGAGACAGTGAAAAGCATTATTGGAGCCCCTTTATCCGGTTTCTGTTTTGTATGTGTGTGTGTAGCTTAGCCTTTTCATGACATTCCTCATTGTCTTGTGGCCTAGAACTACTCATGTTCTACTTAGTGCTGGCACCATCTTAACTTAATGGCACACTCTGCAGCTGCTAGGGAGCCCTGTAGCACCTCACTCAACATCAGTGTTTATGAAGTGAAAGTTGCAGGAATAGGTACCACTTTTCTGGGTACACTAAGGGCTGAAAATTTATTGAAATCTCTTGTTTAGTGTTGTACGATTTTACCACAGCTGGAAAAATGACCATGAATTTTTTTCAATTGTGAACATTTTAATTTTTAGTTTCGTGGATATCCAAACAACTTGTGTTGAACTTAACTACTGTTTTGTCTCATTTTCCCTCCTTTTTCATTTGCCATTGTGAGAGGTTGGCTGCTGAAGAAGAATGTAGAGGATTTTGGTGACAGTCACTGCACCTTTCAAAAATTCGGAGGTGTAGCAGTGTTACAGACTCCAGACTTTGGAATACGGATATGCCTCCCAATGTGTAAATTTTTTCTGTTGCTTGATACGTAATTTGTAATTTCAAATGCTCAGTGTTTGTATTCATGGAATCTATTACATGTCAGTACTATGCAAGGGTATTGATCTTTACGTTATGAATAATTGTGTTTGGCTGTGCTAGTAATAATTAAATTTGCAGACCATTACTTATGATGTAAAATGTGAGACACAGCACTGGTCTAGGAAAAACCCACCATTTATTTGCCACAAAAGTTTGGGAGTCACTGTAATAAGAGACCCTAATGCATTAAAATATTCCGTCTTTTCTTGGGTATTCTGTGCAGTGTCCTCATAAGTCACTTTTTGCCAAACTGGATTATGGAGTTGTAGCTTTTATGTCTCTGACTCTTCATTATTTTAATTCAGTTAAATAACCAAAATCTTAAGGGTAGCCTATTCTTGTGTTGCAGTGTGCAAGTTTCACCCATCCCAAATAACTTTTTTACAGGATGAGTGATTATGTAAAACAACATGGAGATCATGCAGCCATCACAGCACCTCCTACTCCTGCACTCCTGCTCCTCCTAATTGCCACTCACCTTCCCCTCCCCCTTACCCCTCCTGCCTCTTTGTCACAGTCGTTCTCCCCCTCCCCCTCCTCCCCTCCCTCTCCTCCCCCTCCTCACCACCACCACCACCAGCTTTTCCATTTTTTTTTAATTGTTCCTTCTCCTTTTCCTCAGAAGGCATAGGCCCAACTTGACCTGTTATGCTAGTGCAAAGACTGCTCCTTGCATCTTCTGCAGTCTTCTTCAAGTCTTCCTTCACACTCTGTATGCCCAGTTTGTGTAAAATACCTTGCAGAAAATGGGGATAAGCAGCTTGGAGGCTAGCTACGAGTATATTGATTTCAAGCTTTTATGATTTTCTTGGTTATTTCTAGGAAAGTCTGGCACAGTACCTTAGAATTGCTTTCACATTCTTTTGAACCCATTATTAACAGTCATTCTCATACTAGATCCTATGTAACATATAGTAGAGAAAACATCGATAAATAAAACCACCATTAATAATGAACTCACTCTATGACCCTCCAATTGAAAAGGTTGATACTGTGACTGAAACTGTAAGCCACATTTTACAGTGTTGTGCTTCAGTGATGAGCACTTCGGCTTCGTATTTAGGAAGTCCTAGATTCAAATCTTGCATATCTTTCCTTAGTCTCTGTCCAGCAGTATTCCAGAATAGTTTCTTAAAATTGGCGTGACACCTTCCTTCCGTATTCTTTTCACAAATTGCCTTCTGATGGTGCGTGACCTAGGCAGTCAAGAAAGTGTTACAAAATGTATAAGAATCTTTTAAAAAGTCATTAACTGAAATTTTGATTTTCACTAACAGTCTTAATGATGTTCTTCTGGTGTTATAATGTTATGACTGTGTTGAGTCTAGTAAACCATAAACCATATTGAGTGAATGGGTTAATGGTTTTACTGTTGGATGTGCTGGAATAGTTTATTAAACAAGCCATGGCCATTTTTATGCATTGTCTCAGTATCTGAATTTCCCATTGCTATTCCTTAACCCTTTCAATGTTAGAATGTCTGCACTGTATCGTTGTGGAAAAAGCGTAACTATCTTTTGATATTTCTCTTTCACAAAAGCTGTTTGCAGAGATAAAATACAAGAAAGGCACCAATACAAAGAGAAATTCTCTCTTGGTTTTTTCAAATTACACATGCAGTTTTAGAATTTATTTCAACAGATTGTTGTGTGGATGTCCTTTAGTACTGATAACTTTGAAAAAATCCAAGTAATGTAGAAACTATTGCTCTGGTTTTCACAAGGTTTCTGCTTCAGTTTATGCAGTGGTTTTACAAATTAAGTGTTCTGTGGCATGAGGATAAATTGATATTTTTTAACACAACAAGGAAGGGCTTTAGGAATTAGATTCATTGATTTACAGCAGTGAGTCTCAGTTTGTGTGCTACAGCACACTGATGTGCGATGAACTACTGCCAAGTGTGTCAAAATGTTTTCCTTAGAGACATGCACACACAGCATTGAGAAATGGGGTGTTTCGCCAAGTCTTTGGTAAGATGAGGGGCACCATTCTGTGAAATTTGAGAACTGCTGCAGCGATTTAAGCTTTTCAGATTGATGTTTGTGTCAAGACTGCATAATTTTTTTTTGCTTTATTATAACTTTTTATTTTTATACGTAAATAGGACAGTACTTAAAATGGGTGTACTCGTATTGTAAATTTTAATTCTGCATTCTAATTTTAAAGGAAAAAGGAAATAACATCCAAAGTGTGCCAAAGCACAAGAATTTTGGGAACCTCTTAATTAGAGGGCCAAGGTTTAGGGCTCCCACAGGTAATGCAACTTCCAGTATATGTGTTACAGTGCCACACAAGTATATAACTTGCTTATTCTAAAAATAGAATATTTATACCAAGTTTACACGAATACAGAATTTCTTTGAAAGACATTTTTAAAAAATCTGTACTTCATGTGTAATAACCCTATACATGAAATATGCTATATTCCCATTAACACCCTGTAAAATAAAATAATGTTACATGGCATCTTAGTACATGTGGAGGCCAAAACAATGCAGACTTTACTTGGGATGACATTGAAAGGATTAATATACGGAGACAGCATTAAACTTCAGCTATTTCTGCATGCTATGAGAACACAACTGAATGTCACATGAACATTCTTCCTCAGTGGGAAGATTTATGTGTAATAACAACAGAGAAATATGTATGTGGATAGAGACTGGAAAGATCTCGTTAATCATTCCATTTACAAACTGTGAATCCGGTGTCATTATGCATGCAGGATCTTCCCAGGTGCATGTTCTATAGACTGAACAGGCACCCTTGATAGTGAAAAGAAGGTTTTGAAATTTTAGTTGCTGTTCACATTATTTTCGCTCTTAACACATTCATGACAGGGCAACCTACTGGTGGGCCACTCATTCCAGTGACTCACTGGGTCACACCACCTGTAGAGGTCTGTCATGTTGGAAGCATCTCATCATGAGCTTCGTGAGCTTTGGAGTTTTGTTTCTGCTTAGCAATTACAAATTGAAAAGCTGTTTCTTTATGCTTGACCCTCTGTAAGCATATTTTATCTAGATAAGAGTTGAGATTTTCTTAGTATTGGAAATCAAGGTCGCAGTCTTCTTGGTTATGAAATTTTGTAGCTTGATAGTTGGTGACCATTTTGTAGGATCCTACTGTCTCTATTTAAGAGCTGTACCCAGAAGATGGATGCAGCAGGTACCTTCAAAACCTTGGTAACCACATACCAAACTACAAGGTGGAATTAAACAGGTGGCAACAGTCTTCAGTGTAACCATTTTAGCTAGGTCAGGAAAGAAATGTTTTGGTTTCTAGATACCGAACTGGTAGTGTGGCTCAGCAGGATGTTTGTGGGTGCAGATTGTCAGTGACTAGTTCCTGTGCCCCCCCCCCCCCAAAAGAAAACTTATTAAGTACAGATAAATAAATAGAAATTAACTTAAAATTAGTTCCTAACAAGACCCATAAAATATAAAATATAAAATGCAATGTCTGTACATCTATATAGTATGTGTTAAATGCAGACCTTTGTAAATAATATTAAAGAATCCATACCACAAGTCCTGTAAGAATAGAAATGCAAGATAAATAGTTCCTTAGAATATGACTTCTAAGTTAATGTTTCTCAAACTGTGGGTCCTTCCTGATCTTTGAATTTACTGAAGAGAATCAGTTCACTGGATTTAAAACAATTGTATTATGCTGAGTCTTTAAAATATATAAGAGTCTTAAGCCTGTGGGCTCTAAAAATATTTGAATATTAAGTTTAGTGGTGGTATGTAGAAAGAAAAAACTTCCAAGATTGTGGTGAAGGTTAATGTCTTAAATCTGAATTTTGTATTGTTGAAGACAGCAACAGCTGGCCACATTGTGTTTATGACGATCGTTATCATGAACTAATTAAAACATGGTTTTAGCTCCATGATGCAATAAATTTGCCTCTGCTGAAGAAGAGGGTAACATTGCTGTCTTCACAAAACCCTGAGCCAGACTAATCCAGTTGCTATTTTCACAGGTCATCTGTCTTGAAAATCCATCTTGATATTCTGCACACATCTACACCTAGATGTTCCACCTTCTCCTGTGAGATTATATGACCAAAATGTTGTATACATTTCTCATTTTTTCGATGCCTGCCAACATTTTCTGCCAATCTTGGATATCCTTAATCTGATTACCCTAACAATTTCACATGAAGCGTACAGATTATGGAGCTCATCATTATGATGTTATTTTTTCATCCTCTTAATTTTTCTCTTTCAGGCTAAGATTTGCTCATTGACACCCTCTTCTCTAGGTACAGTGTGCTGTTAACTGCCATGTTTAAAACTCCTGTGAAATATGTTTCTCACTGACCAAATTGTGTTAACTGATAGCACACATTATGTGATAAAGTGCATTGCACTTATACGAAGTGGATTGGAGTAGTGGTAACACACTAGATTTGTTTTTGACAGATGCCTGCTCAACTGTCAGGCAGGTTATCAGCTATCCTGATGGAAAATTTTTTAGTCTTCCTCAGTCCTTCCTGGAAGTTGCCAGGAAAATACCCCCATTAGGCCAAGACCACTTCCAAATCATCTCCAATTCATCAGTCATCCTACAGTTTGACTGTGTGTCATCAGAGGTACTGTCAGCATCATAAAATAAATCACACAATAAAACTAAACTGCAGCTTACATACCTAAGTTTTGTCAACACACACAGAATATTAACAGACAACGAAAACAGTAGGCTGGTTTCTCATTCTGACTTACTGTTTTTGTAGAATGCATAAGAAGATTATTAAATACAGCACTTGTTCCTTCATGTTAGCATCCTGGAAACATTCAACCCCCCGCCCCCTTTAAGTGAAAGAGGTCACACAAGACCATGTGTGTTCCAGTCACTGAACTGCAAAGTTTCACTGTGATTATATAATGTTTCACTATTTTACCTGCTAATTTCCTACATTGCTAGTTTCTTCTTCTCCTCCTCCTTCTACTTCTTCATCCTCCTTCTTCCTCCTCCTCCTCCTCCTTCTACTTCTTCATCCTCCTTCTTCCTCCTCCTCCTCCTCCTCCTCTTCATGTTCTTCTACTTTTTGGACCATACCATGACAGAGGAAATGAGTCACCATTGCTCACAGCAGAGACCCAGCTTCAACCCCAGGCCAGGCAGATTTCTCTTCAAATATTTTGCTTTGTCTGTGTCATTATTGTTCTACCAGTGTCTCTTACTGATATTTAACTTATCTACCATTGGCATTATATGATCTCTGCCATTGAGAGCATCATTAAATAAAACACTTATTTTCCACCTCCTCCTCATCTTTACTTATTAATCATATTAGTGACTGTACTTCTCAAAAAATAGTCTGCGCAGGTTTCCTTGTCTTGATCTTACACTTTACCATAATTCCATACTCCTTTAGTGACTTATTTGCACCCCTTCTGTCTACATAGTCCTTCTGTGTTGCCTACATGTAATGATCTCAACTGTGTTATAGTTTGGATGCTCCTCAAGTACATTTTATTCAATTTAAGTAAGTAGATTTTTTCTGCTAAGCATAAATATTTTAATTGCTGTCCTGTGTGTTTCTTCATTTTATATGTCACATTACTTTATTTTACATTCAGTTTCCCCAGTATTTTACATAATTTAAAATATTAACCCCTAGACATTATTTTACGTAAATTTGAAGACATTTATATGGCATCTCCACCATGAAATTGTGCAGCAGTAAGTCTTGCAAAGTAAAAATCTGCTTGCTCAAAAGTTTCAAACCCTGCGTCTTTTTTATGCATACAAATGCAGTTAAACTTGAAATAGTACTTTTCAGTAGGTTGTCAGTAAGATTGTTGGTGGTTTTTCTCAGCCTCCTCAGGCTGATTCTGAGATGGTCCTGATTTTTATGGTTTATTATTTACTGTTTTGCCGTTTGATGTTAAATGGTCTCAGCTGATGACAGCGTACTTAAATAGATCATTAGTTAATAAAGGGGTATTCCCTGTAATTGATACAGTACTTTTAATCCTATGTGACTAAACCTAACGCTATGTATTATGTACTGAACCTCCTAACCCATGGGTGCAGCTGATACATGCGGACTGTGTTCCATCTTTCTTTTGACAAAGTTTTTTCTTAAATTAGTTCATGAAGAAGGATTTATTTTATTTTCTCCCAAGATCTTGGGGGGGGGGGGGTGTTGATGCCCCTAAACCCAGCTGTCAGCTACAGCCCTACTTTGTAATTTTGTTGAAAACAAATGGGGGGTTGCATGTAGGGCAAGTGATGCATAAGAACAGAAGGAGCAGAAGAAGGAATGTAGCTTGCATCAGAGGTAACAGGGCAAAGTTCCAATTGCAGCAGGTTATTGCTGCCTATAGTAATGCTTTTTGCCTGGCCTGGCACAGGGAATCTTTGGCAGGAATACTGGTATAAACAAAAATGCTTCTTGAATTTATTCTAAATTGACGATTTTATCGAGTTGTATGGTGGTAAATGATTCTTTGTACCATTGTTATGTTGAATATTGTCCATTGTTGAAAGTATATTTGATGTACTCGGTGTTTTGAGGTTGCCTCTGCTTCTTTCTTCTGGTGATCATCTCTTGTTGAATTGGTGGTTAGTGTATGCAGTAGGTGTGCAGAAGGTTTCGAGTTCCATCCTGATTGTTTCTACACATGTAAAAAAATAAATACATTAAAAATTTCTGTTAGTACATTGAGAACCTGAAGATGTGAGCAGAGCAGATGAAAAACATCATATATTTCAGATGTACCTCAGTATACAATATTCAGCACATTTGTGGTGACTGTTATCAAATTAGTCATGTTTTTCTCAATTACAAATAAGATACTCTTGTGAATTTTTTGTGAATGGTATATATTTTATCCTCCAAATAAGCTTGAGTAATTCAAATTGCAGTTTTCTCATTTGTGACACCTTGTAACCTCACCAATGGATAATGCATCAGAGGAAGAAACTGCCTTCATCTTCAGGGTCGACAGCAGTAGAGTACAAATACGGTGGTTTATGTAGACAGATTGCAGGGAAAGTCCACACAAGTGCAAGGGGATAGAACTCATTCTGGGTCAGTGGAGAACATTGCACAGAAAATGTAAGGGTATATAATTGTGTGCCTTGTCACAAGAGAGAAAGTGGCTTTATTGAAAAAGGAAGGGCCCCAATTTGAGGTTCAATTTGATGAAAAGACTCAGACAATCAGCCCCCCCTCTCTATGGCTGAATATGTGTGGTTACAGGTGGTGCAGTCATCATGGTCCCACCAACGAACCAGTCGAAGCTGGAGGGAGAGAAGGTGCAGTTTTCATGTGAAGCTAAGGCACTACCTGGCAATGTTACTGTCAAATGGTATCGTGAGGGGGTTCCTGTGAAGGAGGTAGCCGCACTCGAGACTCGTGTCACAATTCGTCGTGATGGCTCCCTTGTTGTGAACCCTGTGAGTGCAGATGATTCGGGGCAGTACCTCTGTGAGGTCACAAATGGTATTGGTGAGCCCCAGTCTGCTGCAGCTTACCTCAATGTTGAGTGTAAGTGAATACACAAGTTTGAAATTAAGCTCTGTGCTGTTATATATGTGAATATGAAAAGTTTGTTTTGTCTTTGGCTAAGGATGTTTTTTAATGTAGCAGCCTTAAGCAGTATAAACAGCAGGAAGAGGAAAACACTGATGGTTTTGTCTATGTACCATTTAAATTAGGTTACTGTGTTAAAAGACAAGGAAATTTGAATCAATTAGAACTAAGTACATGGTTGCAGAATGTCAAGGCTTAACACCACAAATGCCAGGCCCTGAATATGGTTGTATGGAGTTCACCCTGTTCTACATCCTTGCAACCCGTTTTCCAGAGATTCAGTTTTTATCTTGCCACATCCACCTCAATCTTTCAGATTGTTTATTTCCAAGAAATTTCCTCACCAAAATGTTGTATGCCTTCTTTGTTTTTTTCCCCTCCATGTGTACCTAACATGGCCCTTCTATGTCACTTATCATTAAGGAATATTATGTTTACTCTACTTTCCTTGTTTCACAGGGGAAGATGGTCTGATGAACTTAATGTCCATGTATCCAGCCATTTTTTCATTTCTCCTGCCTAATAATTTTGAAGGAATTAACACATTTTCATGACACTTGTAACAACACTGTATCGTGTAGGCTTTGTATGCTCCACATAATTTCTCATCAATATTACCAACATGACTGCTATGCAAATTTTTGAAGTGGAATGGTACACTACTTAATGCAGGGCCCTGAAATTGTATGTGGTAGTAGGTGTTAAAATATGAAATATTTGTTTCAGTAATTTCAATTTCAATTTATTTAACATTCCATAGAATCCATTGTACAGATACATAATCCTGGATATAGAACAAGTCATGTTACTTAGTATAAAGTCCACAAAAAATGTTTCCATCATATAAAACAATTTTAAATACATTTACAAACTATTTATCAATGAACCTATTAAAAAATTCGTCCAAAGTATAAAGTGAATGTAAATAAAGAAATTCCTTCAATACTGATTTGAACCTTTTGGGATTGTCAGAGATCTCTTTGAGTTTATAAGGAAGGGCATTATAGACCTTGACTCCAGTATGATATACACCCTTTCCATAAATAGTTAAACTGACCTGCAACATATGTAGATTAGTATTTTGTCTTGTGTGTAATCCATGACAATCATTATTCTTAACAAAATATTCTTTGTTTTTTATCACAAACATCATGAGGGAAAGTATATATTGTGATTTCAGAGGCAGTATATTTAGTTCTTTAAAGAGATATGGACATGATTCCCTGTAGCTACATCCCATAATCACTCTTATTACTCTCTTCTGCAATTTAAAAATCTTATCAGCATGTGACAAATTACCCCAGAATATCAAACCGTAAGTCATGACAGAATGAAAATAGGAATAATAAATACTTTTCATTGTATTTACTGGCATGAATGGCTTTATGTTCCTTATCATATAGCAGGCTGTGCACAATTGATTTTTAACACTATCCGTATATGCTTCCCAAGTTAAGGTACTGGTAATAGTCAACCTTAGATATTTAAATTATTTAGCGCTCGTAATTATTTCACTAACATCCCCAGTTTCCCTTTGAATCAACCTATTGTTGTAGTAGTAAAATTAATATATTGTGTTTTCACTGTATTTAATGATAGTAAATTCTTCTTAAACCAATCATCAAGTGTCCTGTAAACGGCATTTATTTTATTTTTAAATTGTATAGGATTAGCATGTGAAATCAATACACTTCCATCATCAGCAAACAATACAGGGACTCCATTTGGTTGTAATATCGTAGGTAAGTCATTTATATATACAAGGAACAACAACGGCCCCAATACAGACCCCTGAGGAACTCCATCAGATATTATAGCCCATTCAGATGATACATTATTACTATCCAATCCATTCATAATTGCTGTTCTCTGAAATCTAGCCTGTAAGTAAGACCTATAAAGATTGTTTTGTATATCAATAATCCCATAAAATTTCAATTTATTCAACAATACTTCATGACTAACACAATCTAAGGCCTTCTCCAAATCACAAAATATCCCACCAACCATTGATTTATGATTTAATGAATGTAAAATGTCAGTTATCAAGTTAAAAGTAGCATTGTCTGTCCCTAACTTAGCTCTAAAACCATACTTATATTTACTTAATATATTGTGATCATTGAGATGTTGTACAAACCTACTATACATTACCTTCTCAAATATTTTATTAAATGAGGTCAAAATCGATATAGCCCTGTAGTTAGGTAGGTCTCTTTTATCTCCCTTTTTAAACACAGGTATATTGTGGCACATTTTAACCTATGTGGAAATACACCCTCAAACAGAACCCTATTACACAAGTAGCTTAATGGAGTGCTAATAAATGTTTTACAAGCTTTTAGAATGTTATTTGCGATTTCATTATATCCATATGTATAACTAGATTTAAGGGACTTTATTTTCCTTCCTATTTCTACACTTATAGTTTTACTAATTTGAATTTTAGGGAATGGGCTACCAAAAGCCTTGTCCATATAAGCCATATAATCTTTTCCATTATCTATCGATGACACAGGTTTACTATTAGCCTTAATTTTGTTGTGAATATTATCTGCTATCTTCTTAAAATAGCTATTAAAAGCCTCCACAATATTATACAAATTATTAGTATTTCTACCATCAATACATATTGTTTGAATAGAATCTTTGTTAACTTTCTTATGAATTTCTCTATTAATTATTTTCCAAGTGGTTCTGATTCTATTGGTAGAATTCAGAATGTGCATATTGTAACTCATTCTTTTAGCTTGATTTATAACTTTTGTTAATATATTACAGTAATCCTTATAATGCTTTTAACAGTAATGGATTGTTGCTTTTTCTGACCTCTGAATATAAAACCCTTTTACGCCTACAAGAAGCCAGAATCCCAGGTGTAATCCATAAGTTAGGTTTAAATTTACGTACTTGAATTAAAGGAAAGGATGAATAAAAATGTCTCAAAAATATATTCAAAAATGCATTGAAGCTAGCATTTGTATCATCACTATTAAATACAGGTTCCCAATTTTCATAACTTAGCTTCATCTGAAAGTCATATACTGTAGAATTATTAATATTTCTTATAAAATTTGTGTGATTATCTTTATTAGTAGTCGGAGTTAGATGTGAAGTTAAAAATTGTGCTTGATGGTCAGACAGACCATTCATTACAGGGAAAATTTCATATGGATCATACTGGTAACTATCTAAAAATATGTTATCGATAATTGTAGAAGTATTGGATCCTATTCTTATTGGAAATTTAACAATACTACACAAATTAAAAGAGAGTAATAGATCATCCAATTGTCTTTTTCTGCAACTGGTCACCATGTAATTGACATTAAAATGACCACTAACTATTACTTCAGCTCTTCGCTTACAAATATTTTGTAACATCAATCCCATTCTTGTCAAGAAATTGATAAAATTACCATTAGGAGATCTGTACACAGTTAATATACATATTCTTTTCCAAATTGAATTTAGGCGGATAGCACAAGCTTCAATATCCTTATCAATACAATAACTGTCTAGATTAATAGCAGAGAATTTCAAACTATTATGTACAAATATACAGGCCCCTCCTTTATCATAATTGTTCCTGCTCTAATGAGCTCTTATTTGGTAGTTATCAATATTAAGTATAGCTAACTTGTCTTTATCAAGATGGTGTTCAGTAAAACATAAAATATGTGTCAATTCATTTTGTAAATGACATAATAATTCATTGCATTTAAATCTTAGACCCCGTATATTTTGATGAAAAATATTGATAATGTTATTCATAGTAGTCCTCGAATAAATTTTGTTTGATTGATTTACCATAAAAATAATTTGATCTCATTACTGGTATTTTTTTAGGTCTTCTGATACTCTTATTTATATTATTTTCATGTAAAATAATAATGTGATTGCCATGCAAAGTCTGCATTTAGTTCTGAGGGTAATAACTTCGGACCTTTAGATCTAGATATGCAAAACTTGGTGCAGGTGGTTCATAAATATACCTACATATTCTGAATGAAATATTCCTTAAATTGCAGCAGCTGCGGACAGCTGTAGTACACCACTGTGAAGTCAAATCTGTAGCCAGAATGTATACCAATGTAAATTGGGCACAATCGTGAAAACATTTTATTGGGATAATTATTTCCTTACAACTTGCACCAGCCTCCCCAAAAATATGGAAGCATTAAAGAAAGTGGGTATTTTCTGTAATTATTCTCAGAATTTCTTGTTAATTTTAAGTTTTGCAGTCTTTGTAGTGCATACAGAACCATGTGAAGGGGAGCAGGTAGTATTAAGTGCTTGTTTTTGTGTTCCATTTATTGTTCTCACCCCATATTTGTGTAAAATTTGCAGACCCAGCGAAGGTGACCTTCACTCCCTCAGTGCAGTTCCTGCCTTTCCGTCTGGCTGGCGTAGTGCAGTGTTACATCAAAGCAAACCCTCCATTACAGTATGTCACTTGGACCAAAGACAAGCGCCTGCTTGAGCCATACCAGACCAAGGAGATTGTAATAATGAACAATGGATCTTTGCTCTTCACTCGAGTAAGTTGAGTGGGTTATCAGAATGCTGTTGTGTCTTACACTGAAGAGATACCCTTCGGCCATTCGTGGCCCAGAGCTCTAAACATTACAGCACTAATTGGGTGTCACTGTGATGTAGTGTACAAGGTGTTTAAAATACACACTTTAGTTAACTGATGATATATTCATATTTGTGATGAAACTTAACGATGATGCAGTGGCACAGCATGCATCTTAACATATAGCATATGGCCTTTTAAGTGCCAGTTTTCTGCTGTGGTTGGGGCACTGTTTATGTTAAATGCCCACTGCAACATAGCATTATCCTGTTTGGATGAAATATTGTAAATTTCATGGAACAGCATTGTTCCATTTGTCCATTAAAGTTTAAGGACACAGATATTCAAAATGTTCACTATGACCATGTATACGTTTGTGAGAAAGATACAGTGAAACTCGCTTAAGAAAAACCCAGTTAAGAAAATTTCCCGCCTAAGAAGTCAGGATAAAAAAGCACCAAAATTCTCCCATTTCATTAAAATTACCGGTTTAAGAAATTCCCCACTTAAGAAGTAGGATTTTCTTGGAATTTTCAAAATTTTCTTAACAGGGTTTCACTGTATTCAGGATTATCATCAACCACAATTTTCAATGATGCTCATCCTTTCAGTTTCTGGATCTAGTTTATGCTGATTGTGGAGGTACTGGTCTGAAGACGGTGCTCCTCCTGTGATGTTTTTCGTGACAACCCTGAAACTTGCGGTATGGTCATGTGGTCATGCATTCTGTTTATTAATCTTCAGTGTCTGTAGCCCTTACACGCTTTGTACACTGTACCAACAGTGATCCTTTCTGTTGAGATTTAATGTCTTTACAGCTCAGTAACAATTTTACGATGACACCTTGTGTTGCTCAAATATCACATATGAGCTTTTCATTCTGAATTTGTACCATTTTGCCCATTATGCAATTAGTGCTGTAATGTGACATCATTAACACTGATTAGTGCCCTTATGACACAGTGTATGTGTCTCTCATTTCTGTGTACATTTGTCAAAGTGTTGTCAACATTTAAAGTGTGTGTACATTGCAAGCATTAAAAATGAAGGGGTTCCGATATGGTGCTTTTATTCGACTTAGGTGAACCAGAACCATGAGGGCCGGTACACATGTACACCGTACAATGCCCAAGGAACTCAGGGTTCTTCTGGCCCAATGGAAGTTCTAGTCCGTAAACCACCAGTGTTCACAATTGAGCCAGATCATATGTATCAGCGCAAGGTTGGAGACTCTGTAGAAATGCCCTGTGATGCTCAAGAGACTGAAGGCACTCAAAAGCCAACCATCCAATGGCAGCGGGTAAGTGTTCATATACAGTTCTATGACTAGAGCTATGTGCATATTTACCAGAATATTAATTTCAAAGTTTTAAATTTCCTGTCTCTGCCAAAATGTTCTTTATGCTGGCCTTTTAAAATTAATTTGTTAAGAAATAGAAAGGTAGAGGTATATCTGGGGATAATCATCATGCTGTGGTAGCATACAATGGGCATGGAGGTAAGTCTCCACATTTTCTGGACCTTGGGTCTGGATGGAGGTGCTTGGTCAGCTTTAGATTCTGCCTGCTTTACTCCCTTGGAGACAGCTTTTGATATGCATTGACTAGAAGGTTTGGTAGGCACCAGAGCCAGCCTGGATGTAATGGAGAAGATATTAACCCTTTAAAGACTAAGCGTACCTGTTGTATATAAGGACTCAGTGCATACCGCGCTGTAAACGCTCTCCACTTCGGTTATAAAAACCAATCTCTTAATGTTTTATAAGGCAAAAGTTGCTGTTTGTTCTGAGATCCATACAAAACACATAAACGCAATGTGGGCATCACATAGAATTTTTTAATGTTAAACCTGGTGGTACATAAAGTTACCGCTAGGCTTTAAAAGGTTAATGGCCTACCTTGCCAAGACCTGAAGTCTGGTCATCCATTTCTTTCCCTTATCCAAGCACATCGCTGATTGAAATTTCCTGTGTGCAAGTGCTCGAGAAAAAAATATGCAATTATGATTTACGTTGACCTATAAATGATGACTGCAATACAAGAAGACATAACTCTGAGGACATGCCAGTTTCTACTTTTCAATTTTAACAGAGGGATGGAGTCCCTCTTCAACGAAACCATGTCCGAGTGAATGGTGGTAACATGACAATTGAAGGACTTCGAGGAGCAGACTTTGGTATTTACCAGTGTGTGGCATCCAATGAGGTGGCAACGATTGTCACTACAACACAACTTGTTGTGGAGGGCACACAGCCACATGCACCATATAACGTCACTGGGAATGCTAGTGAAACTGCTGTCACACTGCAGTGGATGCCAGGGTATAGTGGTGGACCTTACCAGCAGGATTACACCATCTGGTGAGTGTTATTTCTGTATTTCTTGGTTTGTTTGCATAATAACTTTATTACTTATAATTAAAGAAGGTGAAGTTCTCCATGTACCTAATAGAACAGCATAATATGAAGGTGTGTTGGGAGTGGAGGTGTAGTTTCGTGTGTTCTGAATGTTGGTGCTAGATGGAAGTGAGAAGACATGTGCACCGTATCCCTGGCGATAGCGCTCTACTTGCCCTTTGAATAGAAGGCTAAGTGGCTTCAGGGCCAGTTTGAATACTTTAGGGAAAAGGAAAAATCTCTTGCAGCTGCTGGTAATTGAACCACAATACCTCTGTCATCTAACCAGTAGCCTAGTCACTATGTTAACTGAGCTGTCCCAACTCTACTTACGAAGGTATGTACCATTTCATCAGAGATATCATGCAACCCATTTTTATAAACATCATCTGTTTGTCCAAAAAAGTACACTAAAATCAGAAAACAAACACAATGTTATTTTAAGTGTTGTTGATGTTCCTCACGCTTAGTGATACACATGTTCACTCCTCCCTCATGTTTGATGCAACTCATGAAGAGTGTCTTCATTAATGCTGGAAATGGGTGGCTGAGTGTTTTGTTTCAGTTCTTCTAATGTGTGCGGGTTGTTTGTTTACACATTGTCTTTCAAAAACCAAAAGATATAAATCCAATGATGATAGGTCCTGAGATTTTAGAGGGGCACACTTTTCAAGAATTAGCTTGCTCACTAAAGGATTCACATATTTGCCAGATTGAATTTGCTGTGTGTGCTGTAGTCCCATCTTGTTGAAACCAATAGTCTTATTTATCAACTTCCAACAAGGATACAAAATTCATAACTAGTCATATTTCATGGTAATGGTCTGCTTTTACCTTTTATCTGAACAAAATGGAGATACCACACCATTCCCCTACATTTAATGAGTGTAATGACTTTTCATAGGAGGTATGGGAAGATACAGAAAAGAAATGAGAAAGGTCACTTGTGCAAAATATGTTTACTCCAAATTGCAGTCTGTGTTTCTCTTTTCATTGCAGGTACAGGGAAGCTGGAGTGTCAGAGTGGTCCACCATTCCAGTGACACCTCCTGGAAGCACTCAGGTTACAATAAACAGGCTGTCATCAGGTACCACATATGAGTTCCAGGTAGTTGGAAAGAATCCTCTAGGTGATGGTATGTTCAGCAAGGTTGTCACTGTCCGAACACTTGGTGAGTAACATATCAGTAATATTTACTCAATGGCTTCTGATATAAATTGTGTTAATGACATTTAGTACACACTTCTAATGTTTAGTTTCTAATGTTATGTCTGATGAAGTATTTGAAATGGCAGTGATATCCATTCTGAATTTAACTCTTCGGATGGTACAGTTCAGCTGTTTGGATGCGGATTTTTGTATCTGTGGCCATAACGAATTTCCTTCTGGCACAAGTTGAAGTATCTGTGTGGTTAATTCTGATTGTAGCAGTATGTATTTACACTGAAAGATATATCTTTCTTCTGTGCAGTTGTGCCATTCAGTACAAAATTGTATCACATTCCCAAATGAAACATGGCTATTACTACCTTTTATAATATTTTCCATATATGTTATTCAGGTATAGAGTTACTCAAAATGCTGTGTATCACTTTTTTCCTTATTTTGATAATATAATGTTAGTTAGTTGGTTGGTTGGTTAGTTAGTTAGTTAGTTGGTTGGTTGGTTGGTTGGTTGGTTGGTTAGTTAGCTAGCTAGCTTTATTTTTCCATAGATCCAATCGAAATACGATTTCATATGGATGTGGCAATCGTCACAGTAAAAACAACACATAATTAATACATAAATGGAATAAAGTTATCAATTAAAATTAGTTAAAGAATATAAAAATTGGCAAAAAAGTATGTGTACATACATGCTGTAATGAAGGGAACAAGACACAATAGATAGATAAGCTAATTATTAATACCACAATATCAGCAATCGTTACTTATTGGTAAAATCCCTATCCTATTATTTTTGTGATTAAAATTAGAATATATACAGAGAATGTAAATAGAATGTACCAGGACTGCTCAATCAGTTCCGGTCAAAATATTCTTGGATAGTATAAAATGAACCTTCCAGAAGAAACCTTTTTGAAGCTGATTTGAGTTTCCTTACATCATTAGATAAACTTTTTATCCTTGGAGGTAAGCAATTGAAGACTTTGATTCCTGAGTAATACACTCCTTGTTGCACCTTGGACAAATGAGCTGAGGGCAGATATAAGTCTGAACTATGTTTTGTATCAATAGTATGTACCATTGAATTGGATTTAAACATATTTATATTCTTAACTACAAAGAGTAATAAGGAGAGTATGTACTGTGAGTGTAATGGAAGAATGTTTAATGTTTTAAACAACTCACGGCAGGATTCTCTGTTTCCCACATTCATCATGATTCTTATTACTCACTTCTGTATTTTAAAGATAGTATTAGCGTAGCTGGAGTAACCCCAGAAAATTATACTGTAAGATAGGATGGAATGCACATTAGAGAAGTAGATCATTCTTAAGTTCTCTAGGGACATAATTGACCTCACAGACCTTATTACATAATATGCTGAATTAAGTTTGGGAATTAGTTGGTCTATATGTGGCTTCCAAGATAGAGTACTGTCTAAAGTCAAACCCAAAAAATTGGTATAATATACCTTATTAATTTGATTAGTTTGATAGTTAATATTTACATTAACTGCATCGTTGGTTTTTGACATAAAGTGCATATAGTAGGTTTTGTTTGAATTTAGAGATAGTAAATTGATCTGGAACCATTTTATTATTTTCTCAAACACTATATTAATTTCATCCTTAAAAACAGTAAGATTTGGATGTGTGAAAATTATATTGGTATCGTAGGCAAACAATGTTGGCTTAGGTAAGTTATTTATTGAACGTGGTAAGTCGTTGATGTAAAGGAGAAAAAGCAACGGACCCAGAATTGAGCCTTGAGGGACTCCTAGCTTAACCTTTTCCCAGTTAGAAAGATAATTTTTAGAGTATGTATCTTTTATTAGTACCCTCTGATACCTGTCATTTAAGTATGATTTCATTAAATTGTAAGGACTGCCAGTAACGCCATAAAATTCCAATATGGAAAGTAAAATAGTATGATTTACACAATCAAATGCTTTTGTTAAGTCACAGAAAATTCCCCCAACAATGAATTTATTATTCAGAGCTTCTAAAATATTATTTATTAGGTAATATGAGGCTGTTTCCATGGATGACTTGTTTCTAAAGCCAAATTGCTGTTGTGCTAAAATATTGTTATTGTGAACATGATTACGTAGTCTGTTAAAAATGACTTTCTCAAATATTTTAGAAAAAGATGTAAGTATGGAAATTGGTCTGTAGTTTGATATTTCTGATTTAGTTCCTTTTTTTTAATATTGGGATTATTTGGGCAAATTTTAGCCACGTAGGAAATACGCCTCTGAGTAATGACTTGTTACATATGTAGATGAGAGGAGATATCATGTAGGGCAAACTCAGTTTTAATATTTTAGTTGGTATTTCATCGTAACCATGTGAATTTTTTTACTTAAGTGATTTTAACTATTTCAGTAATTTCTCTTGTAGATGTCGGTGCCATATTTATACTTTGGAAACAGCCTAGTGAATACCTGTTTAAGATAATTTAAAGGAGAGTCATTAACTGGTGTTGGAAGAATATTTTTGGAATTCGTTGCAGAAATTTTATCAGCTATTGTTGAAAAATATGCATTAAGGCTTTTTCTATATCTAGATAGTCATTGCAAATTTTTCCATCAATCACTATTGATGAGATATCATGGTTACATTTTGCTTTATTAGTTTCTGATTTAATTATGTGCCATGAGATCTTAGGCTTGTTGTTGGAATTAATAATTAAATTGTTATAGTATAGTTTTTTTAGCAGATTTAATGACCTCTGATAAAATCCTATGGTATTTTTATAATAAGTTTTTAATTTGGGATCTTTAGTGCTTCTGCAAAGTAAATACAGCTCTCTTTTATGTTGACTTGATATTTTTATTCCAGGGGTTGTCCATGGGCTGTAGTTGTTATTGTATTGACATTTTTTAAGTGGAAAAGTATGATAAAATATTCTCAAATAAGTATTAAGAAAATTATTAAATATAGCATCTACATTATCACCATTAAATACATTGTCCCGAGACTTGTAACTTAAATTAAGTTGGAATTCAGATATAGTAGAATCATTAATTATTCTTCTTGTGAGGTAATGAGTTGCTGGGTTTTGTATTTTTATATCGTGTAAAGTAAGGATTTGGGAATCATGATCTGATAGTCTGTTGGGGCGTGGCTGAATAGAAAAGTCTTTACTTTTATGTTTATTTAAGAAAATATTGTCAATTGCAGTGGATGAGCTATTAGTGATTCTTGTTGGGAAATCTGTTACACTTTGCAAGTTGTAAGAGGCGAGAAGGGAGTCTGGTTGAAGTTTGTTATTGCTGTTCTGTAGATAATTTATGTTAAAGTCTCCACAAATTATGATATTTAGAGAATTATAATATAATTGGTTTAGGATAGAATGGAGGGAACTTAAAAAATGTACAAAATTACCAGACGGAGATCTGTATACAGACAATACACAGAAATTTAAAGTAGAAAGATGTGATTTTACTGCACAAATTTCAATATCTTGGTCATCACAGAATTCATTCAGATCAATAGGTGAAAATGGTAAGGTTTCATGAATGAATATGCTGTCTCCACCATATTTATGGTTTACTCTACAATATTTAGCTCCAAGATTGTAGGAATTAACCCTTTAAAGACGAAGCGTGTCTGTTTTATATAAGGACTCAGTGCGTACCGCGCTGTAAACACTCTCCAATTCGGTTATAAAAACCAGTCTCTTAATGTTTTATAAGGCAAAAGTTGCTGTTTGTTCTGAGATCCGTACAAAACACATAAACGCACTGTGGGCACCACGTAGAATTTTTTAATGTTAAACCTGGTGGTACGTAAAGTTACCGCTAGGCTTTAAAAGGTTAATGTATGTGCAATTTATTTCCTCACTACGAAGGTGGTGTTCAGTAAAACAGAGTATGTGAGAAAAATTAGTAGACCAAAGTATTGATAGTTCATCAATTTTATTCTGTAATCCCCTGATATTTTGATGATAAATCAGTAAGGGAGTACTATTATTACTATTTAATGACCTAGAATTATTTGAGCAATCCCATTCACTATTATTAGAATTGTTGTTACAAGTTCCATTGCTAGTAACATTACTTGTATGGGTATATCTACTATTGATCAGGTTTTGTTGAAAAGTACTATTATTAGTGGGTTTTAGATTCTGAATATTCTTACATCTTTGATGTTTTAATACCATAAAAAATCCTCCTTTTTTTCAGAAAGTTTTTTTTGTCGCAAAGATCTCATGTTGCATCTTCCAGGTTCATTACACTCCGCTACATTGCAAGGCAGTTCTTGATACATAGTCTGTTCTTCTAGAGCTTCACAGTTCATCAGATTATTAATACAACTATTATCTGCTGAGGAGATAGAATTTTCAAAACACTTATTCTTCTCTGGGAGGGGCATAGGAGGTGATAATAGAGAGCTGGATGTCAAGGTTTTAATGGTTGAGGCCCAAGTGTTTGTAATCCAGTTTTTACCTTGTGTATTCATACGAAAACCATGCATAGTAGAATGGTCTCGATTGAAGCTTATACTACAAACTTGAACATGACTGTAGATTTTCATTGATTTCTGTAGTTTTCTGTTAAATGACTCAACTTCCTTATTGATACATGATAAAGTCTGCAAATCAAAGCGATGAGGAACACATGTCACAATTACATTAGTGTTCATTGTAGACTTAGCAAATTGAGAAATATATCTTATACCCATATTTGCCTCATTCTTAGCAATATCCCTTGTATCCCTACAAAGAATCACTATGTCTTTTTTCGTTAGTTTTTGAGCCTTTAGATGGACTGAATCTGTGATAGCACTCAAATTCACATTAGGTTTTGTAAACCCAGTTACACTGAACGAATTTCCAAGAAGATCAGCCAATTTTTCAGAACACCCATGTACGTGACTGTCTCCCAGAAGAATAACTTTACGTTGGTTTTTACCACTAATTTTTGACAATTGTGTGGGTTTAAATTTGACTCGACAATAAGCACATTGATGCACTTGCTCTTGTAGGTTACTTAACGGTGCAGATCTATTATCATGTAGGCGAATGTATGGGTTTAACTGCTTTAAACATCTAGAAGTATTCCTCAGTTGCTTTGATATGTGATTGTTTCTCCGAATTTCAGTCCACTCACTAATATTTCCACTGTTGTGATTATCTTGGAGTTTAAAATCCACACACTTAGATAGATTATCCGTGTTCATAGGTACGTCTACTTTTGTTTGAAGTTCATCCTGTAATAGCTTGATTATTATTTGTGCAGATTTCAATTCAGTAGTAAGCACTTCTAAATATAAATAATCCTTCATTTTGAAGCAGTTATCACATGTATTTTGATCATTCTCACACAAAGTTTGACTCAAATAACGAGAGCATATATCGAGCACCGCTTCTACCGATGCCAACTTGGACTTGTCTATTAACTGTGAAGGTATATTACATCAACTTAGTTAGTTGAAGTCTGTACTAGTAGAAATTGCACAGAAATGGATCACTAAATAGTTCCTGTTAGCCACAGTGTGCATATTAAACCATTTGAAGGAAAGTAGTAGTTGTAACTATTTCCCAGAAATGTTGTTAATTTTGTATAACTACTTCCCATGTTAATTAATTAGTTCATTAACATAATTTTAAGCCTCTTCAAATACTATCATTTTCTGCCTTAATTGTTGCACATATTGTGATTGTAATTATACAGTATTTAGTTTCGGGTAATGTAATGATGTGGAGTGTGAAATTATATGCCCGTTTCATATTCAGAATTTGATATTTATTTGTATTCAGGTCTGAAGAGATGTGCTGTGAAATAATGTCATGTGAAATGATACAGAACATTTTGAATAACCCTATATGCTCTACTGAGTCACCCACTGTTTGCTGTGTACTCTACTTTGAAATCTTAATGCAGGTTGGAAGAGATCACCATCTACAGTATACAGTAATGCCCCAGTTTTACGTTTTTGTAGACATCACCTAAAATGGCAAAAAATCAGGAAATATCGTTCATATGAGCATTTGGCCAGGACTGTACAAAAAGTGCATCAAATCTCGGAACACACGAAATGCAGGGATGCAAAGTTCAGGTTTTACTGTATCGAGAACTAAGCTTATCCTCTTACTGTTCACGGTATGCAGTTGTCTTATAATTGTAAAAATATCGTGGAAAAGGACAGTCATTAATGTCTGCATTAAAGTTACTTCTTTGGTAAATAATATAATTCCTTGGACACTTCAGTTCAATACATAATATTTCCTCACTGTCCAAAGGTTGAGGTTAGATCCATGCAAATACATTCATGCATTTATCATCTGAATATAAGATGAGGTACTTTGCTCTAATTTATGTCTATAAAACAAATATTTATTTTATACTAGTGAATAAAGTGACATGCTTCACTAGTATGAAATGAGACATTTTTAATACGCTTACTGGAAATTGAAGCCTGGCCATCCATCCTGTATCTGGTCTCTGTTTTGATTATCAGGTGGTCTGATATGGCTCGATTGATTGTCTTAATGTCTTCTAAACCACCTTTGTCTCAGAATTTTGTGGAATGGTGTCCAGTTTCATGTGTTGCTTAACCAGCATAGAGTCAACAAGTCACAATCTTGAGACTGTGCACACACAGTTTTAATCTGCTTTCCTGATTTCTGTGTTTTAATAACAAAGTATACTTCTAACTTAGTACATCTTAGGGATATGAGATAGTGTTGTGTAGTGTGTTCCATAACATTTAGGTCTTAGTATGCCTGAAGATGCTTCATGGTAGCTGTGTCTACCATTACAGTGCATGAGATGAATATTTCCTGTACAGCGATGTTCCTTAGGTATCATTCATGTCCTTTTACAGGAACATGTGTCAGCATAAGGCGTGTAAAACAGCAAATCAACAAATTATAGGTGAATGAAGGCATGAACTGAGCTAAAATTTATAGAAAATTCAGTTACAGTTTTTTTGAAGAATTGATTGGAATTACAAAATGTGAAGTGCCAAATCATTTTGATAGGAAAACATATTTTTGCCTCTTTACTTGTAAATAATATACCCTCAATGAAGTAATTTAATGCCCTGCAACTTGTATATGCTCTGGGGGTACTGACATCTTAATTTTAAGTGGTCATTCAGTTCATTTCATGCACTGCAAACATATTTTTATGTGTTACACCTTCTTGCTTCATTCTAGTTCCATGGCAATGCTGCTTTTTTCTTGCCAGGTTTGTGCATATTCCTGCTGGCTGTGAGGTTGCTGGCCTTGATTTTGAAGATTCAGAATATGAAGTATTTGTATCTATATGACATATTTGCTGTTTATGCTGTCTGTCTGTCTGTCTCAGTCGATATTTAGAAACGGTTCAGTAGAGTTCATTGAAAATCTGAAATTATGTAAGGGTCATATCAGGAAGTATGTGCTATTTGTAACTTAAGAATTGTTTTTCTAAAGAACAAACGTTAGGACTGTAAAATAAATTTTTATCTACCCCTTGTATGAGTGCACAATGTAACATTTGACTGAAAGAAGAACAGGGTCTTGAAGATATCTGGAAACAAAATTCTGAAGAAAATATTTGGACCAAAAATAAAGGAAGTAACAAGGAAATGGATTCTGTATTCTTTTCCTAATATGATTACAGTGGCTAAATGGAAACGGTTAAGGTGGGAACACAAAATATATACAGATCTTTGATTTGAAATACTGTGAAATGAGACCACTTCAGACGCTGAGGATGACTAAAACATATCTAATGGAAACAGAGAACTGACAGGAATAACATGAATCATAATATGGTATATTGGCTCAATTTTGTTTTGAGCGTGCTGGATCTTGTGTATATTTGCATGAAATTTCACATTATAGAGGGATTTTCAGGTGTAATTCCCAATTAACTGTTTCCTTGGTAAGTGAAATTTTACATTCTATTTAATATTGTTCCAGTTTTTGTGAATACCAGTGTAGGCAAAATTGTGTCCTTCATTTTGTTCATGTATTTCTCACTATTTGTGCCATGAAGAGTTATTCAGTGGGCTTTGAATAAAAGCAGACTTGATCCTTGTTGATTGTTGTAGGAGTACACTGTCACTGGGTAAGCAAGATTAAGCCTTCATGCTGGCCTAAAATTTAAATGGTCTTTAGCTGGTTCAGTTTCTGTGGCTTGACTGTGATGAATTTTACGTAAAAGTAGCTAATACAGATAATCAGTTGCAAACATGAACTGTTAAATTAACAAATAAATGCAATCAAAATTCTCCCAAATGGTCTCTTCTTTTCAGGTTTTCCAACTTTTTATGTGTTCTACATATCTGCAGTATGTAATATCAGTCAACTCATTGAGAGTGGTTTTTGTCTTTCAAGTTGCAGGCTATTGCTTAAATTATTAATAAGCTATCATGCAGTATAGCTGAAGCTTACTTCTACAGGTACATTATACTCTGTTGACATTTGGTACAAATGTAGTGAACTTGGGAAAACAAAACAGTAAATTTGAACTGACATTTACTTCTTACTGGGGCTTACTTTGTGCATACATTTGGATGCCGGTTATAAAGGGTTTAAGAGCAGATATCTCAGCTTTTTATTTGTTTCATGCTTGATGAAATTTGGTATTCCTTTAGCAATGATATTTAGTTAGGATAATTACAACAGTGTCTGAAAAGATAATACATAGCATTCTCTTTAGCTCATCAGTTCAACAATTTCATGTTCTGAAACTCATAAATGAAGGCCTCTTGAAGCTGTGTGCATATTACATAGAGTTACAATGAAGTGTGACTTGTGTAATGTTCATACAGTGCAGTGTTGTTTAATAAATGTGAATGTATTTCCTGTAAAGACATCTTGCAGCCTGCTTTCCTTTCCCTGGGTTGGTCTGATCTCTCTTTGCTTTCCATATACACGGATGTACGTAAACCTTTCCCGCCTCGGGCTGGCACGTCAGAATTCCCACTTCCAACAGCGGACTATGGTAAGAACTTTCTCATTGGTAGGCTGGTTTTTTTATTGGCACCTGCTCTTATTTTCATATATTTCATGTCCTGGTTTTGTCTTTAGGAGTTGTTGGAACCATTATTTGGTAAACACATTTCCATCATGGTCTTGAGATCTGTTTTGTCCTCTTTTTGCCCATACATGAACATCCAGGTGTAAAAATTTTATTTCTGTTTCTTATGCATATTGTAGGGAGCCTGTTAGCATGCTGTTAGACGTAATCTCATCTTAATACATACACAATATTAATTCTACTATATCAAAGTAAATGCCTTAAAATTGTCATTAAACTTTCGTATGTGTTGAATATATCTGCTGTCTAACAAGTAATCTGTTTAATCTGTGTCCATGCAAATTTAAAAATTGTCAACATATTTAAAAGCCATCTGAACAACCAGATATGTCAGTTATCAAGGTGTGCTAGTTTAATTTTTCTTTTAATTTCATTTATTTTCTCATTCAGATCTTTATAAGGGTTAAAAACAGCCCATAGGATGTAGAACTAGTCAATACGTACAATACAGTACAATGTAGAATCAATTTAGTCAGGGATGCAAAATATTGGTTAACAATACAACATACATATATACATAACACAGCACAAAACCAGAAAAACACAACTACATACATACATAACACAGCACAAAAACATAAAAACACAGGAATACAACTATACAGCTGTAGCGTGCTGTTCCAGCTCTATGTCACACCACATCACCACACACATCTTTACTCCTTATGCCTGCTGATCCATGCACGCCACTGTTGCCGTCTCCTCACCGGGAAATTCACTAGAAAGCATCCAGGAAGGTCTCCATTCTAAAGAATATTGTCAGGGACACAGAATAAAATCTAAAAAATAAAAGAGTGGAAATAATTGGGGACAAAATTATTCTGGGACTTAAGTCTTCACACAGAATGTTTTCAGAATTAAGTATGTTACATAAAAGAGAAAGGTTAAAATATAAAAAAGGACATATATATTTTATAAAGTTGTAAAGCAACAACAGTTGTACAAATACTTTACATACTTTTATTTTGGTTTTAATGTTTGACACTGTTGTGTTCAGCAGTTTGCCTACATTACTGGGAACTTGACTCTGTTTCTTTGGTAAATGCTTTGCCTTTTGGTTATGGTGGTAACAAGAATTCAAGTGACCCTGCTGGAAATTGAATTGAATTGAACTGAATTGTGGTATTCTCATGCCATTATGTTGCCAGTGTTTTATGGTTCCAGTAAGCTGAGCCTGTCTGTTCTGTGTTTCTTTGCTTGCCTTCTCCCCCATAGCGTGTTTGGGGTTACATTTTTTTTGAGTAGTTTCAAGCTGGACACTTCCTAGCATAGAGTACTGATGCAGCTGTTCTTCAGATGTGTTGTGTTTTGAGTTCATTATGCACCAGTTAAACTTGTTATATGCTGCTGGGGAAACTTCAAAGCCATAAATTAATAGTTTGATATTATTTTTACATATGCGGACTTAACAGTTACAGAAAATGAAGAGTTAATGGCATTACACTGAGGATTTGTTTTACATTCGAAACTTTATCCTTTGTGAAATATGCTGATCATAGCATGATTGAGGAACAGCTGTTGGTAAACTAATGATATAACTGGCATATTTAAACTTGTGAACCAGCTATTGATTTTAATTCTGATTTATTTATTTATTTGTAACTTTATTTATACTTTGTAACAATTGAGTACTGCATACTGAGAGAATGTGACAGGTCATGAATGTTGCACGTAGTCTGCAGCTGTTGCCTTGGTTCTTGCTGGCTGACATTGTCATAGGCAAACTCAAGTAGTATGGCTTAACAACACCAGCAGTGTGGAAGTACTGTAGTTGTCAGTTAATTCCTTAGTTAAGAATGATATGAAGGTTTTTCTGTTTCTGTTTCATGCGTTCCATATTTCTATTCAGTTCATTAGCATGTCACTTGTGAAGTAGATAGAAAATGTTTTGTTCCCTCCTGCACCTGTAGGCCAGATCATTACAAATAATCCACAAGCATGTATGTACTGAATTTGAATACAGTAAGGCACATTTTGCTTGTGTGATTTAAGGTTTTTACAGCATTTTTGATGAAGATTAAAAGTCTTGTGGGGTGCGATATTGTGTTGATCATTAATTCATTACTGGCATTTTGGAGGAGCTTCTTGCTTCTATTTTCAGGGTACTCAAAAAAGAACCAGTTCTCCCATGAACTTATTCTTCTTTGACTACCCCGAAGATGAAGGCATTATTTAAATTTCTTTCTGCTAGGGAGATTGCAGTTTGTATTGTTTAGTGGAAAAAATTAACGCACACTCATCCATTTCTCTTCTGCAGTATGGCGTACAGGAGAAAAGCAGGAAGCCTAGATGGTTCATTCGGATGTTTATCCTTTACTAATGTATTTTCTGGTTTCCAGTTTTGTTTTCACACACATTGATATATTGTAACCTCTGCTTCATATCCCAATTTCTTTACAGTTGTAACCCCTGTGCAGTTCCTTAAAGGGTGGTTTTATTTTACTTTAAATTTGTGTTTTTGCTTTGTTACTCATCATTGCCTTTACTTCACTGTTTTATTTTATTCCAGACATATTTGATTATAGTCTTATTGTCTTTCCAACTGATTCCACAGGAGCCACTCTTTATCCACCGATCCTGCGACCTAAAGGTACTTGTATCATTTGTTTCTTGTGTGGCTTAAGTTATTATGTTTCAAGTTGATACACCTCTTGTGTTTGATATTTTGCTTGTTTCTTGATGTGTTTAATTACATTGTGTCAGCTACATATTGTACACAGCAGGATTATTCTGAATGGAAAATTGGGACAGGTGTAGATAGAAGCTGTAATCACTTGTTTTTATGGTAATATTCCACCATTTTCCTAAATGAGTAAAGAAAGCACAAACAACCTTATTAAGTATCCACTCGTTCATCCAAAATTTGAATGCAGGATCTCCTGAGTACAAAGCGCTTTGCTGTGAAATATGTTGATGTCTGAAAAGCAAAACATACATTATAAAATATACATTTTAAAAATTACTCCAACACTTGCATGTAAAGTTTATATTGTTGCTTGCATGTAGTATTAAAAAAGAATTTTTAGCATCCAGGATTTTTAATACAGCTTTGCAATTTTACAAGTCACATTTGAATGCACATTGTCATCTGTAACTTGATGTAACCCCCCTTGATAATGGCAAAGTAGGTGCTGAAATATGTGAGGGAGAAAATGAACTAGAGATTAAGGTTAAATAAATAATAATATTGTGCATAAGGTGGTTCTGTTTTACCATATTAAAAGTATGTATGTAAGTGGGAACAACATAACAAATGCTTTAATGCTTGTTAATAAATGCAATATTTCTTGTCATTATTCTTTAAAAAAAATGCAAGAATATATTATTCCTTTAGTTGAGGATGTTTGAGAAAAAATGCTGAGGGAAATATTTTGGACCTGTGAAGGAACAAGTAACAGGAAGGTCAATAATATTAGGTGGTGAGAAGCAGCATAATTTTTGTACCTGTCACTAATGATTTGTAAGGTGATTAATTCTAGGATGATAAGATATACAAGATGTGTAGCATGCAGGGAGGAGAGAGGATGATAATGTAGGAAGGGTTGTGCGATGTTGAATGTGAAGTTGTGGACAGGGTAAATTGAGACTGGGTTGTGGTTCAGTGGCAGGTTTGCTGAATGTGGTGATGATCCTTCAGGCCTCCTGACCACATGTATAACTCTGTGTCAATGCACAGCATATGTAGAGCACTACTGGTGTGTTATGTTCTTCTGCTACTGCCATCAGTGTGCTATTTTCATTATTTATTTAATTTTGACTTCTCTCTCACTTGCCACAGGCCTTTGTATCTCACTAGGACAACACAGCATTGTCTTTTAAATGTGACATAAGAAGAAAACAATTTGAATATCATATCATCTTGACATTTTGGGGACTAATAAGGGAAGATACATTGAAGTTCACACAGTGACAGAGGAACATCAAGGTTTTACCACCAAACTGTTGAATTTGGCCTATTATGATAAATATTATATTTTGAAATCACATATGGTATTCACAGTTGATTCATATGCTAATGCTTAACCCTGTACTTGTGTTACTGCTGTGATTATAGGCATGAATAAGAAAAGAATGTGAAATATATAGTTTGCTTAATGTTTGTGGAATGTGTTCAAAATATTTTGTGTGTCCTGAAAAAATAATTATGTGTTATATCGATTAAAATTATTTTAAGTTCATGTGACATTTAAATTTATTAATAGAAGTAAAGTGGAATGTTGATATTGGTAGGGCCTAAACCTGGACCACCTCGCAATCTCACGGTCACCGAGATCAATAATGGCTTTCTGATCACATGGCAAGCCCCACTAGAGAAAGCCCATCTGGTTCAGTACTACACAATCAAGTATAAGACAGATTCAGGTTGGAAGACCTTAAATAAAGCCTCAATACGACCTGAAGAGACATCCTATCTTGGTGAGTTCTAATTTAGGAGTTTAAATGCAACTGAAGCCAAGGATGAATTTCAGTCTTCTGGAATCTTACACCAAGTTCATTGCTCATTACTGACCTTTCGAAGGATCATAGTGCCTTTATCTTTAGGGTCAAGCAGTCCAAGAAGTTCACTCTTGTTTGGCTGCCTGATAGTGGGGATGAAGGTGCTGTGATACTTCAGAATATCAGTATATATTTACCAATTGACATGGCATGACATGCCACAACATTTGAATCTTTAGCAGCACCACTTAGAACATCAAATGATCAAAACCAGTTTACTCATATGTACCTCAATATAAGACAACCCTGCATATAAGATAACCCCCTTCACAATCTTTAGAAAAATCTCTGTACAGAATATTTTCACTTTATGAGCTTTACTTCATGTAATATGACCTCCCATTAGTCAGACACTGGATGAGGAAAATATTCCTGTTATATATTTAGGTAAATGTGATATCATACCAGGTTCCATTTCCTGTAGATATCAGTACAAATTGCACATTATTATGTATTAGGGTAATGAAATTAGAACACTGTGATGGGTCAGGCAGACATACAGCTTGGAAGGGAGCCATGAGCCACCAAATTATTTCAGTGGGGGAACTGCCTGGGAAGGGGTTGTTTTGAAGGAAGGAAGGAAGTGAGGATGTCATTGAGGTGGATCTTAAGAAGCTAGATGATAAGGATGAAAGGTGGAAGAATTTGCTGATTATATGTGTCCATTGTTGGGTTTCAGTATTAGCAGTATTATACCTGTTGGTTTTATACAGGCAATCATATTTTGTAGTTGTACTACTTGTAATATAACAAATTTAATGTTTCCCTCTGGAATAATTTTATTAACATAGGTTTGATTTTCTCTGTATTTCAAAAAGCAAGATGAAACATTTTGTATACTGGGCATCACTAAACATCACTAAGCTGAAAACCAAGTACTTCAAAGCAAGCCATGATTCATAAGTGTGGTCATCCTGGTATGACAGTGTTAAAAGCTGTGACTGTATTGAATGGGTATAAATGATAAAAGAACCATGTGTATAGGCATGTACCACATCAAAACTACAGGAAAAAAATCACAATGTAAGAATTTTTGGACATGTTGTTTGAAAATGTACCTAAGTTCAAGGATTTATTAACAGCAGTATTCATGATGCAATGTCAGACAGGATGATCTCAGGGATTTCATACTCTCATTCAGTTTGGAGACCCTTTAACTCCTCTTCTTTCCAAGCAACTAAGTGTTACCGTGTGTTTTGTCTTGTATTTTGTATGGTTGTGTAACTTGCAACTTCACTCTGGAAAAGAATGTTGGTTGGGAACTAATTGTTGAAGAGCATATTTAAATCTGAGACAGCTGAAGCAACACAGGACTGAAGAAATTGTATTTAATGAAGGTCACTGTAAAGTGCTTATGAAAGAAGATGTACATACAGAATTTCATGAAGTCTTCTTGGATTAGGCGTTGTGGGGAGGCCAAGTTGTAAATGGAAGCAACACTTGAAATTACGTGTTAGAGAAAACTCTGTGAAGGTGTGGATTAGAGTGAATTGTTAAGATAACTCTAAAGGTTTGTGATGAAGCTGTGTTATGGAGGTGACTTATATAATACACATTTTCCATTGTCTGGTTTCTAGTTAATGCACACTTTCCATTGTCTTGGTTTTAGTTAATGCACACAACATTTTGAGACAGAAATTGGCTCAGTCCAGTGGACCAACAGACCAAACAGACTAGGTTTCATAGTTTGTACCTCATGATAGAAGCATAGCCAGATTTAGGAATATTGTGTGCTCTGATGAAAAACAAGTTGATGGAAAAAGCCTAGTAGGTGTGTCACTTCAACAGGTGGAAGCTGTTCAGGACAGTACCTGATGTGGGGGTTCACATGCCATGTGTATTGAATCTTTGGGTTAAATACTAAAGCAGAATTTCTGATTCAGGTCAGTAGTTATCATTTGCTGAATAAAAATTATGTACCTTGGATTTGGTTACTCAGTCCTTTGTTTCTTTGGGTGGCTAGTTTATTTCTTAGCTAGTTAAGTACTTAAATATCTCGACAGTTCAGATAGCGAGATAGTTCTGTTGTTTTGGTGGTTTGTTACTTAGCCAGTTGGTCAGTTAGGAAGGTAACTAGCTTGCTTCTTATTTAGTTAGGCAGCTGCTTAGTTTTCCAGTCTGCCTTGCTGGTGTAATTTGAAAATATAGCTGGCATTCCTATATATCGGCCAACAGTGAAGAACCTGGTTGGTGGGCGTACCTACTATTTCCGAGTACTGGCCAATTCTCTGAAAAGTTACGAAAGCAGTGAAGAGGTGAAGTACCCGGTGCCAGCAAGAGTCAAACATAAGGCCATAACTGCAGGTGTTGTGGGTGGTATCCTCTTCTTCATCGTTGCCATCATTCTCTCAGTGTGTGCCGTCAAAATCTGCAACAAGAGAAAGCGTCGGAAACAAGAGAAAGGTAACTATGGATATTTGTTGACAGTTTGGTTGTTTAAGGTGGAATGAAACTATGTTTCAGTCCTTGATATGACTGTTCAAACACAGGTCTAGATCTCATGAGTCATCCACCTTTGTATCCAATATAAACTGGAAATTGATGGCTCTGCAATATGATGTCCCATTGCTGTTAATTGGTTCCCAACACTTCAAAGGACTGCTGGGAGCCAGTATCTCAATGGTGTAGCATCACATCCCAGAAGACCATATGTCTTCTTTGCACCACTGTGAAACCCTGAAAACTCACATAAAACTGCAGACTGTTTGCCTTCATATGAAGGTGTTTCGAGCTTGAAAGTTATCAGATGTGCCAGCACATAGGTCTTAAATCCATGAAGATAATATGAAGGTAAAGCTGTCCCTTTGCAAGCCTGTACAGGCTGTTAGGGTTCCAGGAGGTTGAGGCTTCAAGATTTCAAGACAGTCAGCACATGAAGGTGGTAAGGTTGTCAGTCCTACACACCGGCCACCTTTACCCCCCAGGAAATATTCCTGGTACTCATTTTTGTTAGAAGCTGAGTCGATACCAGGGCCGTAGTGCAGCTGGAAGGATTGTGTCTATGAAAAATGCCAGTGACACCATTGGGAATCAAACCAGCAACCTTCCAGCTTGTAGCACAATGCCTTAACCAACTGCACCACCGCGTGCCACCTTGATGATAATATATTTATCTTTAACTGAATGCTACGGGGTTACCTCTTACAAGTGCCGATTTGTAGAGCAAATTTTCACAGTAATTAAGACTGTAGTCTTCTCAGTTTTTGACGCCATATAGTTTTCCAGGTTGATGCATAGTATGCCACTATCTAGAGATTATGAGTGTAAGTTTTCTGTTATTCATAGTGGTGTTCATATTGCAGTCTTTTGGGTGTAGTTTGTGTCAAACCCCAGAAGATTACAATCTGAAAAATTTTTTCTGTGACAACCTGGAAACTTGTGTTTCAAAAGAATACTTCAGAAGTCAAACAGGCTGTGGCGTGTAGGAGGTTTTAATTTTCTGAAAATACATCAACAGTATGAGTAAATTTGTCCAGTTTATTTTTTGGAAATGTTTTCGATATACTCACTTATAATTAAATAATTATCAACTAATTAGTAACTGCAGACTTAGACACGCCTCTTCACTGATGTGATCAAGTGATAGCCTTTTGTAACTATTTGCATATTTCACACATAAATTTTAAACACTTATAATGCTGCACCATATGGACTTGTGCACCTCCTGTGTACATGTGGTCAGTTACCTACTGTTCTCATGTTGAACTTTGATCTTACAGCTTTCCTTTATTTTGTACGCAGCATATAATATGGTCGCCTGTCGAGTAACTGATGCAAGAAATGGTGGCCAACCACCAGGGGCCAGCCAAGTGCCTTTGAAAAAGTAAGTAAGAGGGTTGATGAAATGTTATGTCTTGTTAAATGTTTGTTGTTTCTTGTACAGTGTGTTTATGAGTGCACAGCATATTTCTGTGTTTACTCCTTTAATTATTGATTTTTTTCACAGTGAATGGTTAATACTGTGCATCCAGTGTTTGTGTTATTTTAAGAGTTTCCTGTTGAGATCTTTGTGACAGCATTGTACATATGAACTCAGGTTAATAATTGTTGTAGTTTATAAGGCAGTATTAATAAATTGTTAAATATTGTGGCTGTGGGACATTATTACTTTCAAGTCAAGTTCTGATATTTTGAAAGACTTGACTTCCTTAGCTGCACACTTTAACTAAGTACCAGTGCACTATACTTCAATGCCTGTTTTGGTTATTGCTTGGCATATCAGTTTTTCTGGGTCTACTCATCATTTTCTGTGCTCAGCCCAAGTGAATACTGAGGATAGTAGCTTGAGATACATTTTGTTTACTCCATCCTCTAGTTCAAACATAATCATTCTCCAATCTCATTCAACAAATGTGAATCTGATACAAAGCTATTTATCAGCCAACTAACTCACTTCTTCTTATACTTCATCCAAATGAAACCGATGCAGGCATTAAATTTGTCTGAAGTCCTAGAAGCTTTTTGTACGGTAATTCATTTTGGTGCCATATGTCAAAGGATTCATACACAGGTTTATTGTCATACTGAGCATACCTCAGCATGATGTTTCTCCACGGCTTATGTGGAAAAATTATGGAGGAACACAGTGCACCACATTTTAAAAGCTAAATTTTATGGCAACAGATGTTGCTGCCATTGAATATTTGCAGCTGTTGACTATATCTTTATCATAATCATTATACTCATCATAGTCATCATCATCATCATTGTCGTCGTCATTATCATCATTACATCTTCTTCTTCTTCTTCTTCTTCATTGTCATCTACTAATCTTTCCATCAGTTTTGTTATTTTATAATCAAATGTTCTCCTTCTCCATCCTTCCATAAGGACTTCTCTTGTATCTGTGTCAGCTCCTTCCCCACTCTCTTTTGCACATTTTCGCTTACTTAGCCATCAACCTTGCTTTGATTGTTGGGCCACTTTCATTTATGCTGTGGACAGAGACTGATTTTTTATCTTTCCTGTATAGGATTGATAGAGAAACCTATCAAGACTTCAGGCACGAGCCCATTTAGTTTATCTGGGACAGGACTGTTGAGAAACAGTAAGAGTTATTCATAGTTTCAAGACATCTCACTTAACATAATGATTATATTTCACTTGTTTGAAATGCATTAAGGGAATTGCTTGGCTGTGATGAACTACAGTGTTTGAGACTACTTCATGTTTTTGATGTCTGCTGTTAATTGCTCAGTCGAGTACTGTGAAAACATCATTGATTGCAAGTGATACAATGGCTATTGCATCCGTGACTGCACTGTCATTAAGCTTCAAGTCTGTAGAATTTTATTGCAATTAAAATCAAATTTTGTGTAAAATATATTGGTAAGTATGCTACATTTTGTTAGAACAGCTAACATTTGGCCGTATAAGAATTTAACATGAATTCATAAAATAATAATAATTATTATTATTATTATTATTATTAACTCACAGAAAAAATCTTTTAACGATTGCTTGTGAAGTCATGGATAAACTAGACTGCCCCACTCCTCCCCCTTTTGCCTTTAAACTCTTTCTACCTCCTTTTAAATTCATATTTACATAGCACTTACCACCCAACTTGACCCCATTATCATATGTATTCCAGGTCCCTGTGTTTGAAGTGTATTAACTTAACATCTTAACATATTTTAGATGCAGATCTGAGGAGTGGCTAGAAAGTGAGTGAATTAATTCACATGATTTTTATATGGGTAATACAACATAATCATATGACTCATTCCCTTTTAATACAGGTGCTACTTTTAGCTAAAAATATACCACATGTACACCATATAGGCATCACAAATTCAAATTTCATACAAATGTACATAAATACACAACACTGATACTAAACGGTACACATTTAATTTTTTTCTTATTTCTTTCTTGCCATCTTTGTTTTCCAGTTTTGCGCAATATGTCATTGAAGTATTTCTGCATACATTTTCTTGAATGTCAAGTTTAATTCTTTCCCATTTCTGACAGAAATGGTCCTGCATTGGTGGTCTAAAGCAACAAACTGATGTGAACAGCAAGCAATAAATTTTTGAGAAAGTTGTTTTTCATTAAATTATAATTTTTACTTTCCCTTCAGTGATCAACAGTTTTTACTTCCTGAAGGTAACTAATTTTCATCAGTTGTGTGTCTAATTCTCAGAGGCACAGGATTTTTCTCATCAAGATGGGTTTACTTTCTGTTCAGGTTTTGTTTTAGCAAAGGTTTTGTGTGTGAAAACAAACCTAAGTCCATTTGTTAGATGGGCTGGAAATAGATTAGAGGAAATGAGGTTGTTGACTTGAGTTTTGTTCTGTAGAGACTGTGTTTCTGTCATATTGCTTCATAACATATTTGTGACTGAAAGGTTTTTTATCCCTAAAACTGAAGTAATATTAGCAATTAAATTTTTCACATAGAAGTTATGATATAACAAAAAGATACTAGTGTAACTTGATGCAAGTGAAAATACTTTTTCCTTGGTTAGCCATGTAAAATGATGACCCTGCAGCTGTCAGACACATACTGCATCCTTGCTAGTTGTAAGAAACTTGCACTGAAAGTGAAAAAGACGGATTCAGTCTCTGAGAGTGACCAATTGTTTTACTTGAACCAAAGCAGTAGAGTATGTTGCTGAGTACAGAATACAGTGGTGGCGAACACAGTATCAAAGTCTGACCTCTGTGTGGAGTGATCTGTAGCTGAAGTTTTTTTTCCTCCCCCCACGGAGACCTGTACTGCAGCAGGGAAGTACTAAGTTTAGGGTGAATATTTGATACATTATAACCCATAGGCTTACATATTGGTTAGGTGTCTATAGAAATCACATACATTTCCCTTTCACCCCCATTCACTGTGATTGTTACCATACCTACTAATATAACCCACCTTTTAAGAATGCTAAGCCTCCACATTTAATGATTATATTACCATCGGTCGGTGACCTGAATTAGGTACTGCCATTTCCTCCATGCCTGATATAACTCGTGTGGCACCGTGACTCATTTTCTTGAGTTCATAAATGGTGTTTCCTCCACTCGTCATATAATTGTAATGCCACCTTACTTAATTTTCTTAAATTAAGGAATTGTGTGTCCTCCACACCAGGTGCAGTGGTTAAAACCATCATGACTCTAATTCGTATGTTAAGTAGCAACATTTCCACCACACCATATGTAATAGTTACACCACCTGCCTGAATTCATGTCTTAATGAATTACTTTTCTTTCACACCAGATGTAGTGATTGTATTGCCTTTACATGGTAATCAGCGCTGTATTTGTAATTATACACTGTACATTGTGAAGATAAAGGAGGCTTTAAGGCATGATAGGCTTAATATTATGCATCCTATCCCTTGCAGTGCAGATTCATGTAGGAATTTGTTAATGATTGTATAATTCATGAAAGTAATAACGTAGGATCACTGTATTTCGTAGTGTTAAAGTAAGCAAATGGGTTAGATGAGAAAATATTCAAGGGCAGTTTATGGTTGGCCTAAACTTGTGCAAGAATATTATAAAATTCTCTATCATGTTTTTTCTCTAAAAGCTGACTGCAGTTACATTTATAATTCGTGTTGAGGAAGTAGAGTTTCTAACCCAGAAGAAGGCATCACAAAGTAGGGCATTTTTAAATAAGTTAAGTCATTGCTTAAGGATTGTTGTAAATAAATATTTGGATCATTTGATTGTTGTTATGTACTGTTGAATTGTTTACTTTCAGCTGATGGTAATGCTGAAAGGCACCTAAGAAGATAACTGAAGGTAAAATTTTCGAAATATTCTTACATTGTTCATTTCTTACAAGTGCGAATCGATTAATAGGTTTGGCATGTCTGTTGAAATGCTTTTCTACATGTCACTTCTGACATGCTCGCTGATTGTTCGCCATCACTGGAATATTGTGATTAAATAGTGAGTAGTACTCAGTGATAATTGGTTCGACTTTCTTATTGATTCAATTGCTTTCCCTTTTTTTATCTTTTACATTATTTTATAATTAGACCCATACATGACTTGCACATTTTGTAGGCAAGTACTGTCACACAAAATCCTGAAATCCATGGTTGGGGTTGTCATTAGTAAAGCATATAGTTTTGATGTCCCTCTCTGACCATCCATTAGTCCATAATAACTCCACTACACATGAATTAATTTTTATAACATTTTTTTACTGCTACTGCTTAAACCTTTTAAAGCCTAGCGGTAACTTTACATACAACCAGGTTTAACATTCAAAAATTCTATGTGGTGCTCACATTGCGTTTGTGTGTTTTGTATGGATCTCAGAACAAACAGCAACTTTTGCCTAATAAAACATTAAGAGATTGGTTTTTATAACTGAAGTGGAGAGTGTTTACAGTGCAGTACGCACTGAGTCCTTAAATAAAACAGATACGCTTTGTCTTTAAAGGGTTAAAATTGTGTCTTTTATTTATTCCTCGAAGCAAATACTTTTATTTGTGAAAGTTCCTGGCTATTCAGTGGCATCTGTTGGAGAAAATATGAAATATTTTAATAACATGGCGCTGGGAGAATTCATGTGCCTGACACAGCAGCTACCATCATGAGCAAATACAGTGAAACTCGCTTAAGAAAAACCCAGTTAAGAAAATTTCTCACCTATGAAGCCAGGATAAAAAAGTCCCAGAATTCTACCATTTCATTAAAATTACCCTTTTAAGAAATTCCCGCTTCAGAAGTAGGATTTTCTTGGAATTTTCAAAATTTTCTTAACAGGGTTTCACTGTATATATTTCCCTGTCAGTTTTCACCATCATTTCTATGCACTGATACCAACACCTACTCAGTCTCTTGTCCTGTGCAGAGAAGTTTCTATGGCTCTACTCTCAAAAGAGATTAAATTGAGGCTAATAACTCTTTTGTGTTCAGAAGAATAATCATGTGACATCTTCTTTTGTTTTTTGCTTGGGTAAGGTGGGACCACTTTGGAGGCAAACAAAACATTATTGGAGGTGAAGGTCTGTTGCTAAAGGCCACCCACTGTTTTAAAATTGTATGCATTATCATTATCACGTTTTGAATGGGTGTCTGTCAGGCCTACCGTGTGCTGTTTGTTGTTCCCTTGTGTGTAGAGGGACATGCTTGTGGTATCTGTGAATTTAATGTTACGTGTTTTATATACTGTGTCACTTCTCATCCATTTTTTTTATGTTTTGTGTTTTTGTGCTAGGGTGAGGATTTGTGGTTGTGTTTGGTGCGCTGAGTTTGTGGTGTGTTGCTACTAGGGATTTGAAATTGTTCTTTTGTGTTTTAGCTTTAGGAAAGAAGGTTCAAAGTAATTTTAATATTGAGAAGCCTGTTGACAGAATTGAAGTCAGTCATAATGATGTTTTATAATTTGTGACAGTAATGTTTCCATAGAGTGAATATATCGCATTGGTGAGGAAGTAAGATGAGGATGAGGAAAGTTGTATAGTGATTTGCAGTCCTCACCATCTATGATTACAATGATCAAATAAAGGAGGATGAAATTGGTGGGGCATGTTGCATGAATGGGATAGAAGAAAAATGTATACATGGTTTTGAAGGGACAACCTGATGGAATAGAACCACTTGTAAGAACTAAGCATAGATGGGAGGATAATATTGAAGTATATTATAAAGAAATACGATGAGAGGGTGTGGACTGGATTGATCTTGCTCAGGACAGGCACTAGTGATATGTGCTTATAAGCATGGTAAAGTAACTTGAGGAGGTTTCATAGATCACGATAATGGAACTTCAAGTTCTGTAGGATGCGAGGAATTTCTTGACTAGCTGGGTAGCTATTAGCTTCCCAAGAGGGACTGTGCTGCGTGCAGTTAGCTAGGTAGAGTGACTGTACAGTGTAGCTAGTTCCGAATAACATGGTTGAGTAATGGAGTATGTTGCTTTTCCAGTGGTTTTTATTGTTGTGTTAAAGTTGAAGTTTGTAAGAGTGACAGTGAAACCACCCACATTGATGAGACAAAACAAAGCATGTTATAAAAAACAATTTGTGTAATTAAACATTTTGAGGGTTTATTAGCTGTGTAACTAGGCTTTGCTCCAGTAATAGTCAAAAATGTTCATGGAAGGTTTTGTAGTCCTCATGCATTATTGTAAATAATGGTTTTATGCCAAGATTCCCCACCATTTATGTTCAGGAAGGGGCCACTCTGATAGGTCCATTGACATCTTACTTGTAGTTCACTGAGGCTAGAGGACTTCTTCTTCTGAAGAATTTGAAACTTGGTCTGCAGAACAGCCAATTTGTCATTCATACAGAAATATGAATGACAAATTGGTCATCATGCAGAAATTTTATCCACAAATTTATGCCTTTCACTGGTGCATAATGATTATTTCAATAATAGCCTTTCTTTGAGAAGCAAGTTTAGAGTTATATGTGGAAACAGGCTGCTTAGTGTAATAGTTGAAAGTTATCATTAGTTAATTATTACGCAGATGGAGTGAGTTTTGATCTGTGATCAGTGGTTATTAGTTAAATCTGAATAGTGAAGGAAAGTTTCCATAATTAATGAAAAGAAAATTACCAAACATGTTTGGTAATTTAGAAGAGCAGTACCTGTTATGTCTCCTTTTATAATGCTATGGCTAAATAGAACTTCCCAAAACCTGTCTGACACTTTACTTTTCATGGACCAGTCCATCTTCCTTATCTTATTCCTACTTCATGTAACCAGATGCTCTTAGGTGTTCTTAATGCATCAAGAAAGACTTTCCCATCAAATGACTTCTTTTATCTTCTGAGTCTGTATTTCTGTTTCTTGTAATGCATTTCCAGATTTGTCTGTGTATTTAATAGTAATGGAAGGAATTTTCTTGTACAGTCTCTTAACACTGAATTTTTGGCAGTAAGTTTTATTAATTAGGCTTCATTTTTGGTAATTAATTTGTCTTGTACGGCCCATAATGGGTTTTTTAATCGTGCATGCAGTTGTTTGATTGTACATTCTTCAACAAGATGTGTAACAGCATTATATAGTGTCACTGTTTTTTCTGACAACTGTTGGTTGTCACTTCCTGTTGGTTCATCCGTTTTTTAATGTAGTGCAATCAGCTGACTGCCTGCAAGTAGTGGCAGGAAATTATGAGCACTAGTTGTTAGATAAAATAAAGACCCTGTGTGTAATTGGTGTCGCTTTAGCTCAATGCAGAGGTCATTAAAATGATCACTGAAAAATTCGATACTACACAAAGTTGCACTTTTGTTGTTATGTGTTATAGCCAGTAATTATCAAGTTAGAGACTGTAGGTTTAATTTTGACTGTACTTACACTGTAAGTATATACATCTTTAAAAATGTTTATTTTAGGAAAATGAATCTTTTACTAATAGATGCAGATTTCTCAGATATTTCATTTAGTTATTTTAATCATTTATAGTGATTTGTGAAGTTGTAGATTTAACAGGACTCAAAATCAAGATATGGATGCAGGACTTGCCCAAACATATTGATAGGCAAAAGGATAATTGTGTCCTCTAATTAGTGTATAAAAATATGTTCACGGAAACGAAAGAAAGTGTTTATACAATGTCAAAAATGTTTTTCTTTTTAAACGAACGGCTGCTTGTTGTTGGTTATCTGCATAACTACACACAATTTAATGCATGAAGTTATCCCTCCCCAAACTCCCAGCATTCATCCTTATCACTGCCCCTGCATGGCCTGGCAAATATATTTAAATGTCCAAAGGGTAATATTACCTGAAAAAGGTGAACAGGACTCATTTATTGTGTGCTTTTGTGTTCTGTCTGCTAAGCCCATGTGTCAGGTTTGGCATCAGAATATAAAGTCACTGAACATTATTTTTAGTTCCAAGGAACAACTAAAGCACTGCCGTGTTTATTAAACAAAATCACTTTATTTGCAGCTTCATAATGAAAAACACAGATTTCAGAACAGAAAAAGGCAGTGTGCTTACTGCCTGATCTATTCGTTAACATTGTGTCTCTCCTATTGCCAACAAACATGTATTTAATCCTACCACTGGTGACTTCTGGCCTCCCAGAGGATCACCGTTGTTCAGACGAATGTCAGTGCTTCATTTGTGGTTAATGGTTCCTTTAGTATACTTTTTAAAAATATAAGCTATCTATCAAGTTTGGATTTTTCTGTCGAGTTCAGTATGTCCATAATTAAACCCTCTGATTAGTAGGTACAACCAGATTTAGGTATCTTTATAGTATTTGATATGATGAATTATGCATGTGCCAGAACTTAGAAATTTTGCTTTGGGTGGTATGCATATAGAAATGCAGTTATGCTTGTACCATAACCACTTTTATTCTTGAGGTAATGCCTAATGTGGATTAATAATTCACAGATTGTGTGACAGAATGTTTTGCTACTCAGGTCTCATGAGAGTGCAATATTTGAATTATTTTTTGAAGTTGCGATTTATTTTTGTAGATTTTTTACTCTGATAGGAATTAATGGTAACCAGTAATCACTGGCATTGGTACTGAATTTTACTCTTATTATATTGTGATCCTGTACATAGTGTATGTATCATAGAAGATTTTGTGTAGCACGCCAGTGTAAAAATTCCAGGCAGTTCAGAGGAGGTTGGTAGGTTCTATAGTTTTGAAGTGAGATAAACGTGGTCTTAGAGGACATACCCAAGGCTATAACAGTGTAACAAACTAAATCTCAAACTTTACATAATAGGTCTTAATGCTTATGGCCACCCCCCCCCCCCCACACACACACACACATGCACACGCGCATCCTAAAACAGTGACTTTATCAGAAAAGTCTGATGTTATGTATGTTTACCAGGCTGCAAAGTGTGTAGCTTACTACATATTAAAAAAGAAACTGCAAAATAAATGCCCAAAAATGTGTTCCTATAGATACACTGATTAACTCTTCCTGTGCTGCACACAAGATATCTTGCTTCGTGGCACTAACCCTTTTTTACACAGTTGGTGTTTGTCAGTGAAAGAAATGTGTCGTGCCATATCTTAACCCTTTATGGCCTTTCAGTGATATCAGTTGTATTTTATGGAAATGTACCAACAGCAGATTTTCAAGTTTGAATCGCCATGGAAAGTGTTATGGCTGTACAGAATAAGATCCCATGCACTTGTATAAAGCATTATTTAATGAAAGGTCAACACTAAGTTTGAAGAAGAATCACAATTACTATTGACAAGACAGTGCAAATAACGTGTTTCGTATTGGTGTGATGCAAAATTATAACTTCATATTCCCATTAAGGTAGAGTACAAAGGAGGGCTGTAACAAGTAAGAAATATGTTCTTACAACATGCCTCTGTTATAACCAGCTTCTGGCCATGTAACTGGATATACTTGAATGTGTATTTTATATTGCAAAAAATTATAAGTTGTAATTTTAGTCAAATAATGTTTAACTTTCCATTTTCCTAAGTTGAGGATTTGATTTTTTTAATGTACTGTAATTGAACACATTTCACCTTGATGAACATTTTTCTCTTCTCTTTGTTTCTCCATTGCGCTGGTCATTCAGGAGGAAAAAAGGTGAAGAGTTTGGAAGCAACTGTTGAAATCAGCACGCTCTCACTTCCATAGTGCACTTGGTACAAAGCATGTTCAAAACTCTTTTGTGTTCACGTGTCAGTTGTAATGAGCATGATCAAAACATAGTAGATAGTTGAGTAAAGGTAAACAGATACTCCTTAAAGCTTTTGTGGTGGTGTAACTGTCTGAAGTCGTTTGTGCCTTATAAGCCTTGTATTTCAGCATCATTAGGTTTTAGGAAATAGTCATATTCTTTATAGTAAATTCACTGCAGCACTTCAACACATACATTTGTGTCCTTGATTATACATGCAGATGAAGATATTGACATGACATAGTTACGCACTGTAGATTTTCCAGTTTGGTTGTGAAAGACATGGTTTGGAAATGGTGGGAGTTATTACAATTGTAGCCTTGAACTATGTCTTTAGTCTGTAGTGGCCTAAATAAGTTTCCAAAGATGTGGTGCCTGATTAGTCTTCACATTATAATTGCTCATTAAAATATCTTGGAGTTTGGTCACATTTGTAGTCAGTGTTCTGTGTTTGTGTATTTTCTTTTAATGTTTCAACCCGTTTTTGAGGGAATGGCCTTCAAAGAATGGAATAGGTTTACTGATGCAAATTTCTGCGTTCTGCTAACAGCAATGATGAAAAAAACTGCTGACTTATTCTGCCTGAATTTTCTTTTTTGGATTTGGTTCCGGAATTCCTCAAAGAATTATGGCCTTTCCAGAAAAACTAGAAAAGTAACTGACAGCACGTAGATCTAAGTTAATCTTCATAAATATATTAATAAATTTCAGCTGTTTGAGCCATAATTTTGTGGCCTCATCTTGCTTACTCACAGGTTTTAATTTCATTGGGCCCATGGGTATTTTGTATTTTCTGCTGTTGCGTATCACATATTGGACTTTCCATTGTCATCAATCCTGCACACAGAGGCCAATCTCTTGTGCAGATAAAAGTATATCAGCCATGCAGTTCATAAAGTTCATATAATGCTGTTCAGTCTGATAAAGATCTTGAGGGGATGAATTATCGAATGAGACTGTCATTAACATGACCTAAATAATATCTCACTCACATCATATGACAGACTCAAGGCTTTTGATGGAGTGACATTTTCAACATTAAGAAGAACATGCCAACATGAGTCGTTCTTGTGTTTACCACACATCTGCGACACAATTCCGTCTGTGACTGATAGAGGAAATATGTTCACTTGCTGAGAGGAAATATGTTCACTTTCTGAGCCATGGCCTGTCATCTGTCAGCGTCACCTGTGCTGTATGCTGTTGCTGTATAATTTTGCAATAAATAGACATCTGAGTTTTAGAAAAGGATTTATGTATTTTTAAGAGCCCTAAATTGTAATGGTACATATCATAATGTATTTGTTGATCATATATCGTTGTTTTCAGGGAACTGTCCATTTTCTATTTCTTAACGATTTAAAAATTTAAACATTACTACACTTCGGAGACTGGTTCCATCTTCACTTCAGGGAAAGCCAGAAAGTAGAAACAGAAGATACCTTCTGTGTAGGGCCATTCAGATAAAGCTGTTCTTCTTCACCACGCATAGAAACAGCAAGAAAGGAGAAAAGATAAAGGCCTGTAAGATGCCAGTGAACTACCACTGGGAATTAAGCTCTGAATGAAAGATTGCTTTCAGTCTGTAGAGAAAGACACAGGTGGTCTCTGAAATAGGGTTATTTTAGGGTTTAAAATGTAGACAGTGGATAATATCCTAAGGTGTGCACAAATTCTTGGTGCCAGCTCACCCAAGCAACTAAATTTTGTACCATGGCACCTAATATTTGTGAGTTCTCAGTGTGGAATTTGCTTCCTGTTACCCTTATGGAACCAGATTTTTTAGGTGGCTCTTAGATTTTCCGAAAATTGGTGTACCGATGTCCTACGAAAATGCCCTAACAGTGTTAAATGTTGTTTAGTACTATAAGTTGTTTCTGAAAACTTTCCACTCTCCAGTCTTACTCTAAAGAACTGCAACATATTTGCATCAACCTTGGTACCCAGTCTGTCAAAAGTGTTACAACAGATCAGTTCATTTTGATTGTGTTTGCAGTGCCTATATTTTCTCTCTTTTCCCAAATGGAAAGCACAAACATTCTCCACAGTTATCTTTTCAATCAGTGTAGTCACCAAGTATCAATTAATGTTTCATATGTATGAACACAGGTTGTTTTTCTATGTGTGGATCTTCACAGCCATTGTATTTCTGGTGTAGATCTGATGTTGAGTTGTCATACTTGATTGTTGTAACAGATGATGCACTTTTTCCTAATCTCTTTCTGATATAAGAGTTCAAGTTATATGGCAGTAATGGAAAACCGAGAAAGTAGTTTATAATTTACATTCAAGTTTTAGCAATAATAGCTTGCAGGTTTCTTTATTTTAAGATGCAGTGTTTAAGATTATGTTTATTTTATTGTTGATTAGAAATATTCTGAATATGTCACATAAAATATCCTGTAACACTGAAGGAAGTTTTTTGTTTGAAGTAGGGAGATAGTACAAGGTTTGGTCAAACAGTTCCCATAATGTTTTCAACTTAGGGGAATGAAAACATATTTAATTGGTGTGTCATGTTGCAAAATTTCTGGTATATAGGCGGAACCTGTGTTTTTATAAATCTGTGTGATGTTTAGATGGACAGCTGAAGGAACTTGCCAGTCGCAGGGCTCAAAATCTCATCTGTAGGAAAACATTTGTATGATTTTCTGCCTATAAAGCTGGTTGAGTTTGCTTGGGATATTGCGCTTTCTGTGTTCACCAAGTGACCTTTTCCTATTCTCCCAGCTGAAGTGAATCTTAAATTTTGCAAGTGTTATAGATCATGCAAAGTACTGTAGAATTGGATGCTACACCAAATGCAGAGTTGAGTAGCTTGCACAAATCTGCAAAATTGATCTTTACCACATGTTGTTTTGGATAAGACGTATACTACCTTATCTGAAAACATGGTTAGGTACACTATCCACTAGATCTGTAAGTTAAGCAGGGCTTTCAACTGACACTTCATGTCTGCCTATGACTGGCCATTATCTCCCCTCAAACCATTCTGTATGCCTACTCTTACTCACCAGATGCCAAGTTCACACACTTGTGCCAGCTTCTATACCAGAGGTGCTGAGTGGCAGGACTAATGAAGTATAATTAAGAAGATACTGCTTTAAAATAATAAATAGGATTAACTTTCGTGACCTGTAGTTTCAGTTATCATAATACCAACTTTCTTTGTCAGACCTCATACAGTGACCAATTCTTTGAAGAGAGGATGAGGATTTGACATAACATATACACGCATTCATTCATTCATTCATTCATTCATTCGTAAGATTTAACTTTCATCTCAACAGTAATTGTGATACACACTTTTTAACATACACATGGGAACAAATGGCTGTTTAGTGGCACTTTTATGAATTTTTATGCTGTTATGTCTTTTGTTTTTGCTTGTTTTGGATTATTGAGTTTTAAGTGTCTGCATGAATTTTTGGGTGCTGCTTTGTGTTTATGGGTTAAGTTAGGTATTCTTGGTGTTTTAGAGCTAAGAAACACTGCAGTTTGTGTTGTTGTACTGTCAATGGAATAATTGTGTTCTCTTCTTGGTCATCACAGACTTAGACAGAGCCGAATACCAAGTGTGACACTCCTAGGTGATGCTTTAAAGAGGACTCGTGCTCAGTTGATGAATTGGCTGACATCACAACAGTGTGGTGACAGTGAAGGATCTTATATGAGCAGCAGCGGTGACGTGGCAGGGCATTGGCGTCCGGAATACATTGGGAATGGGAAGAGTCTGGGCCGAATTTCCCGAGCTGCTGATGGCCGATTTGTACTTGCGGACTCATCGCACTCCTCTGCTGCTAACAGTGTCTCCAGTAGCAGTGATGATGGTGGATTCCTGCCCCGTCGAGGCAGGCAAAGGGCATCATGGAGACGGCCACTTGTTGGATACCCCAGCCAGTTGAGCCTGCGGTCAGATGGCTCTGGGAAAAGTGGTATAGGTGGCGGTCTTGCCACAATCCTTGATGCTCTGGGAGGCCGGCTATCCCCTCCTCACTACCAGCACCATCTTCCTCTAGTCCCAGCTATATACTCGCCCCCTGCCCCTGTACCCAGAATCCGAGCCAGCTCTCCTGCCACACCTGGCTCTCTGCTTACCACTGCCTGGTCTCCCAGCTATAACTTCAGTGACTTGAGTTCAGTGCCTCGTCTGAGTTCAGTGGAACGTTCGCTACCAACAGGTAGCACTTTTACAACAGCCACACCCCCAAGCTACCTACAGCTGCGCTCAGTCCATGAGCGCTACAGTCAGGAGCTGCCCTCACTGCGAGCAATCCACGAGGAATCAAGCCGCTGGCAGCGACAGCAACAGCAACCGAGGGCAGTGCCTGTTGCTGTACCTCGCCTCATCACATCTCCCTTGTTTCTACCAGTACATCCCCTGGCCACTAGCTCACCTCCCAGAGTTCGCATCCCACCACCACGCCCAGCTTTGCCCTGGGCTGAAGATATGGCCCCTCATCACACAGGTCATGGTCCTGGCACCATAATGACTGCACGACCACGTGCCAGACTGCCACCACGTCATGCTCGCCATGCCCGAAGTGCACCTGAGCTTGCTGATGCAGAGCACCATGATGGTCTTCTCATGGAGACCTCACCTTCTAGTTCCAGTGGGTTTGGTAGCAAAAATACATCACAACAGAACCAAAGTTCTCAGTCTGGAAGTACCAGTGCTGAGTGGCGATTGCCTCCTTACAGGCCACCTCCCCCACCACCTCCTCCACCTCCACTGCAACAACTCCTTCGACCATCTCATCCATCAGCTCCACCACCCCTGGTTGGCCACTGGCTGGAATTCACTGCCAGCTTGCAAGACACGTCACCTCCCCATTCAGAACCTGGACATCTCCGCAGCTCTAAACCTCTAGACATAAGTGTAGATGGTCATTATGAATTTGATGCTATATTTGCTGCAACACCTACACCATCAACACCTACAGGAGTTCGCACTGCCCTGCCCCGACAGCGATTGGGTAGTGGAGGAGAAGATAGAGGTATCAGTGACTCTGAAATCTATTCTGCATCCTTCTACCCAACGCGACCCAAGAGGCCTTCCAAGTACGATAATATTGAAGCACGTGTACAGGCGATGAAAGAAGAGTTCCACGAGTTCAGGAAAAGACAGGCCAAGAGAAGACGAAGTGAAGAGCTTGAAAGTGCTTGTTGAGTTCGTTTGTTACTGTTTATTTGACTTCATCGGTCTGAGCAGAGAAAACATCTTCCTGCTTCAGTTTTGTACAGCTATCCAAATTTTAGAAAGTTAAGCATGAATGCAACTTCACTTTAAAGAAATAAGAACAGGACCACATGCTCTGTCTTCTTCTGATCATTTTTCACTGTCCAGGCTTTCTTCAGTGATTTATGTTAACTTGAATGTCAGCACCTTGTGACCCTTAATTTTTTATGAGTATGTCATAGCACAGCAATACAGACTGAGGCCTGTACATCCAAGGTTCCTGTAAGTCATCAGCAAAGAAGAGCTGTTTACAATTATACCCCTGTGCTCCAGTGTCAGTGTTGTTAACCTTCCCATTACAATCTGGCAGTCCTTTAACATTGTGTAATCTGTGTGACATAAGATACTGGGGACTTCCACATAGGTTTTACATAAAATTCCACCTCTGTCTTATCATATGTGTGCTATTTGTGTATTCACGACTTCATGTACAACCACCCTCAGGTTCTGGAAGGGATGTGTTCATAAAAATTTTGTCCATATCATGAAATTCCATATTTTAACATCAGTGCCCTTGCTGTAAGTTGTGATGTGTTCCTACAGAAACTCTTTGGCCCACAGCTGTAAAAATATCATGTTTTTTTTCTTGTTGGACATCATTAGGTACAAAAGAAACCTTATTTGAAAGTTTATTTTTATGTACCAAATGGTACTGTAAAGATTATTTTTATCTTTAAAAGTTTGAGATTTATTTAGAAGAAATTTTGAGTGGTTGTTGAGCTGGTAGTTCTTCTTCAGCATGAAACCGCCTTAAAACATTGCATACAACATGAAATGTAATTCCTTCCTGAACTGTTTTAGACATGTTAAATGGGAGTAATATATTTGCACAATCTAAAATTAGATGAGAATGACAGCTTTGTTAGCAGTCATCACTCTGTGTCATTGATACATGTGTTTACACGTGGGCTAGCCAGTGGCCATGGTCTTATGCTGCTATGTCACAAAAAGTGCTTATGTGCAACTGAATTGTTTAATGTATAATAATTTCTTTAAAAATTATTCTTGGCTGAATTTTTTGTTATTATGCAATTTTTGTTTAAAATAATTTTAATATTCATTAAAAATTAACATAAGTGTGATTTGAGTGGTATATATTTTGAATTTTATGGTCATGTTTTTAATTTCCATAAGGGCAAAATTCCCTTACTCTAACAACAGTCATGCAGTGGCTTGTCAGTGTTTCTGTACATGGGATGACTCCTAGGGATACTGCTTAAATCTGTCTTCTAAAAAAAGTGTGTGCAGAATTAAAAAAGTTCCAAACAAATATCTAAAATCTACCACTAAAATTTTCTGTGCCTGTATTACATGTGTTGTTCAGTAGGTAAAATCTTTCACCTTTTATCCAGTGACTTCAGTCACCTGAATCGGAAGGCGTCCTGCAACCATAAGTTATACCAGAGAATTTAATGGAATCAAAGTGAAGCCTTTTACAGCCAAGTCCAGGGTAGAGTTTGTGTGAGAATTTCCAGGCTTATGGTAGCATTTCTTAAGAGAGGAACAGAAGAGGACTCACTGAGCACCAGTGAAATGGGAATGTGGTAGGCCTAAATAAATCTGCTGTATCAGCTTAACTATTTCACTAACAGAGAAAGGGTTAAAAGAATATCAGGGCTGGCAGTTTAAAAATGAATACATTATATTGCAGTTTTTCACCTTATTTGGAATCCAAACATTGCATTATCAAATCTATGTAATTGTAACTAATAAAACAAAAATACCAATTTTTGCTTTCATAAGAAGATCAGAGGTTCTCATTGTTCTTGCTGACACCAAATCCTTGTGCAAAGCTATGGACTTAACTTTACCTTAAAAATGAGAATATTAACATGACAGTAGAATTGGTTTAATTTTTTCTTGTAATGCTGTAAGATGTGAATGGCTTTCTCGCCCTCTTTCTTCAAGGCAGTGAGCTTTTGATGCATTACTTCATATTTTCATTAATTCCTGATCATTAGACTTGAATTCATCACTTTTTTAAAGAAGTGCATATGTTTCTTAGAGCTCATGTCTTCATACGTGGCCTACATAATCTCTACAGTTGAAAGACTATTGTTCAGTAAACTGTGTATAATATAGGGCTGATAGGTATCAGGTGCTGTTAGTAACTAGTAGTTGAAGCTGACCACTCATATCTACCTGGTGCTGAGCTGACGATTGCATGGAGCTGTACCTCCAATTCATCTTCTTGATGTGGTGCTTAAGTAACTAAGTACAGGAACACGTTTTATATGACCCTGCTCCAAGTTCTTTCCTTATATTTATATCAAATTCCTAAGGTGAGAGGGGTGTGAGGGACCTCTTGTGGCAAACAGCAAATACAGTTGCAGTAAACTTTTATTTTAACAAATGTTATTGTTACAGGCATTTTGTTGTTATAAATGTTTTTAAATCAAGTTCAGGTATAGATGCTTTCATAAATATTCTAAATACATACTACTGGAATAGCATTAATTTCATATAACTAAGCAGTTTTTTTTACTCTGTAACCTGAGCATATGACTAAAATATCTATGTGGAAAAAACTAATTGCCACTCAGTTCATAGAAGTTCATTCTGAAGCTGTGTAATTCAGACTTTAAGTTTCACTTTTAAAAACTACAGTTTCACAAAATATTATAATTTACAGTTTAATTTAAAATTATGAAAAATGGCCATGATCCATAAAGTAGTCTTCAGGCTAGAGTTCACTGCGTGAACACTTCTCAAAAATTGAACATGTCTGGTAAATTTCGGAATAAGTCAGCTGAGGTTTTAATCGAAAAAATTGCATGGCATATTAGTACATGATTTAGGAAGGCCCCAGTCTCCATCACAGATGAAGTGCTATGTTTATATTTGACATAAATATATATATTTATATAAATATATGTATTTATATAAATATATATATAAGTATATATTGTCACCACAGATACACAACAAATAAGGTGCATATTATCCTGTCATTCCCTGTTGCTGTTGGTGCCCATAATTTAAAATTGTGTGATGAAATAACAGGATAGAGCTTGGTTGCTGGTTACAGTTAGATTGCATTCATTCAAAGTAAAGCAGGAAATTGTAGTTCATTTGGCACACAGTCGTCTGCCCCCTGATTGAAGGAATCTCTAGGCCTATCCCATAGCAGCAGTTCAGTTAGATAAGTAGAATAATGCAGGGGGCAAACACATGGAATTTCTTGAATTCAGTAAGTTCTTAACTGTATTAGTTCTTGGACTAACTAAAAATGTGGGAAAGAGTGCTCAAGTGCATTACAACTGAACAATACTCAAAACCAAATAATAATGAGTGATTATTAAAAAACTGGTGATTACTATTATGGTTATTATTATACTAAGTGTTGTGAGTATGACACAAATTTGAAGAATCAAATATAATTGAACTTTAAATAAACATATAATAGATTGATACTACTACGCGTCTCTAAAATGAACAATTTCAGTAGCGAAAGTTGTGTGTGTGTGTGAATCCATATTGCTGTCTGTGAAACTGGTTATTTAAAATACAAATGAAGAGGTTAAAACATTATTGTCTAGTTAAATATGAACTCCAAAGAAGACAATTATGAAAAAAAAGAAAGAATAGTAAGGTAAATAATGTATGCATTTATTAATACACTCATTGCAAGGAATTTCAGATCATATATATATATATATATATATTACGCTGTTCTGGTTTCTGCTGTTGTGTTTAGAAGTGGGCAGAGCTCAGTTCCGGAATGAAAGGAACATCTGGAGAGCAGGAACAGTTTTGTTATAGAATGAATTGAGAATGTGAAGGTGTTCTCGAGATAACTCAACATGAAGAAATGCAAAGTTGTTGATGTTATTTCTCGTAATAATTCTAACGCTTTATTGTTTTTTCTTTCTTTATGCATAAAGAAATGAAAAAACAAAAACATTTTCCACACAGGCTGTTGCAGTAGATATTTATTATTAGTGCTATTGCAAAGCAAAAACAAAAAAAAAAGTTTTCTGCATTTGTTCCATGATACAAATTTTGCCTGCTTTATTAATTGTTAATTTAGTTAAGTTTCCAAAGTACAAAGAAGGAGCGAGAGAGAGAAAGAACTTGAATTTTGTTGATATTATTATATTATTTTGTATATAATTTAATACCATTAGTATGCCACATATATTGCTAATGATTTGTTATTCGTAGTGAAGGTTGTTGAGTTTTGCCTTTGTATGTCTGCAGTTGTACACATTTCATCACATGGCACTCATTATTAGAATTGAAAGGTAATAAATTAATAATCATTGCTGCATAATGATATGTTAGAGCAAGGAGTCATTGCATGATTGGTGACATTTCTGCCTGTTTGTTTGTGAGTATGCTAGAATGTATCCTAGTCTCAATACAAGTATATATATTTATGTTCCATTAATGTTATTTGTGTTCTTCTTTCACAGTTCCATATAAACCTTGAAAGAAATTATAGTTAAAGCTTTATTTTACCTGTACCAGTGGTAACATCTTTCAAGGTTAGTTTTTGTGTTGTGTAAGATTTTAACAGAGCAAACTGCCGATTTGTGAGGCTTCCCATATTGAATCTTTACTCAGAGGCCGTGTCCATTAGTCTGTATGTTTTTTATCCTAAACATTCTCATAACTTTGGATAAAAATAAATATCTGAGATCTGCCCTGAAATTTGTCAAGTAAATTTCATATGAGCTCATTACAGCCCATCATAGTTCCTGTAAATCAAAATGATGTAAATTTTATTTTGTTAAAAGTACACATCCAATTAAAAAATATCCTGAGCACATTTTATAAATTTCAATGAGATATATATTACAGGTGGAAAATATTGATGCAGTTCCATTTAAATGTAGGAAATTCCATTGGATATAGACTTCATTGTTTCTAAAACATCAATAAATGAATGCACCACAACGTAACGTCAACAGCAAGAACATAAAAACATGACCCTTGCATAAAAATCTTCACAGAATTTTAAGAATTAATTTTTTCTGTTTTTGCCTTAAACACTTGGATAATAATGTGTTTTAATAGATATGACTAATAATTTGGAAATTTTCCATAATTTCCAGTAAAAGAACTCTCTCTATAACTGAACCAACTTTAAGCCAGGATTCAAACCCAGGATCTTCTGATTATGAAGCAAAAGGTTAACCACTACACTGTGGTGTGTTTTGTGACAAATATTGTTCCTTGAGCTACAGGCAGTTTGCTGCTGTTGGAAATGGTACCTTTAATTTTCTGTCATCTCATTAGGCACATCTGGTGCCAAAGTAATGGTACATCTACTTTCTTGTCATCCCATGAGGCACATCTGGTGCTGACCTTTGAAGTGCCCAGCATTAGAAGACCATATGGTTTAAATTCCAACATTTTGTAAAGCTGTGTCTTTTATTCTACAGTGGGCCAGCTAGGGATATAACTGCCGTGGCTTAAAAGACACAGTGGTTCTTCAGAGGCTAAAGTAATGACACCTTTGCTATTTTGTCATCCAATTATGTACATCTGGTGCTCAAGTGATATGCCAAGAAATATGTTACCATCTGAAATGGACTTAATCAAATAACTTATCTTAGGTCAGTAATTATAGTTATTATGGGTTTGATGTCACAGAAGAGGCGGAGAGACAAGATGTGAATGTTACTGGAGAAGGAATTGTGAAAAGAATCCAATCTGTCTGTAGTCTGTCCTTTGAGTTGGTCCACAGAATATATGAACACATCAAATCTGACATAGTATACAGGCATATTTAGTGGAAATCTGACAGCGATTATAGTGCATCATATGTTAAATCATTTGGAACATAATTTAGTAAAGTCTTCCCCCAGAACTTTCTTAAAATATGATGTGGCCACACGCCTGACAAGACATTTTACGTATTACATTTTCATTTCCTTTAATGCAGTATTTAGATATTGATTTGAAATTGAGCAAAGTTAGTTTCTCCATGGAAGCTTTTTGTGTTAAATAAGACTGTCCTTCATTTCTCATATAAAAGGAGATTTACCTGAATATTTATCACATTACCTGATGCCACATACCAAAAGACAATATTCTTCAGTGCACTTTTTCTCTTTTGAAATATACGGCACACCAGAAACTGTCTCAGACACTTCTGGGGCACATAAAATGTGGTTAGCTTACAGAAAAACAAACATTGTTATTGCTCTGATACAGGATTATGTTGTATTTGTTTTATTCTTTCATGCAGAAGGCACTGTAATATATTTTTCATTTTGCTTTGTACTGGCAGTGTCCAGTACTGTGTATTTTGATCCTTAGTTTCCAGCATCTTATCCAAGCAGCCAGACAAAATAGGTAGACAGTGTTACTTTATGTAATTGTGACAGTCTATGTTAAAGAACTAGGCTTCAGTACAGGATGCATACCCAAAGTTGAGGAACATTATATATGGCTGCCATTCTAAATCTGTCTTTGATACATGAGGATCCACAGAATATTACCTGTTTGAGGTTATACATGTAGGTGTCATTATGCAAAAGTTGATGAGTGGGTCGATTGAGAAGGTAAGGGGCTGAGTGTAGGTGGGTCTGATCCTTCCTCATCTTATTTAGACAGACTGAAACCACAGATTTTATTTTCTTATTTTACACACAAATAGAGATTTTTAGGCGTGTTCACAAAATTGCAAAAAGTGACTGTTAGTTTCTTCATGTCTCTGTCTGTCCGTCTGTCTGTCCACATGGAGCAACTCAGCTCCAACTAGACGCATGTTCATGAAATTTGGTATTTGAGTATTTTTCAAAAATCTGTCAAAAAAATTCAAGTTTCATTGAAGTCTGACAAGAATGATGGGTACTTTACACTAAGAAGTATGTACATTTATGATAGTATCTTGCTGAATTCTTCTTAGACTGAAAAATGTTCCAGACAAAGTTGCAGGGAAGATCAAACCACATATTTTATGTTCAGTAACATTTTTCCAAAAATGATGCTCTTTATGATACAATGTGGAAAAATGGGGTAGAACCAGACAGGTCACAGATGACAATATAATACTATGCATGCTCATTGCATGCTAGATAGGTACAGCTACAGACACACACTCAGAATGTGTAACACTTACTGGTTTTACACAGCAACAATAGTTAACATGAATGCACCTCAATGGTGCATTGTACATAAATTGCCTGTCTTGATTTTATTTTTGTTTTTATTTTCGTGTATTTAGGTTTTGAATTGCAGCCAGTATCTGACAGGATTATTGTTCCTATATATTGTACCTTGTGTGAAAGAATTAAGAAGTTACACATCTCTGCGGTCATTAAAAGATAGGCAGCAAGGGGGGAATACTTTTGAACACTAAGACCTAGAAGAGCAATGTGTGAGCATTTCTGAGAACTGCTGGGAGAGGGTTTTGTAGATGATACATAAAGCCTATTTACAAAGAAGAAAAAACAAGAACAATGCTAAATTACAAAATTAGTTGAATTTAAAAAATCAAAGTGGGAACTTCTCTTACATAGTTGATCGTGACAACAGGATATGAGATAAGAATTTTGCAGTTCTGATGTATTTAAAAAATGCCATAAGGGAATTTGGTTATGGCCTACTGGTACATTGTATTTACATGTTAGCTACTAAATATTTCTGTATACCATAGCACATTGTGATATCATCTTTTCCATTACTTGTTGCAGTTGGGTTACATATTTTATGAAAAGTGTTCAAATTGCAAATATACAATGGTGTTTGGTAACACTGAAGTAATATTAAATACTGCAGCTTTTGCTCCACAGAATTTTTAAGCTTTGTGTTTTAAAATCTACCCAATGTTAAACAAAAATAACTTGTCCTTCAACTAGAGACGTACAGTATTCTGCACGCTTATGCAAATCCTAAGTGATGCATTTATCCACTGCCCAACTAAAACTCTGTATGTTAATCGCCATTTCTGACAGTGCAGAAATACTTGGTAACAAAGCACAAAAATAAAAAAATCACTATTTTTACATATAATTCTCAGATTGATAATAACACCATTTATTGTAGTGTCTTGTGGGTATCACATTTTGTCAAAGTGGTAAAAATTACGGTCTCTTAGAGGGACTTGCTGTTGCCTTTTGATTTAAACAAGGAGGCAGTATGTTCTTCCAGAAATGAGAACACTGTTTGATAGAGTGCAGTACCCAGAAGACTGCAATGAGTACCGATTGCTGTATCAACCTGAGGTTTTATAATTACCATATTACTAGCAATACATTCTCTTGAAAGAGATTTCTGATCTCTCCAATTTGCACAAAACACTTCAAAGTAGTTCATTTATTTTGTGGCTAGATGACGTGAGTAGTAGTATGCCTACAACTTCAGAAATATGCATTGCCAGAAAATTGTTGTATAATTCATATGTCTCAAACTGACAAATAAAGCCAACGTTTAAAGTGCTTATTACAATAAGTGGTTAATACAGTTACAGAGAATGGTAGGATTTGCTATTATACACCTGGTCTCTCCAGTCCAGGGAAATGCTGGCATATCCATGACTTGAAGTGACAGTAACCATGTTAAGTGTTGCATTGGGAGTTTCTTAAAAATTCTGGCTCATGGAGCATTTATTGTGTTTTGGACAGTACTGTGATTGGAAAATGCATTGTTTGGTCCAGTTTTAATTCCTAAGTTTAGATGTATATAGCCAGATTTGTACGAACATGTCAGGTTGGTGTGTTATGTGTGCAAATAAGGTTTCTTCTTTCATGATAAAAAAAAATGCTAACTTAATGGGGACATTTAGTACATACTAGCATGTTATATTTCCCCTGTGTAAAGGCACTTCATACACTCAGTTGCAAAAACCTAATACAAATTTGGAGACATGTTTGGCATTGAAAATAACATAAATCTTAACTCAGGTGGGCTACAATGACTAGAGCAAAGGAAGTAAAATTGTCATTCAAATAAGCAGAAAAAATACATAGTCTTGTGATTAAATCTGGCTCCAAGTTGCATCTGTGCCCGCTGGCTATGAGAAATATACATAACTTGGTCACAGTGCAGTTGCCAATGTAAACTGCTGTAATTCTTCAATGATTTTGTGGTTATCAGTCTTTAGTCTTATCCTCAAACCTACTATGATCTTACAACACATTTCAGGAGAAGTAAAGGAAAATTTCTATCTATTTAATTATGCTGAAATTATGTAATATAAACTTGAATTCAAAATGTTAAAATGTTGCCTTTTTATGAATACCTTTACGATCTCTTAGAAACATTTGGTTCTTGAACTGTGGTAGGTCTTAACACTTTGAGACTTGCTGGTATAATATTATATCCAATAACTTAATATTTCTAGCTCCCTGAAACCACTCGTAACACAAACCATTGTTCAAGTTACCTTAAAAATTTCTTTTAGCAGTCAAATAGTTCAGTTTCAAGTTTCAACTTATCTCACATATCCTGGAGATTCTTATTGTTAAAAGTCAACTCAAGCAGAGGGACCAAAAGTACAGTTAGCATTTGTAACATCATCAGGTTCTGCAGTAAGAAGTAACATAAGTAAAGATTGCAGAATTACTGAAATCATTCCAGATTTTGCAAAATTATATCATTACTGCATGCTGACTAGCTGACAGTGTGTTCATTTGCCAGAAGCTTCATTTGTAAGACTCAGCCAGAGGCCTTGAAAGACTGCAGCAAATGTTGGCAGTGTTTGCAGTCGTCTGCAGAACTGTAATTGCGGTATATTTACTCATCAGGTGGTGGTGTGGTTAATGGGGATTGTATGAATTTTTTAACCTGAGGAACAAACTTGGTAGTGTGAAAGCTACTAAGGTCTGCATGCAAGACCACATACCTACTATAATATGAATTATTAGTCTGTGTTTCAAGCTTGATGATAACATATTTTCTTTACTTTCATTGAAAAAATTAGCCTTATTTATGCAATATTGCAGTTACGAAAATCTTGTACTTGCAGTTTAAAATGAGGATTTCAACCCACATTTGCCCTGTTTCTGAAACTTTAACGTGTAAAGTACATTTCTATTATTTCCAGTGTACATGAAACTTGATACAACATTATTAATAAAACAGAAGTTATATAAACCTAGAAATCCTATAGCCCTTCAAACACACAGTTCTTTATTAGAAAGCTTCTATATGTGTCTCAGCAAAATTGGAAATGACGTTACTGTTGTTACTGTAACAGTTAGTAATCAAGACCATACCAGCATGAGGCCAGTTATTCCTAAATCCCACGATCTACACGCACACTCCCTGGATACCACATACAGCCTATAGACCCAAATTTTCATAGGTGTACTTTGAATCATCTCTTTCAAATCATACAAGTATGCTGGCTAATGTATAGTAAACGTTTTTGTAAAATTCTGATTTCAGTAAAAATCAAATTAACCCCAGAGATTGCAGAATACAAAGTAAATTTGAGGTATTTCAGTTGTGTAGTTCACATTGGTGCCTGAGTTCTGTTTTCTGGATTTCAGTGTTATAGAATTTCAGTGGTCTGGGCATATTTTTCAGAATGCTATTTTGGTTTCACTGTGACCATATTTCAGATATCTGGGATTGATGTTACATAATTTACGTAGGTTTTAGAATGTCAGGTACTGGGGGCCCAGTTGTTAAGAGTCCCAATTATGTTGGCTGGAAGTTTCAGTATTAATTATATGAAGTGTCTTGGCTTACTGCTACAGAGTTTGAGGCTTCATGCTACAGCATCTGTAACTCACTGTTACAAAATTTCAGATAGATCTGCCTCATTGTGGAATTTAAAATGTCCAGGTCTGTGTTACAGAATTTCAGGTGTTAATGTCTCAGAGAGTTAACACTAGGAACATATTTCTTCTTTTGTTCATACTTAATATATTTCCATGTCATGTACAGAACAATGGAAGTCATTTTAAATTGATCAATATGGTATTTCATGCTGAGTTTGTATTTCGTACTGCCACAACAACCTTAATTTAAGCTTCACAAAGCAGGAGTCATTCTTAAATATAAGAAGTCATCACAGAATGATATAAATATTTGTCACCACAGTGAAAAGCACCGTGCATCCTTCTTGATTTTGTTGTTCATTAATATAACCAAATTAGGAGTTAAACATAATTGCATTTAAAAAATTGAAGAATGTTCACAGACAGAATAAAACCATTGGTGAATTTTAACATTTCAAATTTTTAAACATGAAAAACAAGTGTTCACATAATCCAAACAAGCATATTGTAAAAAAAAGTTTTGTTGCACACTGTTGCGATCTGCAAAATAATAAATTAGATGATACAAAGTCAAATAATTAAGTGAAGAACATAATATGTTTTTTATGTTATTTTCTTCTTTGTATGTCCATTTATCCCTTAATTTCCCTTCCAGGGCCTGCAACACAACACACTGTACTGAGACTTACTAGCTGCTGCTTCTCCTTTATGGCATGTCAAATGACCTACAAAAGTGTTGGGGCTAACAGCTTAACGAGGTAAAAAATTTGGATTTAATTCTTCCAGGTGTAGTCAGATATTAAATTGTTCAAGAACTGCTTGTTCACTGTCACCACTTAAGCCTGGCATCAGATCTAACAGTTCTAAAGTAAGCATCTTTAAATTTATAATTCGTGCCTTCATGGTCTGAGGCGTGGATCTGCAGCCATTCACTTGCTGGAATTGTGGGTTCGAACTGTGCCGGGAACATGGATGTCTGTCTCTTGTGAATGTTGTGTGTTGTCAGGTTGAGGTCTCCGTAAGTGTAACTAGGTCAATAACACTTGGAGAGGTTGGGGGGGGAGGGAATTGGCCGTGGGTGTTAGGAACTTTATTCTTGAAAGGAGTCAAATTTGAAAGAGGGAAAATTGGTCCCATAAAACGCAAGTTTTTCATTTTATTTTTTTGCCGTTATTCAGTTAACCAAAAAAAACTATTCCTAGGTTGAAAAAATATTGAGAGGGCATTTGCCCCCCCCCCCCTCCATTGCCGCTGCCCAAGTTACGCCTATGGTGGTCTCTGCAACTGGCCGATCCCTTGTCCAGGAAGCCTACTGAGTTTTTGTGTGTGTGCACAATAACCCTCTACTCCAACAATGAATAGATAGAAAAGGTAAACTTTAAAAAAATTATGATTATGGAACAGTACTGATAAACTAAGGTAATCAATAGTTGAACCACAGTAGAAAGATGAGTTCTGCAAATTAATTTTTTTCCTGTTTTAAATCACTTAGGAGAGCTAGGCATAATTGACAGGATAATATTGAAATGAGTCTTAAGAACAGGATGTGGATTAAAGTGACCTGATACAGGACTGGTTTCAAGAAAATTGCAGCCTCGTATTCAGTGGATACTGGGAAACCTTCCCCAAGGGCGAGGCTACCGGGGCGTTGCGCCGAGCACTCAGTGAGGTTAAAAGTAACGGAGCTGTAACTCCAGTCCTCGTATATGCATTCATGGCGTGAACAGGGACAACTTTACCCTTTACCTTTTCAAGAACAGGTAGAACTTGCTGATCAGATGAGTAACTATCAGGTTTTCAAGAAATCCTGTACCACAAAGTGTAGTGTTCGAAAGTAGGGTTCGCTGACATGGACTGCAGACTGCGTGGGCAGGCGTGGAGAGAGGTCATTGGCATCTCGCTAATCTGCTAAGTTGATTGCCACCTTCAGTCCGGACAATCTCATTCCAGAGGCGAACAGCTTTTCCTTAAGGGCGCTCGCGATGCGGTTACGTAATTTCTGCGATTGTCTGCTGCTCAGTAATAAAAAGTATTTGCGCGTATATGCCGTCAGATACAGCTTGTTATTAACTGATGACTTGTCACGTTGCCTCTAGTTAGAGGTAACGTGACAAGTATTTCTTTATACAATAAGAAAAATCAAAACGCACCACATACACTGTTTTAGGCTGAACACCCTAATTGATTATAATCTACATGTTTCGGTTCATCTGGGGCATTATTAAGGAGCTTCTCGAGGTTAAATGGGAAGTGCGTAAAGATTCAGTAATGTGTGTACAGGTGAACCATTTGTGCATACATAAAAGATAAACGTAAAAATTTCCAATTATTGATTAAAATATTTATTATCTGTATCTTCTAAAATTAATTTAATGTGTTCCATGTCCGTGCACTATATTATATATAAACACTAATCACCAACAAATCCACAAAGAGAGTTTTATCATCAATTGTAACACACTCCTACATGTTTCGACCGTGCTGGGTCATCTTCAGGGTGAACTCTCTGCGGTGCCGGGGGACCGCAGAGTTCACGCCTGCAAATACAACGCAGTACACAGTCAACAGCACATCTCACTCAACTATAAAGTGCAACCTTAGTGTAACGATAACAAAAAGTTCTCCCTGAAGATAACCCAGCGGGGTCGAAACATGTAGGAGTGTCTTACAATTGATGATAAAAATCTCTTTGTGCATTTGTTGGTGATAAGTGTTTCTAAAATTAAATTTACTTTATATGGTTCTATGGTAGAACTGCTGCTTTTTCTCAAATAAATTTTAAGGACTGTGTACGTGTACATGTAGTAACATGTCCGAGCTTAAATATGATGCTACATGTGAAACTAATTATATAACTGGCCCCCGATGCGCGCTGTTGGTTGTGCCACCCGCGTTGTTCTTCACGAATGTAAATAACCCTGTACATAGTATTTATTGTCAGTATTATTAACATCAATACTTCCAGTGAACACCAACCTGAAGCGTTCAGTATATTTTATCAGGAATCTGCATTTCGATTTTTGACATACTGCAACGAGGTCGTCCTGTGGCTAGAGTTATTGTTCTAGTAACATCCGCATTCCATGATGAGAGATTTGTAACTAGCATTGATGATACTCTCTTTATAGATCGGTAATTATTGATGAAATGGGAAATAATTTGAAAGCAGCAAATTACTTTTGATCAATATTAGTCCTCATCATTTTCTTATCAATAATATTAGCAGTATCATGATATTGACGACAGATGTTGACTGTGTAATGGGCCCTTACAAAATTGTTAGGGATTGCTGTATAACCAGCTACAGCCCTTTGTAATAGGCCGTTGATTATTCTCCTTTCGAGAACCGCATTAAGAAAAGGACTCACTCTAGAGAATACCGGATCATCATGATACATATTCTGTCACATAACAAATCGCGGATAAACGTTTATTTCTTGAGCGGAAATCGAATCCGCGTTTTTACATTATATCGACACGTCACGTTTATCTAGATGACCATTTCCTTACTTGGTTCCACTTTAAATGTTCTTAGCAGTCCGTGCATGTTTGTAACTTCAAACTCACCAACCCACAACCTTGTTTATCGACATACATACACGTCTGCTTTGGCCTCAATATCTGGTTAACTAAGAAACAGTTTTTACTTGTCAGATCCGCTTTGGGATACACTGTAAAATTGAGCCTACTTAATTCTCCCACATTCTGAACTCGACGTCAGTCTGCAGTCTAAGTGGGCGTCCTCCTGAACTTGGCAGTTTTCAAATATTTACCTTAACCTCTTCCCCCAAAATCTGAATTGTCTATGAAAAGATGGGCTGTTTAACACACAGCGTCACTAAATTACATGGCTACCATCCTACTATCCTTTTTAACGGAACATTGGATTGGGTTCGTATCCTAGTCACACGACCCCTCAGCATGAGAACAGGGAAACATTTTTAAACTTTTGTTTGATCATGCTGACAGAGAATATATTCACCTGTGGATCGGCTTCCGAACCGTACTTGGGGAAGGACCCTCTGACCCTCTCCGATTTCACGTGTTTCTACCAGTCATGAGAGTTACGGAATTCGTCACAAGAACCAGGTCATTCTAAGTGTCGCTTCCAGGATTCCATATTTCGCTTTGACAATTCTATGGTCTAAATTGTGAAACGAGCCACGCGTGACTTTTTCAGCTTCAATCTGTGTGGGCATTTTCTTCCCACAGGATATTTAATTAAATTTTAAACAATAAGAATTAGGTAGTGTTTCCTAAAATTTGGTCAGCCCCCAACAAAAGATGGTATTTCCTTGTCCATCCACTCGCAGAAGTCGAAGACCTTTGTCAAAGATTTCACCGTGGATAACGAGATAGGTGGAAGGACAGAGAGCTATTCAAAATTTAGACACGAGAGGAGACGGAATGCAGAGAAATTAGTTTAAAGGTGTTAAATCAGTAATCAGAGAGTTACCAGAGTAACCAGAAGGCAGATACAGTGGTCAGACAGAAGGGCCTGCTGTAGTCAGAGTGTGTGGAAACACCGTACTGTGTAGTCCTTCGCACTGCACTTATACAACTGTAACTAACTCCATGGAGCAGAGTCCTTCTTGAGAAGCTAACAGGTCCTCAAATAGTCCAGAAATTCCCCGCATTTTATGGAACCCGAAGCTTCATTACCGCATTTACAAGAGCCCGCCACCTGTCCCTATTCTGAGCCAGTTCAATCCAGTCCATGCCCCTATCCCACTTCTTGAAGATCCATTTTAATATTATCCTCCCATCTACGCCTGGATCTCCCAAGTGGTCGCTTTCTCTCAAGTCTCCCTACCAAAATCCTGTTTGCACTTCTCCTCTTATACAAACTATACTACAAAGAATTCTCTGCATTTCAACTGTTTGACACTTTTACATCATCATGTCTACTGTGTACAGAAGTTGCTAATTTAGTTTATGCAGTACTGCGTTGGTTGGTTCCCTGATGATGGTCCCTTGTGGATCGAAACATGTAGGAATATTTTACGCGATATTATAACACAGATGTCTCCCAAACAACAGTGCGCATTTGTTAGTCTGAGTGTTGCCCATTAGTCATCGAGTGCACGGAATGAACAATATATCATTTGTCTGGCCCCAGATGTCAACAATGACAGTAGCACAGAAAGTCATGCAGTCAAATACTGTAGGTAAATACTGCATTTTCGTTTTTACACTTTTGGTTTTTATTATAAAGTAACAACCATCGGTCAGGCTATACGACCAGTTACGAAGATTTTAGTGTCAAGAAAACTGATACCATTATGTAATACGTTTCATGAATGGTGTCAAGTTTTTTTATGTCTGCTGAACCTATGACCAATCAGATTATTAGCAGCAGAATCTTTCCTTTACCTGTCTTCATAAAAAAAGTGCACTGAAATGAGAAATTTATTGTTTATTATGAAAAAGTCATGAAGAGGTTATTAGTAATTCCCTAAATTTCAGTTTTTCGCTGCTTGTTTTCGCAATCTTTTTAATTTCAGTAATTACTATGTGTGCTACCGATCCCAGTGGCCGAGCGCTTGTTAGGATCGTGGATTCTAATCCCATCGGGGGCATGGATGTTTGTCTCTTGTACAGTGTTTGTGTTGTCAGATAGAGGTCTTTGCAACGGGCCGATCCCTCGTCAAGAGGAGTCCTACCGACTGTGGTGTGCGTTTGAGTGTGATCAAGTGACAATAAATACCCTCTACACCTCCTGTGAACAAGCAGGTAGAAGAGGGAAGGACGACGAAACGAAACTATGTGTGTTACCGGATTTAACATTAAGAAACCCTGCATTTTGAGTTCTCGGTGCTGACAGAAAACAGCGATTATCTCCCCATGTAGCGTTAACCGCCTGGTCTTTGTAATTGTGATAAAATGTGTATCCTGTCAAGTATGAACTAGTCTCTGAATGCAGTTTACTCTTGTATTAATTTCAGTCTTCAAATGGATAAAAAACTGTAATACCAAAATGCATTACTTATTTGAGTAACTCAGTGCATGTGGGTTCTGTTCGCTTTTAGTTAAACAAGAACGCTACCCTATCGTGTATAACACCTATAACACGCCGTACTCACGGTCCTTAACCTATAAATTGAAAAAAGATAAAGCTGAATTAATCTTGCTTCTAATAAAGTTCTTGTTTTAGAAACAAAAGGATGTGACATCACACTTTCTCATTCCAGCCTGTTTACTGCTGCGGCACTGCATGGTCATTTAAACCAGCAGCTTAGGGCATAGACCGTATGGTATGTATGAAGGCCTGTAAACTATAGTATGGCTAGAAGATAACTGGGCTTTCGTTGATTCTGATTTGCGTCTCAAAAATACTGGTAACTGAAAAACAAACAAGTCATTTCAAAGCATGATAATTATCCAGTGTGTCAACATGTTGCGTGAGAACCTAAAGTCTCACTGTTGATGACTTCATACCTGAAAACATTAGAATTGTTTACGTATTTTACAGAACTGATGACGGTAATGACTGTGGGTGTTGGACGGCAGAAGTTCTGACAGCCAGAAGTCAATTAAACGAAGAAAGAAAGAAAGAAATAAACGTGGATGTGAAACATTAAACAGCCGGGCGTGGACCGAGTATTTCCGCCTCAGTACAGTCAGGGTTGGTACCCGCTGTTTCCTGCAGTTGATTGCTCGAGGCAAGAGCGGGGATCGAATTAGGTCAAGGTTAATCAAGTCTCCCCCCCCCCCCGCCGCAGGGGTTACCGAAACTTGCAGATTGCTTTTCCAGTTACTTGTATTCTCACAGTTTGAAGCGCCGTGAAAGCTGTTACAATTGTTAACGTTATCATGTTGATGCGCTGCCTGTTTATAAATACGTAACTCTATTTTAAATATTATCTTTTCCTGTAAAGATTTTCGGTCTGACACTTCCTACTCAGAATCTCGGAGACTTTTCTGTGTTTATTATTGATTGTTTATGCAAAAACTGTCCTCAGATGCGCATCAGCTGCTGATGTTCTTTGTAGAGACGTTAGGATGCAAAGGTTTTTCCTTAATTAAATATTATACTGGTTGCAGTTTTCATCTGTTAAAATCCCTTATAAGGAAGCTATTTGAAACTAGCGTTGTTTTCATAATTATATGAATGGCGTTATTTTTTCGCTAGGTTTTGTGTTTTGCTTTCATCTTTTGTTTGTACGTTGTTTTGTGTATTCCTGCTCACTTCGTAATTGGGCATGGGAATTAAGAGGATAAATAATGAAAATGGCAGTCCTACTACTATTACCGGATTTAACTCATGGAGCTTTTTTTCACTGTTACGCTACAGCTTCGGATGTTGCGCTGAGACTCTCGTATAGTGAGAAAACTTGACTTTTTGGTTTATTAATATTGCTATCATTGTTACTCACAGACACAGAGATGCACTACTTATTTAGAGCCACATTTTTATAACCATACATGATATACAGTTACAGCGGAAACACTAATATTGTTTACGACTTCTCTAACGTTACAGCCTATGTACAAAGGTACTTTATCTTAAAGCCGGCGTGTTGAGGTAAATTGTAAAAGAAACTGAACTTCACCGAAACAGGACACCACATTCGGTACAGCGAATGGCTAAGCCTGGACAACACAAGGATTAGTCTTGGTTCCTTTCCCGGCAGGGGCAAAATGGTCTTCTCTTCTCAGAAGTGTCCAGGCTGGCCCTGGGGTCCACCAATTCTCCTATTCAATGGGTACAGGGGGTTCTTTCCCCGAGGTAAAGCAGCCGAGACGTGAAACTGATCTCCATATAGCGTCGATGTTATGAGTTACAGACGCTCCTGGCGGTCATATGGACAGATTTAGTTTTATGGAACTTTACTGCTTACAATGTGTTTTTGTAGTAAAATGTGGGTGCATAGCTTTTCAGCGTTGGTCAAGGCCGTTGAGTTTCGTTACATAGGAAAACATATACCATGACGCAGTCAATACAACTTCCTCCCGGAATTTCAGCCTAAGGTTCCCGAAGACTGTTATTAAATGTCTCCTTTAGTGTTAATCCCATCAGTTTTTACAGAAAGGGGGTCACAGGCCGCCCATTCTTGGCCGTACGTCTGTTACATCTGGCGCAGACAAAATTTCACTACAAAAATTTAGAGTAAATTGAGTTCTAATGTAATTTTGTTTACGGTGTTTGTCAGGACATGATATCTTGATCATGTATGGACCGCTTTAGTTAATAACAATGGACAGGAAGTGTGGTGCGTGGCCTTCGATGGCCTGCTGTTTGTGCACAGACATGTTACGTCACGCGCTCTTGTGTTTAGGTACTGTACTTAATGATGTGCCCGGTTAGCACGGTCATGAAGTGACGCCACAGTCCGAGCAACCAGAGCTCTGTTCCTCACAAGGACACGGAAGTTTTGTGCTCGCCATTACTGTGGTCAGACTGCCTGTGCGGACCGTACAGTTTCGTAACCACTAGATGCCAGAGCTTCTTACACCAGGCATAAAGAAGCTGGGGGGTAAAGCTGGAACCTCCTCTCAGGTTAGAGTAGAGCAGAACACATCTCTCAGTATAGGGTAGTGCTGAGGCACCGGGGCATATTTATCTCTATTTTATATCTTCCGCTCTTAGAGCTGCCACACGCTCTTGCCTCGCACTTCTACGCAACACTGTACAACACACATGGCGTATCCTACTGACCAACGCCATATTAACCTTTTAAAGCCTAGCTATAACTTCACATACCACCAGGTTTAAAACTAAAAAATTCTACGTGGTGCCCACATTGCGTTTATGTGTTTTGTACGGATCTCAGAACAAACAGCAACTTTTGCCTTATAAAACATTAAGAGATTGGTTTTTATAACCGAAGTGGAGAGTGTTTACAGCGCGGTACGCACTGAGTTCTTATATAAAACAGATACGCTTCGTCTTTAAAGGGTCAAAGGCAACGGTTTTGTAGCATCAGTTATACTGATGCTAATACATCAGAACCATCTGATATATTCGGTGTGTTTTTACGAAGAGGGACCTAGGAAAGCTCCTGAAAGTTCAGTTACGACAGCCGGCATCTGCATCTGGACACGGTTCGTTGTTTGTCCCTGTCCAGTGTTGGTAGTCGGTCAGACAGTCAAAAACTTCGTTATCAGTTAGCCAGGCAGGCAGCTGAACAGTCAGACAGGACTCCTAATCGGCTAGTCACAGAGTTAACTGATTACACTCAGTCATATAATCATCTCAACTGTCGCTCATGTGTTTCCACTCAGTTACATATCTTAGATATAGCCTACCTTCTAAGGTGTAGGTCTGCCACAGCTCGCTGGGATTGCGGGTTCGAATCCCGCCGGGGACATGGATGTCTGTGTGTTGTGAATGTTGTGTGTTGTGAGGTAGATGTTTCTGCGACAGGCCGATCCCTCATCCAGGGGAGCCCTACCGCGTGTGTGTGTGTGTGTATCGTTGCGTGTGATCAGGTGGAAGAGTAACCCTCTACTGCTACACAGAAGTCAGACTAAGAGAGAAAGATGTAGCCTATTTTCAGTTTTTCACGTTAGCCTGACAATGTGATTGTTGCCAGTCAGTTAATGTGATAGTTGTCTTTCACATTCAGTTAATTTGTTAGTTTTCAGTCATAATTAATTATTTAATTACTATGATAGTTTCCTTGTCAGTCACGTTTAATCGTTTAATTACTGTGACAGTTTTCTTGTCCATCACAATAGGTTATTTAAATGCTATGAGAATCTGTTTGCATACACAAACAGTACATCAGTTATTTCTTCTCAGCCTGAAGTGGAAGCCACTTTTCTATGAATGTGAAAAACTCCTTTGTCCAACCCCCACAACCACTAGATCAGTCGTAGGTGTGTTAACGTCTTCTTATTTTAAAGTTTCACTCCGAATCGTACATTTTGAATGTGTAAAAACAACGTATTTTAAATTGTTGTCTTCGTCCTGCCAGTAGATGTCCTTGTTGTACATCGATTTCACAATAGCTTGAGTCTTAATTGAAAGAAATTGCCGCCTCATGTTACAGTCGTGTATGTAACCGGTTATTTGACAACAGGCCTGTGCTCAGGGTTGTACAATCAGGCGTTGATGATCAAACTGCGGCCCCAGTTTTGCAGGTATCTATCGCAAGCCGCTGTATTGCTGTTAGGATTTTCGGTCTCTTCACACGTATGCAAGGCCTGGTGGCCATGTTAATATGATGAATTGTGACAGTGTGTGAGTCGGTAAATGAAACGAAGGATGTTGTGAGAGAGATGCAGGAAGAGAGAAGGAAATTTGTGAAAACATGCGTTGTTAAGACAGAACAATATACGTAAATACCATATTCGTAATTTGCTTCATATTTACACGTTGCTTTCCGTTTAATTGTTTTCCTTCTCTACTTCTAGCACATTGCCAGTTTGCAGTGCATGTATATGTAGGCAGATGTAGCTATATATTAGGCTGTATGCAATTTGCACAAGAGGAATACCGCTACGAAAAGTACTGAGTTAAACTCCGAGGTATTGGCTGTTCTTACGGGTATTAGATCCCTGAATTCTATTTCTCGTCTGCTCTAACGTATATTTTAATATTATCTTCCCATGTAAGCCAAGGACTACCCAACGGCCTAGTACTTTGAGATTTTCTAATATATTATTAGAAATTGTACAGCTGTGGTAACTGGTGTACCCAACGATGCATGTCGTGTAGCAATTTTAAGACAGCCCACAGTTCACTAAGGTTTCAAACAGACGAATATCAATTGGCACTTTCATATGATGATATACAAGCACATCTGAGAAAAGGCATCATTCCCGTTTTGCTTTTATTTGCTGACGCTTACGCATAGCAGGCTACATACGACAGAGCGTCAAATAGAAGGACAATTGTGGATGATTACTGGGCGGAAAGGACGGCAGTTGCCTACTTTAGCAGACCATTCCAGCATGGTTTGGAATGTTCAGTTTGCATTGACTGTCATCTTTACGGCTTGCAAAATTATAATATGTCACTTCATGAACTTCGTCCTTTGTCTCGTATGATGATGATAATGATAATGATGATGATGATGATGATGATAATCTAGCAATAATATAGCAACTGAACGATGGCTATATAGCCCGGCTAGTATTGTCCCAGATAACTACACAAGAGCTTGAAACTGCTCCATCTTCGCCGTGGTCTACATATTTTAATGCAGAAAGCAGTAACACTTAACATGTGGCGTATAGTTGGAAAGTTTTTAGCAGAATAATGAGTAAGAAGTGCTTGGTCAGTGAACCGTACTCTTTGAAAACCAGCGAAATCGCTGTGAATTAATACTGATGATGATGATAATAATAATAACACAAAAAAGTCACATCTAAAATATCGCCATCATGAAAACATCAACATAGGAGTTTTTGAAACAACAAACTAAATAATGCAACTAAGCATATAGGCCTGATTATACTGACTGACGTCAGAATGGTTTTGCATCTTCGGGGAATTATGTATGTAAGTATAAACATAGCTGTTCAAATTTGCAGCAGCCAGCAGGAGTACGTATGGGCACTGGTACTCGCATGGGCCCACCAAAGAACTGCGTCGTCTAATTTGTATTATTTTAACCAGCTCGTACACTAAAAAGCACAATATATCAGTTTTCACATGATTCCCGATATGTTTCGGTCTAGGCTACACCATATTTCCCTGAAGATAGCGTAGCCTACACCGAAACATGTCAGAAATATGTGAAACCTGATACATTTGTTTTCTAGTGTACGAGTTGGTTAAAATGATACAAATTAGGTTTAGACGTACACGGTATGGACAATTTCAAAACTGCACATTCTCCTCAGGCTTACTTTGCCAGTAACCTCAACTTACTGAAGCAAACTATCTTCGTTTAAGTCTAAATTTGTAGCGGCATTTTTAATTAATGCGAATTTTTTATGTAACTTCATGACCGATTTAAAAGTGTCGATATACGGGCTGCCAGGGACGACGCCTTCTTGTTGGAACTGACAAATTCTTTACTATTTTTAACCCTTTAAAGACGAAGCTTATCTGTTTTATATAAGGACTCAGTGCGTACCGCGCTGTAAACACTCTCAACTTCGGTTATAAAAACCAGTCTCTTAATGTTTTATAAGGCAAAAGTTGCTGTTTGTTCTGAGATCCGTACAAAACACATAAACGCAATGTGGGCACCACGTAGAATTTTTTAATGTTAAACGTGGGGTATGTAAAGTTACCGCTGGGCCTTAGAAGGTTAACAAGTTTTTCCCGAATTGCGCCATGAACCCTAGCATAACTGCGGCAGTATTTGAAGGAAATATTCCTACTGAAACCCAGTAATTGTTTACGGTTAAATTATGGAAGAAATTACAAATTCTAACCAAATTCTAGGATAATTAAAATCTAGTGCTCTGTTCTGGGTATACAGTATATCATTTTCTTGCAGTAGTCTTTCTAACACTTACGGCTCTGTCCAAATTTGCAGGACAGCAATACCACTGCAGCACAGTCCGCTGTGCTGCAGTGGTAGAAAATACAGACGCCACTACTTACTATCAGTGATTCAAGCACAACTCTCTCTTGATTATTCGGGGTAATGGTGGGAAGCGACTAATTCAGGATACTATGTAATGAGAAACTAGGGGTCTTACACCATGCCCTGTAGGCTACTGTTGAGGATAGTGCAATTATAGAGGTCAAAATTGGCCAGAGTTTTACCTCAGATACAGTGACAAGAAATGGGTAAGAAATTTCGTAGTGAAAAAACTTGATAGAACGAGGAGGAGATGGTGGGGTAACGTTAAGATGAGAATTGCGGAGAGAATTTTTCAAAATATTAGAAGTATAACGTAATGGCAGGGTTTATTTTTAGTCGTGTTAACAATTCGGTCTCTTTTAACACAATTATGTTGTTGTGGACGTAATTATAATCATAAGCGTCGTCATCGCTGTCATCGTCATTTCATCTGTGACGTCATTTAACTCTGTTAAGTAACACTAACCTCTTTCATGCGGATGGAGTACATTCTTAGTAATTTAACTACGTTTAAATATTTCTTTGCTATGGTTATGGATGTGGAAGGTGTTCCTGTTGTCCACTACGTTCCATAGAAATCAAACTTGTTTCCAAACTTTGCTCCAAATATAAACGGTGGGACAAGTAGATTTTGTGGCAGTCACAATTCCCAATAACGAAAGTAATTCTGTAAATATTCAACAATATGCCCCTCACCACCCTTAGAGTTACTGTATGTAGCACAGCACTCCACTTAGTCCCTCTATGCAGCAAGATAAGTGAAACACCCAACCATTCAGTCCCTCTGTGCAGCAAGATAAGTGAAACACCCACCCATTCAGTCCCTCTGTGCAGCAAGATTAGTGAATACGCCCCCATTTTTTTCCCACTATGAAGCAAGATTAAGTGAACACCCACCCATCTAGCCCCTCTATGCAAAAACATAAGTGAACACCCACCGAATCAGTCCCTCTGTGCAGCAAGATAAGTGAAACACCCACCCATTCAGTCCCTCTGTGCAGCAAGATTAGTGAATACGCCCCCATTTTTTCCCCACTATGAAGCAAGATTAATTGAACACCCACCCATCTAGCCCCTCTATGCAAAAACATAAGTGAACACCCACCAAATCAGTCCCTCTATGTAGCAAGATAAGGGAACACCCTCCCATTTAGTCCCTCTATGTAGCAAGATTAGCGAACACCCTCCCATTAAGTCCCTGTATGAAGCAAGATTAAGTGAACACCCACCCGTTTAGTACCTCTATGCAGCAACATTAGTGAACACCCAACCATTCAGTCCCTCTCTGCAAAAAGATAAGTGAACACCCATCCATTTAGTCCCTCTGTGCAACAAGATAAGTGAACACCCATCCATTTAGTCCCTCTGTGCAACAAGATAAGTGAACACCCATCCATTTAGTCCCTCTGTGCAACAAGATAAGTGAACACCCACCCACTTAGTCCCTTCACGCCAGTGGCGTAGCTAGGTTTTTTGATGCACGGGGCAAGCAATCACGATGGCTGCCCCTGATATAAATTACGAAATTTAAAAAATCACAGTAATGTATTGAATTTCCTTTTATTTGTCTCAATAATTTAAAATTTGTTGAGCGCAGAACATGATTTTTTTAAATTTAAAATATTTATATTGCCACCCATTTTGCCGCCCCTTGGAGTCTGCTGCCGGTGGCGGCCGCACCGCTAGCCCCACCCTATCTACGCCCCTGTTCCATGCAGAAAGGTAGGTGAACATTTCGTTTAGATCTTCTACGCAACAATACAGGTGATCAGTCCCTTTAGTCCCTTCATGCATCAAGATAGAAGAACAGTCGATTCAGTCCCTCCATGCAACCAGCATAAACAAATCTTTATCATGTCCCTCCTTGCAGCTGGGCAGGTATACAGTCAGTTATTTCATCCTTGCATGCGGTCAGTGTGGACAGGAAGCAATCGCATGTTCCCTCCATGCATAAACAAGGCAGAACCAGTTTTTGCATTCTCTCCGTGCAGCGAATATGAACCGAAAATCTTGCCCTGTTCCTTCCGCGCAGACAGGCAAAATGAACAGTGCGTTTTGCAGTTCCTACATGCAACCAGTGTGGACAACTCCGCCCAGTGTCCGGCTGTCGTCATGTTGTCAGTTAAAACGCCTCTTATATCATTGTCCTCTCCCTACGTAATACCTCGGCCGGGATGCTGCGCGCTGGACCACTCGTATCTCACTGACGGAAGGAAGTGCCTAGTTCTTCATAATTGTGTACAAACCAAAGAGCTAAGGTGTGATGAAGCCTTCATTCTCATTAGTGTACATCGGAGTACTGAATTCCACAGAGCTGTGAAACAAAGGAAGTTAAAAAAATTTTTATTGTGTCTCAATTGCACGAAAGCGGCGTAACTGGATCAGGTAAACATCTTTGAGTACTGTAGATTGTTTAACGTTTCACATCATCTGATAGTATGATGCATTGTATTGAACTGTTTAAGTACCGCATGTAAATAAACAGTTAATTTAATTATGGTGAAGATCAGAGTAAAAATTGAACTTACGTTTTCACAAAATAGTGGAGCGTATATTCCGTTGCCTTGAACGAACCTATATCTTTTCTTTTTATAAATATCGCAGCTCAAAGTTGGTCAGTAAAACGCAGAATGGCGGTGGTTGTTTTTTTTTTGCTACTTTTGTAAATGATTTAGGTTCTATTTCGCCTTAATATTTATTGTTCTATGTTGAAGCATGCAAGCACTCCAAAGTCACACAATATATTTTTGAATTCTAACTTTTTAAGTACCATATTCACCTCTTCGGCTTCCATACTTACTCAGATGTTCCCAGAAGCTCATTAATATTTTCACGTGCAGCTGTGATTGTAATTTTTTAATATGACCAAAATTCATATTCTGTCGACAACCTTTAATATTATTATATCTAGATAAATCAACAACCGTTTGTGACCGTAAATATTATTATGCCATTGATTATGACTATAATAATAATAATAATAATAATTTTATAGAAATATTCGGAAGGCATGTCTGGTAAACACTCCAGTGCGAAATTACAGAAGGCGGCTACTCTCAGAACAGCGTCTACGGTGGGGAAGACAATGACGTAGTTCTTAATTTTTATTCAAATATATAACTGCATTATAAGAATATTTAAAAGATTTAAATACGCCAAAATAGGAATCACATTCAGAATAGGCCTACGTGACACGTATGATGAGTGGGGGAAGTAACCAAGAAAACCGCGCGAAAGAAATCTAATTGCCAAACATACTTCTAAATATTATGGAGCAGTATACATAGCGCAGATGAGGAGATAAGCCACAGTCAGATTAAGGAATGCATCTAAATTAGTCTTCCCAGTGTTACATATGTACGTGGGGAAAAGCATCGTAGAGAGAGAAACGTTTATGATACGACGGACTATAAAAAAAATTTAATATGTGTGCATATCTTTAGCAAGGGAAATCAACGACTAGTTTTGCTAAAGACAACTTATTCTTAGGCCTCATTCCAGAAAACTGTGCACGACTCTACAGCTCATTCAAATTCATAAATGTGGAAGAAAAGATCTGAAAATTTATCATATTTATAAACGTTTCAAAGGTTTTAAAACCCTTAATTTCTGCCACATTCAATATAATTCCTAAAGTCATGTCTTAATTTTAACACAGAATTGTAGAAATTGTCTCAGTGTTCATATAGTAGTGAAGCAAGCAACAGAACATCTTTGAAAGTCAACGAAATTCACATTTTGTGCTTCATTTTAAGGTAATCGGACAAAAATGGATTAGTCGTGGTAAGTCAGTACTTGTAATTCATACTTTTGTGGTCACATTTCATTGCGCATGTTCACAAGTGCAATAAGAAGTGTCTCAAATATTCCGGGTACTCATTTCTGTTAGAGGCTGAGTTGAACCCAGGGTCACAGTGCGGCCGAAAGGATTGCGTCAATGAAAAATTCCAATGACACCACCGTGAATCGAACCCGCGACCTTCCGGCTTGTAGCGCAGTGCCGCAAAAAGTTAATACAGTATAGCATGAGTAAAATAATATACGCTGGAAATAAATATTGTCCCTTGAATTTGTAATTAGACTTCGATATTTAGTACGAGACCTGATGATGATATCGAATCCCATCGTCTGTTCATGAATAAATAAAACACACTTTCAGTGAACGTGCAGATTTTATTAAAAGTGCATTTATCACGGATAGATGGCTTAACTGTTCAGTTTTGACGCAGTGATCTTAAATGAATGAATCCTGTCTGTAAGACACGATGTTTATAATAAGTTTATAATAAATCCAGTGTATATAGTAAGTGTTGAACACTTGCTGGTTTAATTGCACAAGTGTGACCTCGAATGCTGTCACTCCATCTTAATGACGCATGAAGCACAAGGGCTGCCTTTCAAGTTTCGTTTGTTGGTGCAGAGGCCGTGAAGATAGAGACTGTATATTCTGTTCACACGACATAGAATCTTCTGTAGATTGCACTGTAAAATAAAGCAGATAATAAAGTTCAGGTAATATTAATTATGGTGCTTATTTTTAATATTAATTTCACCAAATAGGTTGGATGAAGTGGCACTTCTTTAATTTGGTAGGTCGGTGTTTCGAATTTCGTCGATGGCATGGACTGACGTGTGGTCCTTCTAGGGAAATTTAGGAATAGTTTCTGTATTGGGCAATCATCAGTTTCTTCCACGTAGTTTTCAGTAAGCTGTTCATCAGTGATCCTACAACTCGACGCTATAGAGGCTGGGCTACCGACGTATCCTTAAATTCATGAGCGTAACTTGGCTAATAACACTGGGGCAGAAAAACTGACCGTGGGTATTAGGAACTTTATTCTACAAAGCAGTAGAATTTGAAGGAGGGTAAGACTGGTCCCATGAAATGCAAGTTTTTCATTTTATTTTTTTTCTGTCTATTTTTTATTTGCCATTATTCTATTCAGTAACCAAAAAACTGTTCCTAGGTTGAAGAAATATTGGAGGTCATTTGCCCCCTTGCCCCCCAAGTTACGCCTACGCTTAAATTAATTTTAAGTAAGTGAATGAATGAATGAATGAATGAATGAATGAATGAATAAAATAAGGAAGGAATGAATATATATAAAGAAATAAGTAAATAAATAAATCACGCTATTAATTTCGACATTTGACACGTTGTTTAAATACAAAAACGACAGAAACATCTCGAACCGTAGATGGCTAGAGTAGCGGTTCCATGTGACATACAGTCAACTAGTTGAGATCGTCTATACATTATGCGAAAATACGCCAAAATTGCCCGTCATGATAGTCAGCAAAGCCACCGTATTTCCAGTCGATTTTCTCCCGAATTGCTCTTCTGGAATGTTGCAGCTAAAGCTGTCAGTTTAATATTAGATGGCTAGTTGTCTCTATTCCTAAAATGTAAGTCGGTTACTTTTTAATATCACAGCCATGAATATAAAAGGACAATTCGGAAAGTAGATCAGAAATGTCTGGGAAATTTTGAAATGTGGTGCTGGAGAAGGATAGAGAAAATCAGCTGGACCGATCGTGTGAGAAATGAGGAAGTATTACGTAAAGGCAAGGAGGAGAGGGATATCCTGCGTAGAGTAAAAAGAAGGAAGGCTAACTAGATTGGTCACGTGTTGCGTGACAACTGTTTTCTAAAAGACGTTATTGGAGGAAAAATAGAGGGAAGGATATAAGTGACGGGAATATGTAGAAGAAAATGTAAGCAGCTACTGTATGATCTTAAGGAAAAGACAGGCTACTGGAAACTGAAAGCGGAATCTCTACATCGCACTGTGTCTGTGAAGAACTTGCTTTGAAAGAGGCTATGGACGTGTCGTACGACCGACTAAAAATTAATAAAAGGACTGTCCAACAAGTGAAATAAATATTATCATCTATATTTTCTGTAAAATAATAAAAGCACTGACAATCTTTTCCGTAGATTCCTTTTTATATAGTAGGCTAAATTTAAATGATTACTTCTTTTCATAAAAGTCACAAAATTATGGAAGGCACTAATGTCGTTCCAGGAAAGTTTTTTCCTGGGCAGTTCTTCTGGCAGTTTTGCATCTATGAGAAGAGCCCGAAGAGCATATCGACAAGGCTCACAAGTCTCATTCTGCTACACTCTATAAGGTCAACGTTGTTCTGTAGTTAACTCTAACAATTACACTAGAGGCGCTGACGTCGTGTCTTGATAGCTACTTCCTTAACGTTGAAAGATCGCAGGACGATCCAAATGCTCTTCTTTCACTTGCCAGAGGACGTGTGGTGTATTTATGTCAAGTTTTTAAAGAGCCGGTTGTGAAATTTCCTTCCATTTTGCAGGAAAGCTAAACGTACGCACATAAAGTTCTTATTCTGCATGCGTGTTAATTTCGTTAATTAACATGGATGCGTCATCGGGAAGCGTACGTTCCTTCTACTCTGCAGTTCTGCTGTTTCTAATAGGACCAGGTGAGTATGGCCTGTCCAGAACGCCATAGGCCTACACACGTGTTTGAAACATGTACCTTTGTTGTTTGTTTCTCTGGTTACACTAGAATGCTACACCAACTGCTGGCGTCAGCTAACGTTTAATGAAACATACTCTGATTGAGTGAGAATTAAAAGACAAAGTGAAGCAATCGTGTCCTAGTATAACGAATTATCCTTTATTCACCTTTATAGAGGTTGGCATAAGTTTGTATGAAGGCCAGTAGGTGGCTCTGCGCTTACAGCAGCGCCACGTTTTCATCGATTATTTTTAATTTTTTTGAAGGATCCATATCTACATTGTTGGAAGAAGAGAAGCAGGCGACCATGCTGTCTTCCAAAGTGGGAGAATATGTTGTGTTCAACTGTCCCGTGGATTTCCCACATGACTATATCGTACCGTACATTCTGCGCTGGAACAAGGAGGTAATCCCCTGATTTCTATGTTGAACACCCCTTGCGGTCAAACGCAGGCTTGAACCCAGTCTTCCGATGTCAGTAGCTACAAATGACTGCCAAACTAGGTAACTAAGCAACTAATAATGTAACTTGATAACGTTTGCTACATATCTGATTGGCTAGCTAATTAAATTATTGCAGTCAATGAACACAACATTGTATTCAGGAAGAATAAAGGCTGCATGTTTCGGCTGAACTGATTAGCCATCAACAGGCCTAATTATAGGAATAAAAGGGGTATATTTTACAGCTGTGTTTCAGGTTTCAGACCTTAACCTTCACAAGCTAAAAGATACGTGTACGTGTATTGTAGCAAAATGGAGTGCATGGGCTGTACAACTTGAGTTTATCAGACTTTAAAAATGTCGATAAATAGAATAGTGTGACGTGGGCAATTAGATATAAATTTTTGGCAGCGAAGTATATATATATATATATATATATATATATATATATATATATATATTGCAAACGGATCGTCAAAGTGTAGAAAAAGTGCTTATAAATTCTGACTAGCTTCAATACTTTTATCCTGATGTGTTCCATGCCGTGCATTATATCGTACGAAAACACTAATCACCAACAAATGCACAAAGAGAGCTTAATCATCAATCGTAACACACTCCTACATGTTTCGACCCTGCTGGGTCATCTTCAAGGAGAGTTCACGCCTCCAAAAACAACGCAGTGCACAGTCAACAGCACATTCTCACTCAACTGTAAAGTGCAACCCCAGTGTAACAGTAACGAAAAGTTCTCCCTGAAGATGACCCAGCAGGATCGAAACATGTAGGAGGTTGTTACGATTGATGATAAAGCTCTCTTTGTGCATTTGTTGGTGATTAGTGTTTTTGTACTTTTATCTTGCTTTGTGATGTGTTGATTCTGTCAATTCCTGTGCCACCGTAAAGTAATTCAGTTTTGTTTAACCAGCTAACTACACAAGCTCTTTTGCCCTTATCACCACTCCTTCTCTACAATCGCCCTTTTCTTTCCTCGGTCTAGCTTTCTTGGGGATGAAGTAAGCCTACTCGTGGGGAACACCAGGGTAGGTTTATAAAATTGGAGACGGGATACGAAGTGAATGACTAATCAAACATTAATTTATGTGGACTAATATATTTGTACTCGCAGTTCGGCTAGGTGCTCTGCCAGGTGGTACGCTACTTTGCGAATGTTCGTAAGTCGCTAGCAATATTGGCTTCATTTGTTTTGTTGACAAATTTATCTTCCCTCAAAAGAAAGATAAGTACAACCATGCTGCCAGTAACTCAGGACATAGCGTCGATGATCGGATGACAGTGAATTATCAACTGGCAGTGATGCAGAAGGAAGCGGTAAAAAGGTCAAATGTCCCTGTCCACGCCATGAAGGCTTATGGGGGGGGGGGATAGAAGTATAACTCCACTCGTTCTGAACTCTAACGTTGCATAGAGGTGAGTGGTCAACCTCATAACCCGGCAGCTTTACCCCCGGGAAAAAAATCGCTATTCATTGAACAGGAGGCTGAGTGGGCCCAAGAATCGGTTTGAAAGTTTTCGGAGAAGATAAAAATTTCTTGGTCCTGCCAGGATTCGAACTCCGTACAGTCCAGCCCTTAGCTTAGTCGCGATAAATGTGCTATATATCGACACCTGGGAGAAAGCGGTTCTGACCTAATTTAACGTACTACACGGGAATTGGACCGGACAGACTGGGAAAAATATTTGTGAACTGTCGGTCAGACGAACCGGTGTCTGGACCGAGATCGCAACCGGAGACCTTCGGAATACAAGCCAGAAGCTTAGCTGCTTGAGCCAATTTGCTCGGTCTTATCACACTATCAGTTATAATTGGACCATTAATTCAAATGTTGTCAGTAATGATGTGCCGAAAACACTATAGGTAAAACCAACGTGCTGGTCCAAGCTACTGCAGTTTCGACAAAAATATAATCAGGAATATTGTTACAGAATGCAATGAAACATACAGTTCTCGTTCGGGTGAGGAAACTCGGTCTGATGAGCAGGCGCTGATTGAATTCACGAGGCATACAAAGTACCGGAGAAACAAGCGAATTTTTAACCCTTTAAAGACGAAGCGTATCTGTTTTATATAAGGACTCAGTGCGTACCGCGCTGTAAACACTCTCCGCTTCGGTTATAAAAACCAGTCTCTTAATGTTTTATAAGGCAAAAGTTGCTGTTTGTTCTGAGATCCGTACAAAACACATAAACGCAATGTGGGCACCACGTAGAATTTTTCATTGTTAAACCTGGTCGTATGTAAAGTTACCGCTAGGATTTAAAAGGTTAAACTGAAATGGTTAAAATTGCATGTTATATTGCACATGTAACCTTTCATGCGTTGTGGACAGGAGCTCAGTAGCTGTAATTTACAATGGCATTACATCTGCTGTGATTCCACGCCCGAGTCCATTTCGTGCCTAAACATCCGATGCGCAAATGTTGCCATACCTTTGCAGCTTGGGATAGATGTCTGTCTGTCTATCAACAGGGACCTATTACGTAAAAGCAGTGCACGCAGTACCTGTTTCATGCAGCAGAAAGACAGGCAGCCTGTAAATTAGCATGGTAATGCAAAATGTGCACACTGATAAAATTTTAATATCAGACAACTGGCTGATCATCATTTGTGGTTAGTACTGGCCCCCCTTCGCCCCACGTCCTTGCTACAACCGCCGTCTCATCATGAATTAGGGTTCCGCTTGTCGCACCCGATCCATTGCCCACCCCACAGACATCATGAATGAAGTGTGGTGTAATTGTCTCTGTGTAGGGGACGCTTGTGTTCTCATCTTACGAAGGCGGACTAAACGCCACCGAGGGGTATGCGGGTCGCATCAGCCTAGTGTCGGCCGACTCGTCATACGGGAAGGGATCCATCAACCTGACCAACATCAGGGAATCCGATGGGGGCTGGTACGAGTGCAGCGTCTTCTTCCCAAACAGGACACCCAGCACACGGCTTAATGGCACCTGGTTCCATCTCGCTGTGGAAGGTAACCGTTTAAGAATGGTCAGAACTTCCGTCTGCTTGCAGTAGTGCCAACACGTCTTTCGTTACGTATACAAGCAGTTCTCCACAAAGGCACTGCAGAATGTCGCAGTCAAGACGTCAGCTGCCCTGCTTCTTATTCGGGAGCTTATGGGCTTAAATTTCGGCCGAGTTCGACTATCCTGGGTGAGATTTTTCGTATTTCCCCTCAGTTTCTCCAGAAAAAAAATCGAAATAATACCTATAATGAGACAACAACCGATTTCGACCACATCCCTTCCAGTGAATTATCTATTATTCCTTCTATATTCGAAGCCGTAGGCCTATTTTATTGTTATCTGGAAGAGTCGTTATATTAACCAAGAATGGATAAATGAATAAATAAATAAACAAACAAACAAACACTGACGTTATGAAGCTCCAACAACAGTATGGGAATTTCATGGTAACATTGTAAGCCACTCAGCATTATTGTTACTGCTGATTTTGAAAATGACTTCTTTCATGAGCCTAATGTACATTCATTCAGTTGTAGAATCTTCTGGCCATACCATATTGCACCTACGATTACTTGATTTGTGAAATCCCTTGACGAGTGTTTCTAACACAACAAATTTTCGGAAACTGTATGTGTTTCCGACCTATGGTGAAATGCTCCATTGTGCCTGTTAGTTGTGATCGATACAAAGAGCTGTTCTCAAGACCTACATGCACGATAACATAATGTATGTATATACTGTAAACAAGACAACGCTCTGGCCTGTAGGCCTACTCGAGATACAGTTCTTAAATGACGTAAGTGACAACACAGAGTAAAGTTAATTAACCCTTTAAAGACGAAGCGTATCTGTTTTATATAAGGACTCAGTGCGTACCGCGCTGTAAACACTCTCCACTTCGGTTATAAAAACCAGTCTCTTAATGTTTTATGAGGCAAAAGTTGCTGTTTGTTCTGAGATCCGTACAAAACACATAAAAGCAATGTGGGCACCACGTAGAATTTTTTAATGTTAAACCTGTTGGTACGTAAAGTTACCGCTAGGCTTTAAAAGGTTAAAGAAGTAATAATAGTACTGACGACGACGACGATGATGATGATTATGATGACAGCAGCAACACTACTATAGGCGTTTTTGTTTCAGGCGGAACGTTGTTGACCATTCCACCTATAAACCAAACGACTCGGGCAGGGGAACCGGCGCACTTTACTTGTGTCTCTAAAGACAAAGACGCTGTTGCCACATGGTACAAAGATGGTGTTCCTCTAGGCAACATCCCGGATATGACAAACCGCTTCTTTATCAATAATGGCTCCCTCACGATCTCACCAACAGATGTGGCTGATCCTGGAGAATATACTTGCGAAATCAAAAACTCTCTAGGGGATACACAGACAGCGAGTGCTTATCTCAATGTACAATGTGAGTACAGTGCCTCCCACTATTATCCAGGCGTGGGCCTTACTGTATATGAGACATGACAAATGTTCTTCTTAATTGGCATGGGAATGTTGTAACCGAATTCGCTATATTGAAGGCAGAATTATGGATAAAGAATAAGAATTCTTTTAGTCAGCGCGTCTCTTTTAAGTCAGTCAAGCATGCCGTTTGTCAGTTACTTGGATTATTAGTGTGGGTGGTCCCAGTTTGCCACAGTGATTTCATTTAAATGAGTTAAAAACAATTAAAAGCTTTGTTTTGCCGGTGTAAAGCATTCTAACACAGTCAAGCAGGCCGTTTATCAGTTACTTGGATTATTAGTGTGGGTGGTCCCAGTTTGCCACAGTGAATTCATTTAAATGAGTTAAAAACAATTAAACGCTTTGTTTTGTGGGTGTAAAGCATTCTAACACTGACCGGTGTTTATACAGATAAGGCGAAGGTAGTGAAGACCCTGGCTGAAGTATACCTACCATACGGACGGTCCGGAATCCTGGACTGCCACTTCCTGTCAAACCCACCGCTCACAAACATACGCTGGGAGAAGGACGGCTTCCTCTTCGACCCCTATAACGTCCCTGGAGTCTTCTATCGTAAAAATGGTTCCCTGTACTTCACCAAGGTACTGTAAATCCCAGAGAAATCTCAAATTGTCTGCATGATGAGAAATGGTCAAGGTCCATGTTTGTGTGTGGAGTCAGCCATTTTTCATCCACAGCTGAAGATCGTGCTCTAATGCACAAGAATGTTGAACGTTCATCTTTATTTCCAGTGTTTGGATTTAATTCAGACTACTACAAAAATCGGGCACAGGACCCTATCGTGACCGTGGCTTATACGCTAATCGATGTTCCGAGTGTTTATTTTAATATCATCTGAAAATGTACGTAAATCTCGCAAAAAAAACTAAGAAACAAATAAAAAAGTAAAACAAGGAAGGAGAGAGAAATGGAGGATAAAAATAAGATATGTGTTTAAAAATATAAAGGAAAAAAAGTGAATTGAACGTTAAGATGTCCCTCGGTGCACCATGAAGGTATATAGGTGAGTGGAGGTAGTGATCCGCTCATTCTTAATCTTGGAATTAGATGTGGCGAGTTGTCAGCTTTACCCCTCGGCTGCTTTACCCCAGAAAATACCAGAATTTACCCATTTAAATATGAAGTTGGGTGGGCGTCAGAACCATCCTGGACGCTTTGGGGCATTTTTAATATTTCCGAGAATCGAAAAGCGATTCCTCGGACGTCCAGTCCGTAGCGCAGTCACTATACCATGTTATCCCGACTCATCACTAGCGGCCAAGGGTTTTCATAATTAGCTCAGACTGTATCACTGAACAGTGCTGGCTAGCTGTCTCAGCGCTCTTCTGTTTGCAGGTGAATGAGTCCCACAGTGGTCACTACACATGCACTCCAGGCAACGAGCTAGGCACGGACGGCCCCTCGCCCCCCATCAACGTGATCGTGCAGCGTCCTCCTATGTTCAAAATCGTGCCCCACAACCTGTACCTGAGGAAGCCTGGGGAGACAATCGAATTGCCTTGCGACGCTGTGGACGGGGATGACAATCACAAGCCCAAAATCGCCTGGCTGAGGGTGAGCACCTGCCACTTGCATCACATCTTAGCGAAACTTGCCATCCAGCACCTGTGTAAGGCACAGCGTCATAAGTATCAGTTTAATGTGCGCTAAAAGAAGGCAGCATAACGCAGCATATCAAAGCTTCATACCGCGTAGTATAGTGCAAAATTACTCAGCCTACGAATGTACCAGAATCCAAGTGCGCATCCAGAATTTTTTCTTTGGGGGGGGGGTTGCTGACCCTGAGGCTCTATATAATTTATGTTTGATTTTAAAAATTATGTTATAAAAATCATGCTGTGAGCTCAAACTAACACTGTCTGCAACTGCATTTATATACATACGAATATAACTGCTTGTTTCATTACTCAGTCACAGTGTCCTACCGTCCTGTTTTTTTATTTTACTAATTTATTTTTTAAAATTCTGATGTGATAGTCATCAGCCGATCTCAGTGGCTGATTTCGGCTGGAGGGGAAATCACGTAAAATGTTGTCGTAATATCTAGAGATCTGTGTCTTTTAAATTTTGGTTTTGGGGGATTTAAGGGAGGGGGCTGCAACCGGCAGCTCCCCTCTTGTGTACTCCCCTGCAAGAATCCACAGATATATGTGCGCTTCGGGAGTAATTAAACATGACTGCACATAACCACACCGGGGAATGTACCTCTAAAGTGGAGGTCCGGTGTTCGTACGCCGGTATTGATGAATATTAAATTTTTCTGTGATCTGATGCCGTGTAGACTGAGACACACATAGCAAGGTTTCTGAGAACTTATTGCCTCCATCTTCAAGGTACTTCGATAGTCAAGTCTCTAGATTATTTTGGACTGCTCTGAAGATGGAGGCAGCAAGTTCCTGCGAAACGTAGTACCTATGTCCCAATCCACACGTCGTCTTATCTCAAAACACGGGAATATGTACGTGTAAATGCGTTGAACACTTAAGTAGATTTTTATTGTCGCTTAGCAAAATGTGTACTAAGGCAACACAACATAGTAGAAGCAGGAAACGTAACACAATAGGTACAGTTCACCCTATAATCTGCCATGAAGGCGTAGAGGGGGAGTAGAAGTATAGCTCTACTCTTTCTTTAATCTCGGCGCTAGATTGGGCTGGATGGTTAACGACACGCTCTGGCCGTTTTACCTACATGAATGACCCAGTAGGCATTGTATAGGAGGCTGAGTCTGCCCCAGGGCTAGTCTGAATGGGTGCCAAAATCTTAACACAATAGGCTTATATTAACCTTTTAAAGCCTAGCGGTAACTTTACATACGACCAGGTTTAACAGTAAAAAATTCTACGTGGTGCCCACATTGCGTTTATGTGTTTTGTACGGACCTCAGAACAAACAGCAACTTTTGCCTTATAACACATTAAGAGATTGGTTTTTATAACCGAAGTGGAGAGGGTTTACAGCGCGGTACGCACTGAGTCCTTAAATAAAACAGATACGCTTTGTCTTTAAAGGGTTAATACATTACAGCAAGTTTATGTCTAACTCTACACCTACACACACACACACACACACACACACAAACACTAGTGCCTGCTATTGGTTGTGCTTGCAGAATCAAGTAGTTGCAATCTTTCCTTTATAGAACTGACAAATGCACATCTCATTTACAAGACAATACAGTCTTTTGTTTATTCCTACATGTTTCGGTGGAACTCTGCCATCTTCAGGGAACCTACACACCAATATTTAAAACGCGTTAAAACATACTCGATTACGGTAGTAATACGTATTGTAGTGTAGTATTTCTGCAGCTAGTACTGTGGTTGAGATTCCATGGACATGTTATGAGTATAATACATTACAACAGTAATACATGTTACGTCGTATTGCTTTCTGCAGTTACATTGCAAATATAAGATCGCGCGAAATATGTTTAAAATTCTATACATTTTGTTGTGTCTTTGTATTTTTCGTCTTTGTGCATAAACATCTAAATTTGTTCTTGATCCATTATGTATCTTATTCCTGCCTGTACTGTATGTCGTGTGATCTGTGTAGGAGGTACCTGCTACGCGGAGTTAGTTCCTGTCTCACAGCAAAGTGAGTCACACAGACCTGAAGTCTAGCTTTTGTTGCCCGATAATCTTCCCCCAGGTTCTGATAAATACCGACTCCACCATTTACTCGCAATCAAATTTTCTTGCTTTTGAGTAATTTCTACTTTTTCCTATTGTATCCCATGGTTTCATTCAGCGAATATTATGATATTTGGGACTTTAATCTTTCATAGATTTATGTGTTTCATTTGCCTGGTGATCGTGGTTTGATGTGGTTTTCCTTTCCTACAGCGTGTCGTTTCTTTCGCACTCCTGTGCTGTATATTCAGGCCTTTATTCCCGTATCTTATGCCTTTGCTTTGATCTTTGTGACTGTGTCGTGTCTTTGTTCCTGGAGTGTTGTTCCTATTCCATATTTTTCCTCCAATTCTGCTATTATCTCCTTCAGAAATATTCTCATTTCATCGCGAGATATCACAACACTCTGCTAATGACTACAATAGCAAAAGGACTGCGACTTTAATGGAAAACTGTTGTAGACGAAACGTTGTGAAGTCGAATCCATTCCCTTGTCTATGCAGAAAGATAGCCTGGCGCTGCCTCTGGACAGGATAAAGATGCACAATGGGAACCTGACAATTAGGAACCTCAAGGACAGTGACCGGGGGCTGTACCAGTGTGTCGCATCCAACGAAGCTGCCACAATCTCGTCGGACACCGAGATTATGATCGACAATGTAGCCCCGCGCGCACCCTACAACCTGTCGGCCACTAGCACTGAGAATTCCGTCACACTTACATGGGTACCAGGCTTCGAGCGGCCCAAGGCGGAGTACAGCATTTGGTGAGTACCTAATATGAACAGGGCTTAAGAACAGTAGAATGTCTGGTGAATACAGCGTGAAGTGGGCCCCTGAACAGTAGCGTCGGGTAACTGCTCGGTGTGAACAAGGCCTCCGGGCAGTAAAAAGTCTGCTGGATGCGCAGTCTGAATTGGGCACAACATGAGCGTGATGCAAGTGCAATGATGTGCATTTTTAAAGACTTAACTAACCAGCTTAATTTGAGCAGCCCTAATTTCCCAGAATATCGTGTTTCTTTCCGTAACAAATATCACCACGTTTTCTGCACCTCTTCTCCGTTTCTTCAACCCTCCATATTCATTTCTTTTACCCTGTGCTTCCTTTTGTGTACATTTATTTCCTCTGCCTTCTAATATTTGTTTTCGAAGTTCTCCAACAATTTCGCCGTGCTCGTGCGGCAACTTCTCTGCCACATTTGTTCAGCGGGTTAGTATAGGTGACGCCTTGGTCCAATCCATTGTTTCCTGGCCTAAACCAGAGATAAGTTTTGATTACTAGCAGTCTGAGGTCTACGAGGGTCTAATTTGTTACTTTCATTTGACATCATCAAACAAGTGACGTACAACAGAGGAACGGCAGTTACGACGCGTTTTACGACATCACCGAAAGACACAGCATGCGCGGTGCGTTAGTCACGTTTCCGACGTCACTTGCTGTGGATACTTCATGGTATGTTATCACTTAGACACCGTTCAGTATTGTTGGAGGAAGGGGGGGGGGAGGAGGAGTATCGGCAAGTTATTTAACTGTACACTCAAGACTTTTGTTTTACGAATTTATGGCAGTAGGTGACTTTGCTATATTGTTACAGCATTTGCATTAGAACTCTAAATATATGTGATAAGGTCTCGTATTTCAAACTTTTGTGAAAAATTATGTTCCTATGTTCTGTACAGCGAAGTACAGACCACTTAGAGCAGTGTGACTGTGCAGATATATGCCTGTGCTCAATGTATTTAATTTATTGTACCAGCTAAATGCATATTACGAATATTTACTTTGTTGGTTGCAACCTTTTTTTTAATTTATACGTACTTAGGCGCTGATTGATTTATCCTACAGATCTTATTTATCTTATTGACCCAAATCTTTGCATTGGTTTTAAGCAATTTTTGGTTGGCATTCTTGAAGGTGTAAATCATGTTTGCTTGTGGATCATGAATTATTTTAAGGTTATCAAATCTGTGCATTTTTTAGATTGATGTGTTCAATTTGTTATATCAACTAAACTGTATGTGCATTTAGTTGCTATGATAAATTGAATATTTTTATCTAAAAATGCTCAGATTAGACAAACCAAAAAACGCCTGTAGTGTAGTAAAGATGGAGACCACCTGCTGAATTGGCTAAGAATTTGGCCGGGTGGATCCTCGATTTAGATTATGTCTGTTCTCACTTAGGAATTTATTTTACTTTCTCCGTCTCTCCAGGTGAGTGTTAGGGTAGTACCTGGAATGGTCCTGACCGCCTACTCACAAGTATTTAAATAGCTGTGCTGACAATGCATGATGGCATTACCGTTCCTGCCTCACTGCATGAACACGGAATGTGAGAGTTGTGTTAGAGAAAAAAATAAACAATTACGATCGCCCGTTGGGATTCAGTCTGCGTTCTGCAGAACCTCAGCCTTCTGTAAGCGCATTTCCTATATACGAAACTGATAGATGTATTTTCATTTTTTTAAATTTTATTTTTCCCCTCCCCAATCCGTTTGCATAACCAGCTCTGGGTTTATTTTCTGGGTAAATCGCCAAAAATAACATTTTCTTTTTCATAAATATGCTAAATTGGAATTCCGTGTTTTAAAAATATTTATGTCATATTTGCACCCAAAAAGTAAAAAGTAACTTAACAGCAGCTCCGCGAAAATTCAAATTTAGTCACAAGCCTTCCCCAGATAATGAGAACTTGAAGACCACTGGGGTAGAGCGATGCAGAATTTGTTTCTTCCTACAGTTTGAGTGAGATGTTGATACTTGTTATCTACTGGCTGTGTCTCACTCTCAGACATTCTGTAGCTGAGTTGACACGGATATGAGACAAGATCTTGATTTGGGAATTCGGATGATTACTAGGGAAATCGCTGTGGTTTGCTTCAAGATGGTGTTCACACTACAGTGTCAAGAAGGACATAGCTTTAAGTGGGATGACGATAGTTAATAGAATCTTACATATACATGTCCAATCCCAGTGCCCGCGCGGTCTAAGGCCTACGTCTGCGGCCGAGCTTTTGCTGGGATCGTGGGTTCGAATCCCACCGGGTCATGGACGTTTGTCTCTTGTTAGCGTTTGTGTTGTCAGGTAGAGGTCTCTGCGACGGGCCGATCTCTCGTCGAGAGGAGTCCTACCGACTCTGGTGTGTGTCTGAGTGTGATCAAGTGAAAATAAAACAACCTCGACACCTACTGTGAGTAGGTACAAGACGTAAGGACTACGAAATGAAAGGAAACATATGCACGGCGTGAAAGTGTCGACTAAATTACAAAAGATCATAAGGGGATCAAGTGGGGGGTCTCTGTGAAAGACGTAGGAACCCACGAGATCTATGAAAACATAATTTCTTGACGAGATGGATGTCAATTACATCACTGTATAAATCATAAATTTATGTAGCTTCCTGTTAGAATCCTCAGATGGCCTCTCTGGTTTCAGGTACCGGGCCACGGACACTCCTGAGTGGCGGACGACGAAGATTACTGACCGCAGCACAAACCAAAAGACGGTCTCGAATCTGAGCCCCGGGCGAACGTACGAGTTCATGGTGTTGAGTCAGGACAGGCACGGCGACGGCATGTTTAGCAAGGCTGTTCGCATCTCCACCAAAGGCACGTGTGCTATGTGTAGAACTGGTCAATTGTTACGCCGATCCCAGTGACCGCGCGGTCTCAGGCTTGGGTATCCGGCCGCTCGCTTGCTAGGATTGTGGTTTCGGATCCCGCTGGGGGCATGGATGTCTGTCTCTTGTGAGTGTTGTATGTTGTCAGGTAGGATTTTCTGCGTCGGGCTGATCACTCGTTCAGAGGAGTCGTACCGACCGTAGGGTGTCTGAGTGTGATCGTGAGGTCTTGATAATGAGAAGACCCTGGCCCACGAGGGGCTGCTGCGCCATGGGGGGCTCTATAGTTACACTGTTTAGTTCCCTCATTATTTTGCAAGCTATGGAACATCTTGGTGTAGTGTGCATAGTCATAGTTTTTCTGGTTTCAGTGTTGGCTGGATTGCCCGCTGTAGTAACTGCGTTTCTCGTGGATTTGTTCAGTCTTTTGGCGCAGTATATTAAAAGAGTCACAGTCACCTCCTACAAACTGCATCCCAACTTGTCACTCACATAATTCCATCTCATTACGCCCTAGCCTATAGATCCTCTGCAACCAAATCCTGTTAGTTAATTAACACATTTCTATAAAGAAAAAGCTATCGAGCACTGGGGACACAACATCGTTAGTTTAAAAAAACATTAATGCTCTAAGGGTGTAAAGTTCGAAAGAGTATGTACTTAAAATCTTTGGTTGCAGTCAAGGACAAGTCCTGGCTGCCACCTTTTGGGTGATGCTCATGGGTAACCAATCAGACCGCATAAGCACGAGCCTTACTACATTGTCCGTTGTGAGAAATAATGAGGGACACGCTCAGAGCTTAAGATCCTGTTCAAAGAATAGTTTATGTCTGTGAATAATTGTAACTGACTTACAGATGGACTGTGTTGTTAAGGATTCAAAATTAACCCTTTAAAGACGAAACGTATCTGTTTTATATAAGGACTCAGTGCGTACCGCGCTGTAAACACTCTCCACTTCGGTTATAAAAACCAATCTCTTAATGTTTTATAAGGCAAAAGTTGCTGTTTGTTCTGAGATCCATACAAAACACATAAACGCAATGTGGGCACCACGTGGAATTTTTTAATGTTAAACCTGGTGGTACGTAAAGTTACCGCTAGGCTTTAAAAGGTTAATACACAAACATAATTAACCCTTTAAAGAAGAAGCGTATCTGTTTTATATAAAGACTCAGTGCGTACCGCGCTGTAAACACTCTCCACTTCGGTTATAAAAACCAGTCTCTTAATGTTTTATAAGGCAAAAGTTGCTGTTTGTTCTGAGACCCGTTCAAAACACATAAACGCAATGTGGGCACCACGTAGAATTTTTTAATGTTAAACCTGGTCGTATGTAAAGTTACCGCTAGGCTTTAAAAGGTTAAACTAGTCAGTGATGAGTAAGAAACCAAAGAAACACTCTCAAGTGAAAGGCTTCACAGTTACCACAAAATACGGAGGAAGTTAAGGAGAATAGGCGCACGAATTTCAGTAAAAAATATTTTAAAACGCCACACTGAAGGTGAGAGGTGTAATGCATGAATTGTTTACAGGAATAAACCGAAGCATAAAAAGGAACTCCTGTGAATTACTTTAAAACTGGCGTTCATCAAAATCACGACAGTATATATGCAGGTCGCACCTCACAGAGAACACCGTCCCTCTTCACTATAAAGGCGAGTAGATTAAAGCTGTATGCGGAAGTAAACGCTGTTTGTTGTGGAAGTCATACGATGTGTGCATAAGATGCAGAATTGCTTTGAATGGTTAACTTCAGAATAAAGATCAGCTAGATAGTACCTTCTCGTAAATTGGAAGAGTCACAAGAGTGATATAACACAACTGTAAAAGAGCAGGGAAAATCTACACACACATTGATCCAATGTGCAGAATATTTAAGTGACCTACAGTGTGTAAAGGTAAAATTGTAGCTGTCCACGCCTTGAAAGCATATATGGGGAGTAAAGCTACAGCTCCACTCGTCCTTAACCTCGGCACCTGAGGAGGTGAGTGGTCAAATTCAAGTCCCGCCCAATTTACTCCAGGGCAAAAACCCCTAGTATCCATTCAATAGGCAGTCTGGGCGGTTTGAAGAAGAGGAAATCTTTTGACTCTGCCACGAATCGAACCAGGGATCTTGTAGCCCATATTGCAGTCACCATGCCGACTACGGTATCCAGGTGTGATTATACGTACAGTTAAATATTTTTCAGTTCTAAATTCTGTGTATATCAAGACGAGCAGGCTTTGGACAAGGTCACTGTTTCATCGTTCACGTAGCCAAGCCTTACGTTGAAAGATAATTTGAACAAGGTCGTTAGTTTTCCAATCCTTAGTATCACATAATTGCTGAGAACGGGATCTAACGGCTCAACATGCAACAGAACACTCTATCATAGACAAACAGTTGTCTAAACAAGGGAAATGCGACCTAAGGTTAACCATCTGCAACGTATTTTGACTATGAAATACCACCCGGTGCGACATCAAGAAAGTTTGCATTGTGCCCACACAGTATTCTTGTGTTCCGTGCAGTTCTCACAATAAACAGCCATTATTCCCCCAGACAGCTTTAACAGATGGGTCTGATGAAGCAGCTAGCCGCCCGAAACATTAATTTTCTCACATATAAGCTATACATAGACACATAGCCACGACAATGTTGATGGGAGGCTAGCGAAGGCTGACGCTGGTTGATATCGCACCACACGTCGATCCGCGCTATTGTGCAACCAAGAGCCACCCGACATTTTGTTGGAATATTATAGTAGTATCATGTCTATTACACACCACTGATTCAAGTGCTTCTGTTCTTTCAGGATCGAAAAGCTACAATGCCTCCGTGCATGCATCAACACCGCTGGGTAAGTAACACTCAAGCTTTAAGCTGTGATGTGTGCCCTTGCTTCATTTAGATGTTTAACCTGTGTTTTTGGGGTGAAGTTCATCTGCACTAAGTGAACTGTATGTATGTTATTGTTTCTGCTCTAACAGATCCACTGTAGTGCGGAAAAATTAATCGTATTAATGTAGTAGCGTCCTTTACGTGTGGGACAGGCCTAGCCTGCCAGCATTTCCACACAGTCTGGACCCTCTGTCAGGGTGTCACTTCTGACCCCCGCGCTTCGTCACATCCAAAGTATTAAAGTTAATTTCCACACAAAATATGTAGTCCTGTATACGCGTGCATACTTCGCTCACCTAGAAAGCCAGTAGGTTTTTGCTAATTCCAAGAAACCACGCGATTTTTATGATCTCCAATAAAATTCTGCTACATTCGCGCCACTGAAGTTCTGAAATCCTACAATCAACTCCAGCAGCTGGACGCGTGATTTGAGGTTCTCACAGTGCTGCTGGTAAAAATTCAAGTCTTCTGGGATGTGACACGGTGTCGACTGGTAGACAGTTACCGACATTTTGGAGGAACGTACTACCTCTGTCAACAGGGTCGACTAGTACAGTCACGAATTTTATATTCACACCGTGCGTTGTCTTAGATATAAATTATCACAAACCAACTAATGCACTTTATTCACAATGAATAGTTCAGAAAAATGCTCCTGCATGTTTCGAACCATCGCAGGGTTCATCCTCAGGGAGTCACACAATCACTAATCACACGCACTACCACAATATAAAAAAAGTTATTCACAACTTAAAATGCATCTGTTGTGTTGATAAAATGTCATTAAACTTGTCTTTTTAAGAAGATGAATAAAACTTGGTTAAAAAGATGTGTTTTGCGTCGGTGTATGGAGCAGTTTTTGGAGTGCACTGTGGCACTGTCAGTCGCAAGGTGTGTTACGCTGGGCGGGCAGACAAGCACTCATATAAATATCAGTGCATCTTTATATATAAATAAGGATGCACTCTACTCATTTGGTTATTCTTATAAATAAATATTATACATATAATTATAAATATTAATATTTATACATATATATTATATATTAAAATACATTCTTATATACAAATAAGAATGCACCCTACTCATTTGGTTATTCTTCTTCATTTGACCAGTGAAAATGGGACCCATAGGAGATTCCGAAACGTTGTCCGTAAACTCGCTTCGCACATCGTGCAAAAATCCAAAAACCAGGAAACACTATTTATTTCAGGGTGAAGCTTAAAATCAAGACATAACACAGTTCTTATTTCTGTATTATTTATATATAAAACACGTTTCGGCTACAGGGGCCATCATGAGGTATCATCATAAAAATAAAGAAATAAAATTAGTTTGATAGTATATAAACAGTAACCTGTATCAAGAATTTTATTTGTTTATTTTTATGGTAATATATCATGATGGCCCCTGTGACCGAAACATGTGTATATGAATAATATAGATCTAAACAAGTGTGTTGTGATTGACGGATGTATGGCACCTTCCTTCGTAACGTCATAACGGGATGTCTAAATTAAAATTTTTCAAAAATTCGTCGGGCTCTTCTGATCAATTCCACCAGATGGAGAGACTTTTCGACTAAATTCCGGCAAATCTTTACCAGGTCAGCAAGTATCCCGACTGTTCTTGCAAGTAAAGCGTGTTCTGGGATAAGCTGCTAAACTTAAGCCGCTGTTTCAGGTCAATTCCAGCAAATCGGTCCACCCCGGAACGTGTCCGTGACACTGACTGTGGATGGATACTTGGTCACGTGGCAGCCTCCGGAGTTTGGTAGTGACGAACTAAGGACGTACAGAGTCCGGTGGACTCAGCCCTCCAGGGAATACATCTACGGAAGTGCGGAGACCCAAGACACATCGTTCCTAGGTGATATAGTGTACTAATGTTTAGATTACTTACTTATCCTAAACGAAATGCGCACAAGTGAGGCATAAGACTGGCTCACTTTTTCGGCGGGGCAGAAAATAATGATTCACCGAACTGTTACTAAAATATCCGATTCTGTATCGAATTATAGTTTTCTGTTTGCCACGTCTTATACGAAAATATAAAACAAAGATCATATAAGCCTATTATATAAGTACAAAGAAGGCAAAGTTCATCCTACAACATGTAATGAAGGGACACAAGGGATGTGGAGGTAGAGCTCTACCCTTTCTTTAACCTTGGCGCTCGATAGGGTGGGTAGTCAACACCACACTCCGGCCGCTTTACTCCCGGGAAAGAGACTCAGTATCCATTGTATAGGATGTTGAGTGGGACTCGGGGCCAGTCTGGACGGGTGTCGAAAATCTCGCCTTCACCGGGGTTCGAACCCCCAGCCGTCCTGCCCGTAGTGAGTGGCTATGCCGACTACACTATCCCGGTCTCCCCTGTATGTCAGAGTTCGTCAGAAAATAAGTTTGTATGGTGCATAATTTTCTTATCTAAACAACCAACTTTGTGTTCATACCAGAGGAATTCGTCCAGCGATTGTCATTTTTCACCCCGTTGCTGAGTCAGTACCTTAGTGGAAATCGCTGTGAGATGTACTAGGTAATAAAACTTCCTCGGGCTAGCAGCCGCGTCAGGTGAACGAACGTTTTGAGAACCATCTCTGCCCCCGTCAACACGGAAATGGTGACAGTTGTATTGAAGTCAGTAGCCGGGAAAGTTTCAGATTACGTATCAGCTGTGACATGATGGCTGATAACACATGCCAGCGACTTTTATCAACAGGGAATATAAAACGCATACCACGGTGCGATAAATGCCTCTAAGGTGGCGGGCACGATGTTCACAAGGAATGGGTTGGCAGAACTTTGAATCTTGGAACTGTTAACTTATTTTCCGTCCGACCCTCTTAAGTATCAGTAGGTAATTAGAATGTTGTTAGGATCAAACGCCATCACTTAAGTTACGATACGTGTCTTTGGTCTTAGTAGCCTGCTAATCCGCCTCATCGAGTTCGGTGGCTTAACCGATCCCTGCCTCTTTGGATAACCAACGCTTGTGATTAACCTTTGCCACGCTGACAATAAGATGACTCCTTTATAATCACGCTAACTATTGCCTCGAACGTCTGCAGTGTGTGGTAGCATGGCAGGAAGGAAACTTGTGGAACGTCTGTCTTATTCAACTCTTTGTGGTGAATTAGTGTTGCTGTGCAAACATACGATCAAAAGCAGTTATTTCAGCTTGAAGGAAAAGTCAACATTGAAAAGGCTAACCCCGTTGCTGTATTTCCCCTGCACCGCAGTGCCGAGCCTGGAAGAAGACAAGACGTACTACTTTGAGGTGCTAGCCGTGTCGCACAACAACCACGAAGCAGTGAGCGCGAAGTACGTGCTGCACGTACCGGGCTACAGGCAGATACGCGCCGTCGCGGTGGGTGTAGCTGTCGGGGTGGCCTTCTTACTGGTGGCGGCGGGTGGTTCCTGGTACATGCGTCGAATGTACATAAACAGACTGCAACAGGACGAGAAGGAAGAGGCGTACTGAACGTCAAGGTGAGATACGACAGAGAATAACCCACTACTCCAAGTAGGGCACATTCTAGTCACAATGCGCTAAGAGACAGAACTGCAAAACTAGATAAATACAGCAGTCGTTATTAGCTTTCGTGAGGACTTTGGGACGTCCATCTAGCAGTGACGTCACACGTAATAGACTAAAGGTGAGCCACGCCATGGCAGTGTACTGGAGTATTTTCTGCCGTACTGATATTGAACTTGGCTGGTCTCGGCGGCAGCGCGGTCTAAGGCGTAGGTCTGCAGCCGCTTGATTGCTGGGATCGTGGGTTCGAATCCTGTTGAAGGCGTGGATGTTTTGTCTCTTACGTTTGTTGTGTGTTGTACAGGTACTGCCTCTGTGTCGAGCTGCTCACTCCTCCAGGGGAGTCCTACCGGGTGTGTGTGTGTGTCTAACTGTGTGCGATTTAGAAGCCTCAATAATGAGGTGTCCTAGGCCCGAGTTGGGCTGTTGCGCCACAGGAAAGGAAAAAAAAAAGAATTTGAACTTGAATGTAGCAGAATGTATGCTGGACCTACACATTTGCCAGAACGGTGGAAGGGTGTGGCCGCCCTGGGCGGCAGAATGCAGGAGACAGAAAAATGGACATAAAAGCGAATATTTAAAATGAAAAGATTTGATTTTCTGCTGTCAACAAAATTTAAATCAAATACAACAAAAGTCCATAAACGTTTGACTTTTAATTCATAATTTCCGTTAGGTGCGGCCGTTGTGATTGTAATTACATTATTATCCCCGGGCGCCAAAATACGTCACTGCGTCTGTCATAATTTGTCGTAAGGTTCGCGTGGCCGTAGCAGAGCGTACTGTTATATTTCCTGAAGTGTTCGGTACGTTCGCGTTAAGCGAACTAGTTGCAGTGCGAGGTATGCAGTATCGGAGTCAGCTGATTGCGACCAGCAGCAGAGACATTGTACACGCTGCACGGAGAGCGCCGAGTAGTGACGGGCGTACGAACTCCGCGGCATGTCACACGTGCAGTGTTGAAGCTGATGTAGGTCAGAGCAGACAGAGAGATTACCCAACTGTCGTATCAGGACGTGTAAAAGATAATAAGGTCTAACAATGCTTACAATACCTTCTTTGTGTATTGTTGAGCCACACGTCACTGTCAACAATATAAAAATATTGAGTGTTGCACAACAATGCTTTTATGAGGAATTTATGTGGCCTGCAACAATAAAACGTACGTAGGAAAACGGATTAGTTGATGTTTGTATAAAGTGTTGTATATCGAAACGCCACGTTATTGAGACGTGTAGAGTAATGGCAAATCTGCTTCACGCTCAAGATGCCGCTGGTATCTTACAATGATCTCCATCAAAATGGAGCTTATGTTGCTTGCAGCAAATATGTTTGTGCCTCGTCGGTGGCGAACATAAAATGATCAAGGACATGAGAAACATTTCATGAAAAACTACGCTACGACATAATATATGTGTATTTATTTATTCAGATGATACATTCCTAACATGGGACTTCGTTTATTACCGACACTGGCTTCATCGTGTACACAGAGGGCCGGTATTAAACTTCGTGAGTCAGTACATTTTGAACCGTATTATTTGATGTGTCAGGCCCTCAAGGCGTCGACCTTACTGATATTCTTGTCACCCTTTCGGATTTTTTTTTTCGATTGTTTCCTCCTACAAAGTGCCTGCCTGTCACGACACAGTTTGGTCGCAATAAATGACACTGAACTCAGGAGGTACGCGTTTCAAATCCCGGCCTGGCTACCAGATATCTTGATTTCAGTTCTTTGTCAGTTTCCTCAGAATCGCGAAACTACTGCAAGGAGAGTGTATTTAAGGAAACGGCGATCGTTCTATCTAAATCCTTATTGACTGTTCCGATCAGTTTTTTTTTTTTTGCCACTGGACGGTACAGAATAATGTGCAACGCGACCAATGTAGTTGAAGAATCAAGAATAAATGATTTTTAATGATGAGTCTATCTCAGTAGAATGACTCACTATGCACCTGGTGGCCGGCGTCCATACCTGGCAGATCAAAATGCCGGATTGTCTTCCCTCTGTGCAGTCTGTAAGTACTGCGTTGCGGTCACTTGCAGACGACGGCCACTTCCACTCATCTCATTCGACGATGTATAACACATGTAGGGAAGAGCGTCGTTAAATAATCCGAAAAATCTGACGTCCGTTGCTAAAACTGTCGGCTCATTGTAAACTGTATTGTGCGCGCGTCGTGCCCCATGATGCCTTGAGAGTAGTATGTACGCCAAGCCTGCCGTGTGGATCGATCGAGTACAGCTGTACCGAATCAGTACAGGTGCACCGCAGAGTTGCGTCACACTAAACACCTGCTCGGTTAGTCGCGTCATAAATGACTAATCGTTGAAAGAACGTGGTCGAGAGGGCACAGTACAGCTGATCATTCTTTGTTGCAGGGTTCTGTATTCAGTCCGGCTTGCACGCACGGACTTTGTACTTCCTGCAAGTTCTTTCACGCAGTAGTATTCTTGCGTCTCAGAAAAAATGCTGTCATCAACAAACGTTTATATTCTGTGATATTATCTCTCAGACTTGTAGTTCACAGACCTGGCTTTTGTGACCTATATGGGCACATTGTGTCTAAAATTAACGAGTTAATGAAGACCGTGTTTTACGTAACGTTCAGGGCAAGCAGACGCTAAATATGCCTCTGCATTTTCCTTCTATTTTTATTCCTTCTTCACAGTTTATAAAATAAATCTGTCTCACATATTTTTGAGTATCTTATTACAAAAGTTGGGACTTCTGGTACAGACGATATATATAATACTTACCCTTTACCGTTTTATTAATCGCCAAGCATTTAGTACAAGAGTAACAACGCACGACTAAAGAGGAATTGCGTTATACATCTTTAGACAGCCTGTGATTGTTTTTCTTAAGAGTGTTTGCCGAACAAACGAATTTCGTCCTTTGAAATATTGCTACAGCGTAAGCATGACGGACAAAATTCTGGGACATCATTATTCCAGACATCTTGAGCCAAATGCTTGTATTTTACATCGTCTGTTTTAACGTGACAAGTTGTGGCAAATGCAAGTGAATTTACTATTGAAATCCCCGTTGGCGTACATATACAGTGTACAGAATCTTCAGTTCCTTGCAGGAAATCAGTCACTACCAACCTTGTTGAGAAGAAAACGAAGGTGGTCGTGACTGATTTCCTTCAAGGAATTGAAGATTTTGTATATTAAATGCAAATTAGTTAACGAAGTTTAAACATAAGATCTTTTTTCGAAGCCAAATAGCAATTTAGCATGCACCGTGCCAGATAATCTTGGCCAATGCGGGTTTCACGTTCCGAAAATTGAAAATATAGTTGAAAGTGTCTCGCTTTGACTGTGTTAAGGGTAAACAGAGCACTGTATCTGTGTAACTAAGAGGGAAGTTAGTTTTGCAGTGTAGCAGGGATAATCGGATGTGCAGAGCGTAACCTCGTAACCGTCAGATATACTTGTATTCCTTTGCAGACATCAGCTTGGCTACTTTATTCACCCTAGAACAGGCCATGAATGCCCAAAAGGGGGCGCTAGATAGGGTTGGTGTTCAGCGCCACGCCCCGGCCACTTTACCCCTGCTAAATAGACTCGGTACCCATTTTACAGGAGGCTGGCTTAGCAGATGATATAGGTTACACTATTCGCAGAGAAATTTCGATCGTAATCAACATCTGTAACTAATAATTCAAGGCCACAAAGCTGTTTCTTTTATACAAAGTATGAAATTTATTGTCCTTAGTGTCTTTCACGACCTCTTTTATTGTGCAAACGACTGTTGCTTTTTATTTCAGGTCCCATGATCTGTCGGTAAAGCAAACACCTCTTGTGACATAACTGTAAGTTGCAGTCGACGTCTGAAATGTTATTTTAATTAAGATGTAAATATTTAGGAATGAATGGTTTCAAACAGCGTGTTCTTGATTCAACAGAAATGTGGCGACACTTTGGGAACAATTTTCGACGCGTGATGTGCCTCAAGAAAGTGAAACTCTTTGACACATCTTAATCACTGTTACAAATTATTGATGTCATATATTTTGATGGCGACGCGGAAGATTTGTGCCTTCACAGCTTTTCTGAGTTCTGTTTTTGGGCGGCAACAAGTGTAGGTGTAGGCTGTGTTACCGATATTTCGGACTTCTTTACTGTACGCGTGGCATCGCCTCGAGATGGAGAGTGTAAGGATGTCCGAAACGTCGGCAATATGACGTACTCCTATAAAAAGGACTCACACGAGATACATGTTCCAAGAAATTCTATAAAAAGACTAGATTAAAGACACACTAGTGCAGCTTATAGACGCAACAGGGAATTGTTGAAGAATGCTAGTATATCAGTCACTTTTATTGCAAATATTTCACTCGAGTTCTTAAAGAAGGAAGACACAAGTGCAGCAGAGATTCTTGCTTCAAGGTAGTGAAAAGGACAAACCAGTTGCATTGATTACGTATACATGACGTTCCTTCTTCTACTAACGTTCGACTGTATGTATAACTTTCAGATTAATTCAATTCTGTGTAGCATGTAAAATGTTCACTTTATAAGCTTATTGTGTAAATTTATATTTTTATAGTTTATTAAATGTGAGATATTTAATATTAACCGCATGTCTTGAATCACAAATTTCTGGTGACGTTCCGAAATGAAAACGTATTCTTATAGATCTGTATATTCTGGCAGCAAACTGTTGGTTGGATGACATTAATAAAGACAACTGAGTAACATCTGCATAGCTGATGAAGTCACCCCTGAAGTATTGTTAAGCACAGCGTAGATTTTAGTCTTCCCCACTTACATGGTATTACTGAAGATTAAAACTGAAACTATACCGGCTATTACAAACAGTGCACAAAACTGGGTTTACTTCATTTTCATCGAAGTATGTAGAAAGTAGAGGCCATTGTCAGGACGCCTTTATATCACAATAAAAACATATTTAAATTCTCTTAACAGTGTTCTCTTCATATGTAATTTATTTTAGAATATTAGCTGACAATACACGTATCGGAACTATGATTAATAAACTGCTTCATATCTTGTTTTAAGACCACGTGTTCCTAGAATAAGTATGTAATATTTAACCCATTGAAATATAGTGGTACCACCTACCTTAATTGAATGACTGTTGACTTGTGAAGAACTTTACTCTATGGACATACCTAGTGATTGAGGTGCTGATAATGTTAATTACAGTAACTGTACTAATATCTACCAGACGAAATCAGTGACATGAATAGTGCGTGCCGTACACTGGCGTCTGATCGCGAACAGACTAGTTAACAAAATTACAGACGGTCGGAAAGAGATTTAGCAGCATGTAAGGTTAATATCAGTTACCCAGACATCGTATCGACCATTATGGGCGACCCTTTGGGAGCAAGTGAAATTATAGGAAACTGTGACCAATCACTTTACTTATGTATTTTCTGTAGATTGAAGGTTTGTTTATGTGACGCCAAATCGACTGGTAAATATCTTCTGACGTTTCGGAGAAGCTTAATGCCTTCGTCTTCAGACTTAGATAATCCAAAAGTGAAGTGGGCTCACCTAAGACGGCATGAACCTGAACATGACGGTACTACAGTCCGTCGAAATATCTGTACATATTAACCAATAAACGCGGGTGTAACATCCCAAATGACTTGAACTTTCGTCAGCACCGCTGTGAGAACCTCAGATCTCTCATTCCCTACTCTTTTTTTTTTTTCACAATTTAAATTACATACCTTCCATAGGTGCTGATCACAATGGTCACGCAATCTTGTGCACTTGTCCTCTTCGATCCTGTAACACCTGGATCGTGGTTTTGAATACCACTCACGTTACGCCACGTGTTTCTGCGTTCTTTCTCTGTGTTGGCTTGTGTAAGTAGAGACCTTGTGACGGATTACTAACGAATGTCTGCAATGAACTCGCAGATTCAGGAGTTGACACGGTAATTATAAAATGGAACAGGGCAAAGGGTTTCATATGTAAGAGCTGAAGAAGGAGGAGCGTTACTAATTTGCGCATCGTCGCTAAATAGCTTACAAACCAATGCAGCCACACATGTACACCGTCAAACGCCGAAACTTGCACATGTCGCACTAACAAACTGCAGCTGCAAAGTCTGTTGCAACAGCAACTAAAGTTTTGCTAGAATGTTTGCGTCTGGGGCTTCAAATTGGTAATGAATTTTGTTATTTATTCATTTATCTACGCTATCAGTCGCCTAGACCAGGACTGCAAAAAATTCCGGGCGACTAAATATTGTATGGAAACACCTAACGTTTTTGAATTATCAGAACGTAACCTGCTTCATGTCACACTTCTGGCGCCTAGAATTTTGAGGTGGCTCCAAGATTTTCGAAAAAATTTGTGAACCCCTGGACCAGACTACATACAGATGAAAGGTAGGATGATTTGTGGATAATTAGTTGGATAGGATGTGGAAGGGAGCGGCCATGGTCTAAATCAAGAGGTGTCCAGGCATTTACATGGAGGGGATGGAGAATATCACAAGAAACCGCTGTCAGGAGAGGATGTGTTTTGTCTGAGACTCGAACCTGACTCCCTCTGACTACATGTCAGACACGTTACCGCTTGATTCACTTGCTTGATAAAAAATCGCAAGTGATCTCTAAGAAAAATGCAATTAGTTTTGTTACGTGCTACACTCAGAACAATTTTGATTTCGCCATGCGACTGCATGTCAGCGATAATGTGTCCGACCTGTAAGTGGTAGTGGTTGGTTCCAGTCCGGTTATTGGCTGCCGTGGCAGACGCTTTCTCTAGCTTTTCTTCAGTCCGTTAAGGACTAAACCTTGTAATGCCACGACTGTTCAAGTTACTTAACTCCAAATGCACTGATCGTAACGGTGTACTGCAGAAGGTTAATCAAAAACCGTCCAGCTAGCTCCCACAAACTTAAACTCAGGGCCTGTTCGGGGGTATCACAGTCTATGTGGCAGTATGGGCCCCACTGCTGGGGGGCACCCGAAAATGCTGATTGCAAGAGTATTTCAAAATTTGTGTCTAACATACTGCGTATGTAAGCTCTACTTGCAGTGTCAGTACAGGACTACGCACAGACCCGGACCACAAATTTATTTTCTTATGAGACCCAAAAGCAAATCCTGCTGGCCGCGCGGTTTAAGGCGTAGGTCTGCAGCCGCATGATTATTGGGGTCGCAGGTTCAAATACCGCTGAGGGCATGGATGTTCGTCTCTTGTATTTGTTGTGTGCGACGAACTGATCACTCGTTCAGATGAGTCCTATCGTGTGTGTGTGTGTGTGTTTGTGTGTGTGTGTGTGTGTGTCCAATTGTGCGTGATCTAGAAACCTCAGAAACGAGGCCCAAGTTGGGCTGTTGTGCCGCAGAAAAAAAAATTAGACCAAGAAATGTCCTAAATCGGCCCTGCTTAACCGGATGTTTTATCGTATTTTTCTCTTTTCCATCACATAGGCTGTAACACGGAAGCTGTTTAAAGCTCCAACGAATGCACAAAGAGTTTTTTCGTCAATTATAACACACTCCTACATGTTTCGACCCTGCTGGGTCATCTTCAGGGAGAAAATTTCCGTTTTCATTACACTAGGTTGCACTATACAGTTAAGCGAAACATTCTCGCTTAACTGTATAGTGCAACCTAGTGTAACGACAACGGAAAGTTTCTCCCTGAAGATGACCCAGCAGGGTCGAAACATGTAGGAGTGTGTTATAATTGACGAAAAAACTCTTTGTGCATTCGTTGGTGTTAAAGTTTTTTTTGTATAATATAGTGCACGGACATGTAACACATTAAATCTTTTTAAAGCTGTTTAAAATGCAAATTTCGCAACAGAATACACAGTAACATTAATTTCGAGGTGTGGCTGGCCATATCAGCACAGTGCCAACACTCCAAAACACGATCAACGTCATAAGTAAACCATCGTGTAAACTTCAAATCAGTGATACTGTCATATTTTGTTTCTGTCATCTAAAGGCATCTGGTGGCCCAGTACAGCACCAGGACCTCATGTAATACAACTACAGCACGTCCCATGCGAACAGTAGACTCCTTCTATAGCGCATTTTGGTTGCCGGCATCCGGAACTTCCTCGTCAACCATTTAATTACATGACGTATACACTCACTTCCTGTCTGCTGATACGTCCCCGCCACCCGCCCACTCATTTTGACGTAAATGTGCGTCTTAAACATAATTCGTCTACCCGAAACGTCGCATCCGCGTGCATCTTTGACAGAGAGAAAATCGATGTGAACTTGCTCTTTCTCACTCTTGCCCAGTACGCCTGCACCGAACTTGCACTCAAGAGAGTGGCTTTACGGTCGAGTGTGTCGTATTTCTGAGTAGGAAAGTAGCCTTTACTGGACTCTGGCTTTATGTTCATTGCGAAGGTAGGGGCAGCCTGGATTTCCTAGCTGACAACAGCATGCAGGATACTGACTCGTCTTAGTCGGTCATTGTTTCGGGTGTCGTGTAGTGTAGCAGTTGTGTTGCAGCCTACCTGCTGGTGTGACGTACAACGCATGTTTTAGGTGAGTGCGTGCTTCGTATCAGCTGTTGTTCTGCAGTCATGATCTTGTAAATCAGTACAAAGGACTAACCCCCTGGAGTCAAATCTTTCTTTAAAAGCTAATACTGCAGTTCTTCAGTTAGTCAAGAAATTTCCCACATTTTATGGAGCTCGGAGGTTCATTACCTTGTGCACAAGATCCCGCTACTTGTCTCGATCCTGAGCCAGATCAATCCAGTCCCCAATCTTCCCATCCTGTTACTTTAAGATCTATTTTAATATTACCCATCTCTCTAGGCCTAGCTCGTCCGAGTTGTCTCCTGCCTTCAGGTTTCCTCACCAAAACCCTGTGTGTATTTATCTTCTCCTCTACGCGTGCCACACGCACCACCCATTTCAATCTCCTTGATTTGATCGCGCGAAGATGCTTGATGAGGTGTACAAATCATGAAGTTGTTCATTATGCAGTATCCTCCAGAGCCCCGTTAGTTCCTGTCTCTCAGTCCAAAATATCTCCCTTATTATCGAATTCTGTTACATCCTCACCCTATGCCCTTCCCTTAATATGAGAAACCAATATTATAATAATAATAATAATAATAATCTATATGTAAAACAACTGAACGGAATGTATAATATTAAGCATGTGAGAAACCACGTTTCACGCCCCTGTAAAACAACGGGCAACGTTATAATTTATGCATAGTATAATGTTCATGTTCTTAGGTAGTAGACGGGAATACAAAAGCTTCTGGCTCGAATGATAGTAAGCATTTCCTGAATTTACTCTGCTCTTAACTTCTTCATTGCTGAAATTTTTATATGTTAGTGTAGCTGCGAAGTATTTGAACTTTGCCACATTTTCAAAGCATTTAGGCATTTATGTTGTGATCTTTCATGCATTCTGTTTACGAGACAAGAACAATGCGTGGTCTTCTAAGAATGTACCTATAGATGAACTCTCTCACTAAACCTTCTGTGCATAGGTGTAACTTGGCTAATAACACTGAGGGGGAGGGGGGGGGCGCAAAACTGACCATGGATATTAAGCACTTTATTTTATAAAGGAGTCAAATTTGAATGAGGGGAAATTGGTCCCATAAAACGCAAGGTTTTCGTTTTCTTTTTTCTGTCTATTTTGTATTTGCCATCACTCAATTCAGTAACCAAATAAACTGTTCCTAGGATGAAAAAATACTGGGAGGCATTTGCCCCCCCCCTTGCCCCCCCCCACCCCCGCCATGTTACGCCTATACTTGTGTTTTTCTTTATAGTATGTGTGTTTTCGCCCAATAAATTAACATCATTATCGCATACTCGAAGTGCCTCCTTCACTTTCAGTCGTTCCTGGTTTTACTGGGCTTTCGTAATGGAATATTTGTTAAAAAAAAAAGGATGAACAACAATGACGATAAAGCATCTCCTTTATTGATACATACTTTAGATTGCGTACTGATATTGAACTTGACCAGCTGTGGGCCGGGAATTACTGAGATTTCTATCACAGCTGATGACAGTCTGCGTTTGTACCAAAAGCCAAAGTTCAAGTTCATGACTTAGCTATGGACTTCAGTATTTCTGTCACAGACTGTCCGTAAATTGCCTAGCTACAGAACTGCCAATATTGTTGGTTACCCCGTCACAGATGAGTTAGTTTCTTCATTGAGTAATGCGGACTTCCCGGACAGTGATTGCGCAATGCGAATTTTAAAGAAAAGGTTGACGAAATTTAATTTCCACGGTAATGCGTGTTCACGGGAAACAATTTCATATCTCATACGCAGGGTTTCATCTCACCAGTGAGATTAGTTAAGGACACTGTGCCGAAACTGAAATGTTAATGAACAGTACTGGTAAACCGGCACAGCTTAGTGGTTATTAATGGGGCAGACTCAACGACCGTGATTCAACCCCCAGCAGAAGCAGGAATTTTCTCTTTGCCATCATGTCTGGACCGATTCTGGGGCCCATACAGTATTCTAATTCGTCATCGGGGACGCAAGGAAATGCTAACCACTCATGGTAATCTAATGCAGAGTTAAAAAAAGTGTGGGGTACAGCACCTCTCTTACGAACAGCGGGAAATTTTATTTTTCAACTTCACACTCACAGATTAACAGTTCCGTGACACAGTTGCCGTTTGTCCGATGTGAGGTGCTTAGCTCAAACGTGGACAGAAGGAACGCTGTGTGTTTCGTAAAAAACTACGAGAGGCGCTTGGGATAGACTCTTTTGTGGAACTTGGTGATGCACCTTCGACGTACATAAAATAGGGACTTACTAAGTACGTAACTGCCCACTGTTGGCGAAAGAATCTGTGCCGTGGAATCTGACAGTCATGGAAACAGCATAAATGGAAGTTAATTCAGACAATATTAGAAAGGACTTCTTGTTTGTAGTCCTTCCGTCTTCTACCTACTTGTTCACAGTAGGTGTAGAGGGTTTTTATTTCACTAGATCATACTCAACCACTCACCACATTTGGTAGGATTCCTCTGGACGAGGGATCGGCCCGTCGCAGAGACCTCTACCTGACAACACAAACATTGTACAAGAGACAAACATCCATGCTGCCGTGGGATTCGAACCCACGATCCTAGCAAGCGCTCGGCGGCAGACATACGCCTTTAGACCGCGCGGCCACTGGGATCGGCTAGAATGCACTTAATTACAGAAATAAGAACTGCATGTAACTGGCTCATGTACTGTCCTAGTGGCACGATCTGATACAAAGTTTGTGTTTCATAACACTGAGGACTTAGAACTTACAGAAGAATGACCAGTTTTGCAGTTAGGCACAGAAAGTAACTCACAGTTGTGTTTCATACTTAGAACTTACAGAAGAATGACCAGTTTTGCAGTTAGGCACAGAAAGTAACTCACAGTTGTGTTGCATCAGTATGCTCATATATGTTTCAGCCTGAGCAGCAGTCACGTTCATTTCCCAGTATCCGTATAGCTGCAATACTGTTGTGGTAAATCTGACACATGTGGGATATTTTATGAACTGGCATAAATTTTCACCATCCCTACAAGTGGAAGTTATTTTTTAGTGCTTGCATGTGTTACAAGTGCGGTTTCGCCCAGGTCGTGTTTACAGGAAACAAAGCAACACGATACGGATGTGTTTGGTATAGGTATGTAGTTTTACGGAAACTTATTGCTTAAAATACATTGTAATACGTTATGGACAACACCCCAGTATTCCAAGAGAGGAATGTTGGCGCTTCAACCTGAACTGCAATTAAAGATACAGTTCGTACCGTACAGTATGCTACCTCTTTATCAAAGCGACCAGCCACTGAACCCTGTAAAAGGTAAAGTTTTCCACGTAACATGACACAAAGGCACAGTGGGGGAGTACAGGTATAACTCTACCATTCTGAACCTCGGCGCTAGATGTGGGTGGGAGGTCACCGTCACGCCCCGGCCGTTTTATCCCCAGGAAAGGGCCGCGGTACCCATTGAGCAGGAGACTTTATGGGTTCCAGTGTCGGTCTGGACGGGTAAGGAGAAGGTGAAGTCTCTTGACTCTCCCGCGGTTCGAACCCCGAAGCGTCCAGCCTGTAGCCAGTCGTTATACTGGCTACGCTGCCCCCTCTCCCTCGGGTTAATCTGTGTAGGAAAATAATTGCTGTTTCTTCAGAGAATCTTTTGAAACGCGTAAATACATTGTATGACCATAATGTAGGTAGGTGGAATTTTTGAATGTTAAACCTTGTGGTCTATAAAGTAAGCACTGGGCTTTAAGCGGTTAAATAGTGTTGGGGTTACATCTGTTTTGAATTGTATAAGGCCGTCCTTTGCTTGTTTGTTTCTTTCGCTTTCTTCCGTTTTTTTATTCTCGTTTTTACAATGGAATATTTGAAAACAGGATTCTAAGATCATGGTGTTTACTGGACTCTTAACATCATGTATACTTTCAGTGAGACAATCGTTTCTGAAGAACACGCTCTCTCCAACTTCGATGTCGAATTTCGACCCTGAAGGTAGAAGCAGCATGTCCCTCCAGTAGCTGATGTCCCCGCGGCAGGCTACACGTTACTAAAAGTCAGACAACAACACTCCGAATACACATCGCTCTGAGAACCTCAAATCTTATCTTAAAGACCAGATGTTTAAATGTCTTTATGTTCATTGTGTTCGCTGTTCTTCTGGCATCTCACGTACGCTCCGTGTTTACAGCTGTCGACTTCGGTTCTAATTTTACCTCACAAACTTCAGGCATGCAGTTGCCATCCTGCAGCACAGTGAATCAGACACTCCGTTAGAACAAAAACGGAAGAAACACACTGTCGTAACAAAGCAATCCCGCATTTACGCAATATTCAAGCATCCAGACATTTAAGTGTTTATCTTGTGTTTGGAAACTTGTTTTAATTTACTAGACTTGGAAATGCAGAAATATACAGGGTGTAACATTTTCATACCGAAATTGGAGTCGGTACTTCTTCATTTGAGGTCACCTCAAGAGTCTTATTTATGAGACCCTGTGGAAACAGAAGAGGATTTGGTAGTTAGAATTCTAGCAGCGCGTGAAACTGTACAGAACATGCCACAGATTTTTGGGAGGGTGCGCCCGAACATGGTACGTCGCTGCAATGCCTGCAATGAGGTCGGTGGCCACCACTTAGGAGCAGCTCTTGTGAATTAATTAAAAGTAATACAATTAAAAATGATACGTGCGACGTAAACTAAAGAACGTTTATGAAAACGGAACGAAAAATAAAAAAAAAAGCGCTGATCTCAGAAATCAGCGCTCGCAGGGTGTCCGCGTCCCCAGGTACTATAGCGACGCCAATTTCGATATGAATGAGACGTTTCCGACCACATGCTAGCTGATAAAATTGCCCGCCATTGACACCCCTACAGTCCCTGAAAGTTTGTATCAATCATTCGGTTACACCCAGTATGTTATCACGATAGATCACTGTCAGTCATCATAACATTTTGATGTTTTGACAGAAAAAACAAAATGATAAATTCTGAACGATTACTTTATTCGCCCTTTGACAGTGGCATTTCTTCCATTCTGTTGTAATATTTGTGCATATATTACTAAGTCATCTAGAATCAGGTAGAGAAATGTGTTTCACTAGGTACTCAATGTCGCCATAATTCGGACTCTGGACCTTTGTTTAAAAAATGGGCTTGCACTATGTGAGTGTGCTGTGGAGACTACACATTAGCTGCACATCTGTCTTCCTTCATGTAGGTGTTAGCTAGAAATGTATCCATTGATCCTTGAACTTCGTAGATACAAACCTGCGACTGACGAACCAAGTGAAAGTTGGCATTTCGTAGTCAGCACTCCCATTTCCATGTTCAGTTGATACTGAGTACTGCTGCTGTGACTACGGGTTGGTCTCAGCCATTGCAGGAGAATGCCACAGTAATATACCCTAAAATTCACCATGGCCACTTCCTTCCTAAATCATTCATAACCAACATTTTATTTTCTCTTGAACCTGCGTAACTTATATAATGCAACTGTTTTAACTCTTCTGCTGCTTAGTTGGTGTTCATTAGTGAGCTTATCTTCACTGGGATTGTTTTCACTTATCAGGAGGAAGTCTACTATATATACACACACACGCAAGTTACCTTCTTTGAAACTGACAATAGAAGTGAAACATCCACACACATTGCAAGCTGACATACAGCTGACTTGGTAGATGTGGTAATTTTGTTACTTTGCTAATGAATTTAGGCTCTAGTCGGGGTAAGTGGCCTTTCTGTTTGGTGTATCAAGATAAAATTGGGCTGATCAAGACAGGAAGCACAATTTGCTGCAAGAGCCTTCATTTTCACAGATTTCGGTGTCATCATGTACAGCATGACAGAACTGACACTCCTTTGATATTCTGGAGGAAAGTTCTTAAAATAAATGTATGTATCATTACAGGTGCAGAGGCAGTGTGTGACACGGGCCATGTGATGACACAATGGCAGAGGGAGACTTAAAGAGCGTTCATGTGGATTTTACGACAAAATATGACTCTAGCCATGGTATGTTGGGAAAAGTTGATCATGATACAGCGGGAACAGTCGACCTAATGCATAATGGCATGTTGTACCAGAAGACAGTACGATATGGCCTCTCCACACCTGCTCGACCAGACGGCCTTAACAATGGAATAATGTTCAGGTAAGATTAAGCAAAATAGCAGCAGTAAATGACAGTGTGTCTTCTTACATATTCTACATGCTTCTGTCACTCTCTGACCAACTGAACTACCCTGAAGATGGAAGCATCAAGGATTGCAAGCTCTTTTCTTGGAGTAAGAATGTTATGTCCATGTCACATGAAGATTAGGTAGGCTACTTCCTTTGTGCGTGATAACAGATCAGGGTACTTGTATTCATCTAACAATACAATGCAATATTCAATATAACGTAAATTGGCCAGAGTCCATGTTGTCTACAGTACAATTTTCTCTGGAATAACCAAGTGAGCTCTTTGTTTACTGGATGTATTTGTACAGGCTAGTTGCACCAGTGATGAATAAACTTTCGGTGTGCTATTCTTGATTAAAAATCTACCGAGGAATGTAGGACTGGCACAGTTGTTAGCATGCTATGGTGTAATAAACTGAAGAAAACTGTAGAAAAAGTGCCTGTTACTTATTTCAAAATGAACTAGGAAGTGTCTGTTTTACAAAACTTCTATTTGTGCAGGGATACTTAACAAAATGAATTGGCTTTTGCTACCAAATTTTGCACTATGTCTAAAGCAAAACTACAGATCTGCAATGTTGTTTCTTGGATATATTCAGATTCCCAAGTCTACTCTCACCTATTGGAATGCTTTTAATTTCCTTAACGTTTCAATTATAAAAGCTACATACTGGGCTACATGTTCTAATTGAATATAAAATGACATCTTTGATGACATATTGCTTACTCATTCCATATTTGTGTGCAGGTATCATCTCTGTGAATTTAAAATAACTACTTTTTTGTTTTAATTTGACATCTCTGACTATATCTCTCTGAATGTTATTTATGTTCGCCAATAACGTGTTTTGAGACAAACTAAATTATCAGAAATCAAGGAGATTATAAGAGACAGTGTGAATTTAGGAAGTTTTCTTTATGTATATATTACAGTGAGTTCTCAGAAATTATGCTGGAAGTAATATAGGTTTTACTAGTGAGAATGATGTTGGCAGCATTGTGAACAATGCAACTTCACCATTAAGAATGAGAATTCAGTGTCTTGTGTTGACCACGTAACAACGATTTAGGTGTACCTTGTACAGGACAGACACATTCACTCTTGGTGTTGCACAAATTCCAGTAGTCCGAATCTCGTCACAACCTCCAGTGCAGCCAGCAGTGGAGGTCATCTCGTTAAGAAGGTACCTAACAAGAGCTGTACACTGCCATCTATGGGATTCTCCAGCAGTAATGCTGCCACCAACCACAAGAAACCCATTGAGTTGAGCCACCTTCCAAAACGGCCTCCAGTGGACATTAAATTCACAAATTTAGCCTATTCTGTCTCTGAAGGAAGAAAGCGAGGTAATGTAAAAGTGTCTAAATTTATGGCTGGGTGTGTAACTTTGTGATACTCTTCTTATTACATGAAAGAGTATAAAAATATCTGAATGACAAGACAAGTAATTATATATGCATCTGGATATGTAAATAATTAACTACTTAGCTAGTAACTTGTCAGAGCACAATATTAAAATGAATCTCAAAGAAATAGGATTTTTCTGGCTCAGGATAGGGTCCAGTAGGGGTCTGTGGTGAACATGGTATTGTCACTTTAGATTTTCTAAGAATGCAGGGTATTTTTTCACAAGCTGAGGAAAAAATAGCTACTCAAGAAGGACTCTGGTCCATGAAGTTCGTTCCTTACTTAATAACTTAGGAATTATTCACTTAACAGTGTCATTCCCTTTGGAAGTCATCCATTTTTGTCACTGTAAACAGGGAGAATATTTGTCCTCAAATAAAGTCAGCTGGAGAGTGAAGTTGATTATTGATGTTGAACTGATGGTGAGATTCTATGCCTGGTACATAAACACAGGGGTCCTATTTTCTTTCAGTCTTAATGTTGACCAGTGAAAGAATTTCACTTCATGTTTCAGGTTATAAAACTATCCTTAAGAATATAAGTGGAAAGTTCCAGTCAGGAGAGCTGACTGCAATCATGGGACCGTCAGGAGCTGGAAAGAGCACTCTCATGAACGTACTGGCTGGCTACAAGTGAGTAATGTCTTCACACTTTCACTTAAAAAATCTAAAAACTGAAGTCTGTAAGCATGCAGTTGCATTAATTATTTGAAATGGACACAAAACTTACTGTTTCACTGTAAAGAACAGAAATTATGGGTATTTTACACTAAAAAGTTGTATTGAATATTTAGACTTACAAAAGACAAATTGACAGGAAAATTATGGAAAGTACATGATGAGAAACATCATATCCTGTACTCTGCATGTTACTTCCTCACAGAGGCTGAATGTTATGGGACTGTACCATGTTTGGGTGAACCAAGAAACAAATAGCACAGTTTTCATTGGGCCAATAATTTAAAAGTTAGTTTTTGGCAGTTTATTTTGAAGATGTAAATTTGTATTGTACAGGCCCAAGACTGGGGTTGTTGGAAGTCATATATAACAGAAGTAGATTCTTTGAATAAATGAATACTTGTCAGTTTCGTGGAGAATACTCAGCACCCCTAGTTACAACAATAGTTGCTTGGAAAACCTGTATCAAAATGTAATGTATTCAGATTGCAAAAATTTGTAATGTTGAGGTTTTCTGTTTTAAAGAACATCACATCTTAGCGGAACATTGCTTATAAATGGGAAGGAACGCAAGCTGCGTCATTTCAGGAAGATGTCTTGTTACATCATGCAGGATGACCGGTTGATGCCTCATCTCACTGTCCTTGAAGCAATGACAGTTTCAGCTAATCTCAAACTTGGCAAACATACTTCCAGTAGTGCCAAACGCATTATTGTGAGTAAGATCTATGGATCATAAAATTTTCTTTCTTGCTTTTAGCAGTATGTAGGGGTAAATGATGTTTAGCATGGATACAAGAGTGAGAATTTTGCAGAGAACCTGACCAACTCCATGGAGGAGAGTCCTTGAGAATATTATAGCTGCTCAGCTGGTCAAGATATTTCCCACCTTTTATGGAACCTAAAGATTCATTATTGTGCCCACAAAAGCTTGCCTCCTGGTCGCTGTTCAGAGTCAGCTGAATCCAGTCAGCAACATCACACTTACTTATTCAAGACCCATTTCAATCCAAGTGGTCACTTCCTTCAAATGTTCCAGTTTTGTATGCATTTTTCACCTGTACTGTGCATGCCATCTCATTCTCCTTGGCTTGGGGATCCTAATATTATTTGTAAAGTTGCAATTTATAAAGCTTCTTATTTTGCAGTTCTCTCCAGCCTCCTATTATTTGCTTTTGAATCCTGATACTCGTCTGAATGCTCTGTTCTCAGACACCTTCAGTCTATGTTCTCCCTCAGAATGAGAAACGAAGTTTAACATCCATAGAAAATAACAGGAAAAGTTAGACTTTGGTATGCATTAATGGCAACTGCTGACATTTAAATTCCAAACTGTGATGCCAACTTTCATATTCATTTTGTGTTCAGTTTAATTCTCAGTTTTTTTTTCATGCCTGGCACATGCATATCCTTACCTCTGTTGGTATATGCAGTATTTCTGTTATTTTAAATTTTATGGTTATGGAATGTGAGTCATAATTAATGTAGAACATACTGCCAGCAGCTACTACTGCTGCTGCAGTTTTAGCGAAACCGCTTCCAAGTAGGCAACCTCCACTTTTGCTTTCATTAGCCTTGGTAACTTTTAAGTTTGCTAGACACGAATTGATGTAGTAGTTATTTGTACTGCATCAAAATGGTGGTTTGTATTACCTGTTTACAGCATTCAGCCAACTGAAGAACATCAGAACTTTGTTTCCCTCTTTATTATACTAAGAACTACAAATGACCCATAAACCTAATATTTACTTTTACCAGGCAATCTCCTCTCCTACTCCAGTTAATTACCCCTTCAAGTCCAGATACTTCAACCATTTAAAGAATGGCTCAGTGGATTAAATGACACACAGCTTGGCTTTCAAACCCCATTTAAATGGTTGAGAAGATAGAAGTTTGCATGTTATTCCAGGTTGAAGAAATCATGGAGACACTTGGAATTGTGGAGTGTTGTGATACTCGAACTACGAACCTCTCTGGGGGACAGCGGAAGCGCCTTTCAATTGCCTTAGAGCTTGTTAATAACCCACCAGTCATGTTCTTTGATGAACCAACAAGGTGAGATATAAACATTTCTTGAAGTGGGGGAAAAAGTGCAATTATTTATGCATAATGGATCAAAATCTGGCACTCTGAAAGAATTTTTGTATCCACTTTCCTCAGTCGTTTGGTGAGGGTGCATATACCCAAATGTTATGTTACTTCGGTTGGGCTAGAAGACAAGTACACTTATGTCTGCTTTTTCTTCAAGGACATAATGCCATAGTTTGCTGCCATTTCATATTTCATGGAACACATTTAAACTGTTTACTCTTTTGGCTTTCTACAGTGTGAGAGCAAGCAATTGCATTCTTGCCATGAGTCAGTGAACACATTTTGTACCAGGCTTTCCCCACCAATCCAAAACATGTTCGTAGTATAGATTTCATTACTCTCTGAAAGTGTGAATAATTGCCACCAATATAGTGTCTAGTGACATGAGCAGTTTTGTGTAACATGTCTGTGAGTTTATTGATCTCTGTCCTTTTATGAAGTGAATCATCCATTTTACTCCATGCAGACTCTGAGACACTAACAGCATGATTTTATGTCTTTTTGTATTGTAGGTTTTACGGTAATTTAAAATGAGTCCTTGTATACATCCTAATGTTAAATGTACTTTGATTGCTGTCAGCAGCAATCATACTACACCACAGTGTGGTGGTTACACACTGTAGCATCAGGTTTTTTTATCTGAACTATCTGACAGCAAACTGTACTACACCATACCATGATCTTCACACTGTATCATCAGGTCGTTTATCTGAACTACTTGACAGTAAACCATACTACACCATACTGTGATACACATACTGTATCTTCAGTTCTTTATCTGAACTACTTGACAGTAAATTAGTGTGAATTTCTACAACTGTTTCTTTTGTAACCAAACTTGCACTGGTCATCTCTGATGTTGTCATGCTTATACACATATTGGCCTGAAGTATAAGTGTAAGCATTCATTTTGGTGCAGGCAAGAGAGAATATAAATTTTCAGGTTGTTGTGTTGGATTGTGATGCCATGAGGTATTGCACAGTTTGATACCAACATTTTGGTGGGTTTGGGTGTTCACCTACAATAGTATATGATGTCTCAATCCAAAAGAACATAATCTGAATATTTCCACTGTGAAAACCTGACAACTTATTTAGAACATGGGTCTGTTTAGTCATCATACTTTTTCAAAGAAAGTCAATGTCAAAAAACAGGTATTTGTCAGCTGCTGTCCCTTGCTAAGCTGGAACTAGTCCTGATTAGGTATGTTACATTATAGTAGCCATACAGACCTAAACAACTCACTCAGACAGAAAATCAAGATAAACTACACAGCGTGTATGCAGCATGTTATATGAACGGTAAATGTTTTTGCAGTGGTTTGGACAGCTCATCCTGTTTCCAGTGCCTGTCCCTGTTAAAGAGTTTGGCCAGAGGTGGTCGAACCATCATCTGCACTATTCACCAGCCAAGTGCCAGGCTGTTTGAGATGTTTGACCACTTGTTTACTCTGGCTGAAGGGCAATGTATCTATCAGGGTAGTGTTCAGGGCCTAGTACCCTTTCTGTCCTCATTGGGACTTCAATGTCCAAGCTACCACAATCCAGCAGACTATGGTAAGTATCTGACTGGAGAAATGTTTCATACAATTTTCTCACCTACTGTATTCTTACATTTGGAATTGATCAATGTGCAGTGGTATTTTTATGACAATTAGCTGTGACTGCTGGCTTACCAATCACAAATGAACCAATCACAAATGTATGCTCACTGCCATCACTTTAAGTATACAAGTAAAAATTTGAACCATTGAAGTATGGAGCAGTCAGCATGTCACTTGTCTTATACAAACATCAATATAGAACTCACACTGGTAATTCTGTTTTGAAGCAACATAGGTCCACTATTGTAATGCAGAAAATTTTGTATATAATTTGTTTTATTAAGGAATTTAAGAAAATTCAAACTTCATGTGATGCAACTATTTTGTGAATCAGCCTTTTTGGATTCTGTTTTTAATGTAGTACCTGCTAACTTGAATTGAATGTGGACTTGCACAAAATTGGATGCTGGTAGTCATTTATGTACAAGTATAATGATCAAGTTTCTATGCATTCGTCTCCTTTACTGTGCAACAGCATATAAAAATAAGTTCATACAGAAGTCCTACTGGGACATTGCCAGGTGCATTGTACTATAGCTGTTTGCTAGTTACAGAAACAAAATTAAATAGGTGTCATCAGAATCATAAGATGTAGAATATTATAGTCTATAGCGTGATATAGTAGAGTACTAGACACATAAAATAAAATAAAATAAAATAAAATAAAATAAAACAAAACAAAACAAATAAAAAATATTTCTTCAGTCTTCTGAATGTGTATGTAAAAGGTATTTCCTGTCTGTCTCTGCTATCTCCTTTATTGTGACATAGGAATATGGGCATTTTTCATTTTTGAACAGAGTTTGTGGTTTTAAATTTCTTAATTGCCGCTACTGAATGTATCAAACCAATTACTGCTGTTTTCCAGTGATGGAGGTGGCCTGTGGTGAGCACGGTGACTGCATCTCCAAGCTGGTTATGGCTGTTAACAGTGGGAAGTGCAACAACCTCAACCAGCAGCAGCAGCGCACAGCCAGTGCAATAAAAACATGTGTAGCTAATGACATTGTCAAGGAAGACACTGAGAGTAAGTGCAAGTGATGGGACTTGTTACAGTGATGCCAACAAGGATGTTGACAAAGGAAGATTTGAAAATATGTAACATCTGAACTTTACTCAGCATCATTGAGTCTTTCATAGGTTTATAACTACAGTTTGTCTTTCTTTTGCTTTTATGTCCTGTGTGTGAACTTTTTCTATGTGTAGCATTATTTGCTTCTTAAAGTTCCAGGAATGAAGCACACAGAGTAACACTGTGGCAAACGGGCAGATGTTGCTAGTGCCCTACACAAAATTAACAAAATTACTCAGTTGCGTGGGAACTAGCAGACACGATTTTGATTCAAAGACGGTTGTGACTGTTGGAAAATGATGCACATGGCAGAGAGCCTGCAGCTTCATACAGTGAGAACAGCATGAGAAAGTCCAGGAGGTTGTGTGCAGTGTTTATTGTCAGGTGACAAAGAGAACTGCAAGACATTTCAAATCTCCATCTGTACTTGCTGCTTCATTTTAATTGAATTTCTGAAAATGTCTTCCATCTGCCAATGCAACATACCAAGAATATGGTGAACTCATATGGAGTAAATCATGACCTTGCAAGGTCATGGCATATCATAGGCATGTAGTTGCTAAATCTCACTGCATAAGCCTGGGCTCAGTCCTACGGTAGTCCATGTAGGATTTGTAACAGATGAAGTGATGCTAGGGTAGCTCAAGGTCCAAATGCTTTGGTTTGCCCTGGCTGCTTACCACACCTTCAATGCTGAATATTTATCTACCACCAGAGTCTTTTACAACTATCTGCATTACCACAGGACTAATTCTCACCAACTTTCTACATCTAGTTCTTAATCTTGATTTCATTAGTGAAGCAGATAATAAGCTGAAGTTTCTCTAAAACATCATCACACAAAGTGAAGGACTGATTTTTCCTGTATGATTTGAAGTGGCAGGTGGTTTTTCTGAAGGAGGAGCCAGTGTGCTTCTGCATGATAGTGCACAAGAACATCAGGTACTGGCTTGCATAGTAGGAATCTCCAGGGATGGAATTACTTCCTTATCCACCACACTGTCGTAATCATGCACTGTAAGGCATATTTCCACAGACAAAAAACCAGGTGAAGGATTCAGAGCTATATTGGATGGCATCTTCATCCACCATACACTTTGACTTTGCCCTGTAAGATTTACCTCTTATCACAGCAAAAAGGTTAAAGGATTTATTGGACGCTCAGCAGATGACTTCCAGAATGTTTCAAAAACTGCAAATCATGGCATTATGTTGCTGATGAAAGCTGATGTTATGAGGGCACCTTCGGCTCAGTTAGATTTTATGCTGCTGAAACTGAGATACAGCTCTATTCCTAGAACTTTCTGATGTTCCACATGCTTGATATTTAGTCAGCAGTGTTTTGCATTACAGAAGTTGTACATTTGCAGAGGTCCTTGAGGATGATGTGGCTGAGCACAAGACACGTGGCACAGTGTCAGTTCCAGGAGCAACCTGTACCACTTCGTTGCTGGACTCAGATGAGAGCCTGAACCAGTGCAAACAGAATACAGGGTTCCCAACCTCCAGTTATCTACAGTTCTACATACTACTGAAAAGAACATTCTTGTCTACTTTCAGAGACCAGGTAAGATATGTCTGAGTTTCTAAATTATATTAATGTTCAACATTCTAGTTCTATGTTCTGCTTGTTCCAAATGCCACTGATCCAACTTGCTCACAACTGATGCCTGTCAGATTATTGCCTGGCGAGTCCAAACCTTCCATTATTTGAGTGTCAGTGTTTCTCCCTCGTCAGCCAGTGGGGAAACAGTAGTTCACGGTCAGACATGAGTCAGTACACAGAGACGTGGTGAGGTACACTGGTTGTATACTGAGTTTAAATATCTGGTAGTACATTAATAACATGCATGTTAAATTTCATTTTACCTGAACACCACATGCTGAAATGAACACTTCTAGCCACAAATGGGACCAGGGTATCTGAGAACAAAGAAGCTTACAATTTGCTATATTTAATGCGCCACAGCATTTGAAACTGTGAAATAACTTCAGACATGTACAGAAACAATTCAAGATTACTGCTACATGTGGCAGTTTCCTTCTTGGCTGTTGCAGAGCTGTCATAGCCCAAGATATACATTGGCATTACGACAACAGGAACTGGAGTGTATTTTTTGTTTTCACTGTTAAAAATTGACGACACTGCTTAGAACCAGTTACAAACAAAGGAGGAGACAGATTCTGATGTGACAACTTTATGGTGAAAGGCTGCATTGCCAAGGAGCTGTAGCCAGCCATCAGTAAGTGAAAGAGTGGGATGGATCAGAGCTGCCTATTGTCCATAGAGTAAATCAGAAAAGCCAGCACTGAGCTAGGAACTTCATGAAGCACTATCTGGAGAATCCTCCAAACCTTAACAAGGTTCAGTTACTGCAGTCCCTTTCAGAAGATGGTAGGGTCAGAAGAATGGTCATCAGTGAGGATTTACCTATCAAGTGGAAGAAGATAGGATGTTTGATATGTACCTGTTCTTCAGCACAGAAGACATGCTTCATCTGAATGGATGTGTAAACAAACAATGTGCGTGAACATTCCAGTCTTCTGAGATATTATGCCATGTTAACTGGTAAAGAGTTCCTGACACATTCTGGAAGGATGCATTGCCATAATCATCAGGATCAATCAGTCTAGCTCTTCCTGGACTGCTTGACCCTGAAGATGGAGGCACTACACTCCTCTGAAATGTCAGTAACTGTTTACCAGCAATCTAATTCAGCGTGGACTGCTTCACCTTGAAGATGGAATTCCAGCAGGCCTTGGCAAAAGAGGAAGCTTTCTGTGCACTTCCCATGACAAGCATTCACAGTCAATTCTGCTTCACAGAAAACACCATTTCTGGTATGGTATACCTGGACATGCTGGAGCAGTGACATGAGCAGCTGCCCAGAAGTTGGGTAGTGGCAACCAAGAGATACAGACTTGATATTTCTTGATTTCTTTTCCTGAGGTTTCAACAAAGATATTTGCCCTTGCTAACACAATTATGGGTAGGTCAGGTATGACTACTGCAGTTGATGCACTAGTGGTATATCTCTCTGTCCATTACATTGGACCAGGTGAGTGATGTTTTTATTTCTGTATCAAAATAATGTTAAGTTGGCACCACAACACAGGTACAGGCCAGCAGTTTTTACACAGTATGATCCTACAGATAAAACGTTTTAAATTTCTGTCTTATACAAACATTCCAGATCATAATGAGGCAACACACTCTTGAGTAACCATGACACTTGAAATACTCGACTGATATTAGTTGTTTTCTTGTTTCTTAGACACTTACACGGATGAGATTCTTTTCTCACATCGTGGTTGGCCTTCTTATAGGGATGATTTACTTTGGCATTGGTAATGAAGCCTCCAAAGTAATAAATAATTCTGGATGCATTTTCTTCACTGTGCTCTTCCTCATGTTCACTGCCATGATGCCAACCATTCTCACATGTAAGTAATGTTTTGTGCTAGATGTGATTCATATATTACAGTTTTGAACGACAATTACTTATGCATGATGTGAAATGCACTGGTTTGGGCATACTTTAAGGTAGTAACTAAAAATGTACTTGGAGGAACTGATAATAGCTATAAGAAATCTCGTTTAAGAAACAGAGTGTGGTCTTTTGTGTTGTGGAAATCGAATTTGGTGTCAGGTATTCTCACTCCATGTGTATTTGATGCTTTTTACTCTATGCATACTGCTGTGTTTTCATCAAGCCCATTCTGGCCTATATTAAACAGCCCAAAGCACTTATCATTAACAAACATCATGAGGTTATCACATTCAACTTTCATGCAAGTGGAATGGGTAGATGACTGGAGGCAAATGGAAGGAAGTATAGTGGAGGGGGAAGTCATGGGAAGTGGACAATCTATGGAACTTCATACTGTGCCCTGAGTATTGTCATTATGTATCTTAGTATATGAGATTTCTTCATGTGGAGGTTATAGTCTTACACCAGTAATTCCAAGACTGTGTAGTACTAACTGTACCAAAGGAATAGCTGGGGTTCTCTACAGTAAAAACCAAAAAAGGAATTTCGTTTACAAATTAAAGTATTTGTGGTCCACAGATACCAAGTAATACAGTGGGAACACGATGCAAGACCATGCATTACAGAAAAGCTAATATGCACTGCCTTTGAACACAGATTGTTGCCACAGCCAGTAGTATAATAACATTCATTTTCTTTACTTCCTTATGCATCATATCAAGTTACAAAAGCAAATTATCTTTCCAATGAACACTGTTATTTCCAGTGGAGTTTCATCAGTGTTTTTATTGCCAAAATGAAAAAAATTTAGGAAACGTTAGTCTACATGAACATAGCTCGCAGAAGTTGAGATGTCTGTTGCTAAATGGATATCTTTGTTAAAGACAGGCTATATATATAGAGAGTGAATTTAAATGATTTGCAAGTTTGCCATACAGCAAACAGAACTCATGTGTATTTATTTTCTTTACAGTTCCAGTAGAAATGGGTGTGTTTGTCAGAGAACATTTAAACTATTGGTACTCCCTGAAGTCCTTCTATTTTGCAAAAACAATGGCAGACCTTCCTTTTCAGGTAAGTCATTAAGAAGATGCTGTAAAGCATGATGCCCAAAGCTTTTTATTTCTGTCAGATGTACATCAAGAAATGACCAGTATAATCAAAAGTTCTAACATTCATGATGGATTGCAGGTTGTGTTTTCTATCATCTACGTAATAATAGTATACTTTATGACGTCTCAGCCACCTGAAGCAATGCGATTCATTATGCTGCTTACCATGTGCATTCTCACATCCCTTGTGGCTCAGAGCCTTGGGCTCCTCATAGGAGCAGCCATGAGTGTGGAGGTATGTATTAGCACTTGACTTTGAACTTTGAAAACAGTGTTGTGCCTGATGTTCTAGACAGTAGGACTCCTGTGCCAAAGATCTCAAGTTCTATGCAGATGGGTTCATGTACTTGCCCTAAAGTCAGAATAGTAATGAAGTGTGTTAGAACTGTATCAAGATTCAGAATCCAGTCAAATTTCCATCATGTCTCTTTATTTGGGTCTTCTCTTTGTGTAAAATCCAGAAAATCACTATTTCAGTTGACGCAGTAGGTTGTATCAACTGAAATACTCTCCTACTGATTTTTTAAATTTTCTTTGTTTCTCCTGTCAGCAATGGATTCCTTCATTCTTCCCATGTTGTCAAGATGACAGAAAACTCAAAATACTGTCAGTTAACTCATTAAAATGCTTTTAAAGCATGGTCTATAAGACTGTTAGATCATAATGTTGATAATTTGCAGTACAGGCACTCCATAACTTATGCAATATCAAGTTACACAATGTCACACTTATGCAATTAAAAAAAATTAAAAATTTGAAATTGTGAAATTTGTGAAACACATACTGAATTTTTCCTTGTGGGAATGAAAGTGCAGTGACAAGAAGGTGGCAGAAGAATACTGCTTGGCAATAACATGGGGGGGGGGGGGGGGTCATCCTGCAGCTGATTGTATTCCATTGTTCTGGAATTTGGATTTTAAATAGACTGCCTGGTATATACATATATAGTTGACACTACGTAGTTCCACCTTGGGCAAAATTGGACTTGTGCTGGACCTTTTTGAATGTAACTGTAGCATAAGTTAGGGATCGCCTGTACACAAGTGCATCAAACAATTTTGTTGCAGTGATGTCAGGCTTCTGCCACAGTGTTGATGAGACTGCACTCTTCTGGGGTATTATGCAGCGTCGAATGGTAATTGTTTACTAACGTTTCAGGACAACGTATCGGTTCTTGACCCTTGAAGATGGGACCAATACATTGACCTGAAATGTCCGTAAAGGATTGCCATTCGACACTGCATAATACCTCAGAAGGGCGCAGTTTTCAATTTTGACACACGTTGTCATCTCACGTGAAACTGTTGAGTGTTCCCAGTTTAGAATGTGCAAAGAGTACCAGTATCAGACAATTTTTATGGCATATTTGTCATGTCTTGTGAAAGCACATTCCACAAATGAAACTACAACAGTTGATAATTTACCAGCATGACATTTACAAGAAATCTGTAGTTCTCTCTTATTTTAAACTGCTACATGTAAAATGCTGCATTATTTGTCATACATAACTTGATTAATGTCTGATGCTTCTTTGAAATGTAAACCATAAATTCATAATGCTTTTTGTGTGAAATGTTTAAATGAATTCATACCTGTATAGTCCTTGAAAGTTTTATGAAGGGAAACCTTCAGAATGCACTTTTTTAATCCCTTGTTATTTTTTAAAACCATTTTCAAAGAAATATTTGCAAGAAAATGCATAATTTCAGGTTTTCTATAAAAGTAATTTTCCCAGAATAAGTGTGTTTGTGACTGATACTGTAAAAATAGAAATTTACAGTACAATGTTTTCCTTTCAGAATGGAGTGTTTTTTGGGCCAGTAGCTTCAGTGCCAATTCTCCTGTTTTCTGGTTTCTTTGTGAACTTCAACACAATACCTGGCTATCTACAGTGGGTGCCGTATGTTAGTTATATCCGATATGGTTTTGAGGGGGCAATGATCTCAATATATGGCTATGGTCGGGAGAAGCTTTCATGCTCAGAAGTTTATTGCCACTTCAGGAGCCCAACAAAGTTCCTTGAGGAGATGGACATGGCAACAGCAGAGTACTGGATTGATGCTGTTGCCCTGGCTGGTTTCTTTCTCCTGCTCCGTTGTGTTGCTTATTTGGTACTTCGCTTAAAACTGCGTTCAAAGAGATGAAAAAGACAAATTCCACAGTACAGTGCAGTTAATTTTACATTGATAAATTTAATTTTTGACCGCCTTCCCACTACAGTTATGCAGTTAGGTACACGTATACTTAACTGTGATATGCTAATTGTGAGACACTTGTTCATTGTATAGGCTGTTTGCAGTGAAGATAAAATATGGTAATGATGGAGAATGATGGTGTGGTGTTGCCATTAATGAACTTCTTGCTATTGGTAGCATAGTGGTTCTCTAGGAACAATAAATGTCCTGTATTTTAGGGAAATTGTCAAGTTTGCTACATTGGCTTGTTAGTTTTATACAATTTTATGAAAGAACAATGCACACCAGCAATTGATTGTTTCAAGATATTAGGCACACTAACACAAATGTGGCTAAATCAGAGGAATTTAAAGGAAAGTACATGATTACAGTTCCACCTATAAGCCTGCACAATATCAAATTCTTTTACATCAGTACTTCTTTGTCTTAATATTTCTTCTTTACAGATCAAAATAAACATACACACTCCTTACAGGTATTACAGGATTTCAGAACAGCCAACCAGAATCTTACAATTAGTTTCACACGTTTCACCTTTTAGGTCCGTCACGTCTGTCTACCCACAAACAACAGTGCCCAAGTGTCTGACAAACACTCCCTGTATTAGAAAATATAATTCAGTGTCATAAAATATTTATCCTGCTGGACACTGCATCATTTTTATTTAATAACTATTTATTTTATTTTGTTCTTAGGCAGTACAATATAAGAAACATTTGTTTAAAATGTGGTACGAAATAACAAAGCAAATGTGATTAACCAAAGCAGTGAGAAAATATTTTAGTGAACAAGTTTCAGTAAAAGCATGTCAAAATGCAATCATCAGAAGTGATAAGACAGGAACTTGTAGTACATTTTGCTTTTGTACTTCACATGTAGAATTCTTGAGAGTGATTATGCAGCCAACCAATGATGCCTCTTAGTTTTATGTGAAATGTCAGGAGACTTAACAGTGGAAATGAGCTTACATATGATCTGTGATTAAAATATTTACTTGCCTTTTCTAAATCCATTGCATCTCTGTTTCTTGATTTATTTGATGGAATTTCATGAAATGCACATGTTAGTGCATATAAAAATGTAAGTTGAGCGGACATAAAAGGAAGCTAGTAACATATCTTAATGCACTATTCCATTATCTTATATACACGAATCTGTTTCTCCGATTACCCTTTACTGGAAAACTTCTACAGGCGACAACTGACTGTAGGACCAGATTAACATCCTTTCATCGTTGTGAGACATATGCCATTTTGAGTGAAACCATGCATCTGATGGCTGGCTGATATTTAGACTAATTTATTTGTTGGGCAAAGGAGCAGTGGGATTACATGGAGGTTTAGCAATAATTTCATGGCATTTATTTAAAGAATATTATTTTGATTTTGTGTAGGTAATGTTGAGAGGTCAAAACTAAAATAGTCTGCATATGGGTGAAAGTAATCTTGATCAGATTTCAGTTTGACATTGACAAATTGTGTTCAAATCCATTGCCATGTTATGTCTGACAGTTTTAGATTTCAATCATAGTTCCCTGATATTGAACTTAGAGGTATATTCAAAGCAGTCAACCTCTTGTGGGTTCAACCAACATGAGCCTGAGCCTGACAGATTTAGAAAAGAAAAACAATTGGAACTGGTAGTGTTTCATGCACTGAAACAAATGGATCTAAAAAACTTAGTGGTCACTATTGTTAAAATGCTTTCATATCAGTGGCGAATACTGATCCTGAGGTCAGGTATAGTGGAAGGATAATTGGAAGGCATTTTGTACCCTTCAGCTACACCTGACTCCAGATCAGGATTTGCCACTGACTCACATTTCTTGCCTATTTGCTGTAATCAAAGACCTGTTAATTTTTTCACAAGGGGTACATATGGCCAGTATGGGAATGTGTGTGTATTGCTGGTATGATATGTATCACAGTTATTCCGCTTATATACTTATGTATATAAGTGACATTATATGCACTTTCAGATTTGTACATAATCAAGTACCTGATTTATAGTCAAAATTCACATACATAGCACTACATAAATAACATTCACTATTAGTAATATACAAAAAGTGTGATGGTGTCAGTAAGAACTGTCATTGTGTGTAAACAGAATATTCCTGAAGGATAAATTCAGCAAATCTATGTAATGTAATTCAAGATGAAGACATTAGAAATCAGGCTCCAGATATCATCATCTGTCTTAATTTGCCATCAGTCAGTTTCACAGTGTTATTTCTTCAGTGGTGGCTACAGTGCAGTGTACAGACCTTTAATTCTTTACATGTCACTGGCCTTGCTGCACTGTATGGTTATGAATGTATTTAAGGGTACTGCATATTTAAAACTACTCCATCATAGGTAGTCATTGTAATTTAGACCCCAGTACCACTGAAGGGTTAAATATTTTTGTTTACTTTTCATAAAGAATGTCATTTCCATTGCTGGCTACGGTATAGTTACCTCATCACCAAATCCCAGGGATGTCTTTAAACCCTCACAAGTGCTTCTTCAGGGTTATGTTTGTGTGGTTTCATTTAACTAAGTTTCAGGTGTTCTTGGAGGTGATGGTTTGTTGTTGAATGTGTAGTTCCTAATTTCAGAGGAGCATTGTGTCTTTATATTTAGGGTCAAGTAGTCCAAAAAGAGTGGACTCCTTCAAACCATCAGCAACTACACACTCAACAACATAGTGCCATGTACTAGAAGACTTGAATATCAGCAGCACTGCCGTGGGTACTTAAATCACTTACCAGATTAAGTTAACGCAGTTGGTTTAAATACCTGAACGAAATCCAAAGCATTATTTGCACTTTCACGGAAAAACCAGTACTCTGAGTGCCAACACGTGTGGTCAGAACTGACCTTGTTTAAGAACTGAGGTTGCAAGATAAATGTTGTTGTTGTTCTTCACAGTGAGTGGTAGGGGAAAATGGTATTAGTGGAAATATGATTGGGAGGAAAGGCTAAGGAACTTGAAGACAGAACTTCCTTGATGCCGCTTCAGACATTAGAGCAGTATTTCCCAATTATTATTCTATGGAGGAAGCCTAAAATAATTTTTTGCATCCTGAGGAACCCCTACCCACATGTACATTTACAGACCAGGACAAGAAGAAATGGTGCATGGTGCACACAGATTATGCCAGTATTGCCAATAAAGTAAATTTCACCCTGTAACATGCCCTGAAGGTAAAAAGGGGGAGTAGAGGTATAGCTCTACTCTTTCTTTAACCTTGACACTAGATGGGGGTGGGTGGTTAACACCACGCCCCGTCCGTTTTACCCCCAGGAATGACACTGTACCTTTTGTATAGGAGGCTTGGTGGGCCCCAGGACCTGTCTAAACGGGTGCAGAAAATCTCGCCCCCATGGGGATTTGATCCCTAGACCATTGAGTCCATAGCAAGTCACTGTACCGACTGTGCTATCCCAACAAATTCCCCATGACATATTGAGGGACATTGGAATTTTTCATGGCATTTTAAAATTTTTATGTATGTGTTTCAGCCACAGTTTCTCACACAAACCCTAACAATGTTCTGTGGAACTGTGGCTGGGAAACACTGCACTAGAGTATGCTGAGGCTTCATTTTTAAAAACCAGTAACAACGGAATTTTCTTTACAATAAGTGAAATTGCAAGATAAGGTCAGGCAGACACAGGAAGACCCAAAAACAGATGGAAACACCAGTTTTAAAACTCCTGAACACTGGAATGGACGTGTAGCATCCAATACTAGTATTAGAAGAATAAGACTAAATACAACTTCATCTTGCAAAATTAGCCACATTGTTTAAAACTGTGCACAATTTGTATACTAATTGAAGATTTCAAAACTTTGTATTCTTTCTTCATGGGAATTCTACAAAATTGGTCCCAGTCTCCTATTTTCTGCACAAATGTTGGAAATAAATCCTTCTATGCAAGGAGTTTGGGTTCTGACTTTCTATGAATTTTGACTTCTTACATACAGTTAAGATCTTCAGGTACATTAAGTGCTATAATTCTGAAGCTTATGTCTGTGCAGTGATTAAAATTCAGATTCAGTGGTGACTCAGCCAGATAAAGAAATGCTTACCGTATGGAAAAAATGCACGCGCATAAGATTGTGTCAATACAAGCAGTAGATATTGATTGAGCTTATGGACAGATTTTGTGCTTCCCTTTAAAGCTCTTTAGTTACTACATGTACCATGCGAGGTTTAACAACACCTCCACCTCCACTGTGAGAGTAAGATCTCTCACAGTTTATTTAGGTATTCTGTATGTGTTTTAACAATGAACATCAATTATATACCAACACAACATTCACTAAGTGGTCTCTCTATTAGAAGCACACTATGTCCTCTGTGAGGAATGAACTGATTCTTTACATGTAATGTAAGCCTAAAATGATTTTGTATTCAAGGGTTAATGGAACTTGAAGATTCACACTTTCTTCACTACAGCTAAGTGGTTTATCCTATACTTAACCACTTTAACCAGATGACATCTTCACAACGTGTTTTTTATGATCCATTTTAATACAGTTAAGTCTACAATATTTATTTTAACATGTGACATCCCATAGTATCTAGTGTCTTTGAAATGAAATGTGGCACTGCTGGAATGTAATATTCTGAAAGCCTTGTCCAAGTATGCTGAAGGGAAGTGACCAGTTAGGAATACTGGCCACAGCTGGAAGACAATATTAAAGTGTGGCTTAAAGAAATAAAGTGTAAAGTGAAGGGCTGGGGTTACCTGCCACAAGGTACATTGTAGGATTAGCCTCTGACACACACAGGACAAAACCTTTACGGTTTTTAAAAGATGAGGAATGTCTTGGCTAGCTGAGTTAGAATTAGCTTCTCAGCAACCTTTTAACATGGAGTTAAATTGTTAGATAGCTGAGTGAATGTGACAGGAAATTCTATCTCATACTGATTCATCTGGCCAACAGACTCACTATCAAATCGGATGGGAAGGTGTTTTTAGAATGCCGGACTGACAATGTTAGTCTGACAGAGGTGGTATAGAGGTAATATTAATCATGAATGTAGGCCTATAGTAACCATTTTTTATGATGCACCAGTAGCCACAGGAGTATATGCATTATCAACAGGTAGAGGAGGCAGGATAGTCAATAGCTATAGGTTGGACAACCAAGGAAATATGGAGTGATTCCTCGCAGGGGCAGGAGATTTCTGTCCTCCAAAACGTTCGGGTCGTTGTGGGGCTTATCTAGCCTCTCATCCAATGAGTACTTGAGGTAAAGTGGCTGGGGAATGAAGCTGACCACTAACGTTTGTCTAGCATCAAGATTATGAATTCGCAGAGCTATACCTTTACTCTCCCTCTATGCCTTCATGGTGTGCACTGGTTAATCTTCACCTTCACCATATATACTGCCCATATTCTTGGTTAGGGTTACCTAGCTGATGTAGGCAAAGTTGTGCAGGACCTCACAATGTAATTGTCTCCTTTACGCCATTACTTTATTTTCCTGGGGTTCAGATATTGTTCTCAGCACTTTATTCTGAAATATCCTCGCCTTACTCTATTTTAAAGACTAAGTTACTTTCATATTTCTTATCCCATAGAAAATTGTACTTAGAAATGTGATGAAAGAGCAATTAATTTTTCAATCTGAACTACAGTTGTAGTATACAGGGAAGAGGCCACAATACAAGTCCCTCCATATGTGTTCTAGAACACATTTAAAATACCCCTAATGTGACAGCGAATAGATGATATTATATATTAATAATACTCGTTCTGAAACTCCATTTTCGTGTAAGAATATCCCCCTTTTCGGCAGTCTAACACAAATACAAGACAACAGTTATCGCTAAAATTAAACTCCTTTAAATATCATACTTGTGAAATATGAACATTTCGAAAATATACATCGTTTCATCTGGAAGTTACAAACAATACGCATTTAGATAACAAGGAAATCAATTTTAATAATACTTAATATTATCTCATTAGTTATATAAATCATATTTCACGTAAATTTACGCAACTGGGTGCTATTTGCCTTTGTAAGTGATGGTTACATGTTATTGCTATAGGAAGTATCACTCCACATGACAAGTGCCTGGTAGTGGGACTGGTCTACTCTTCGTTACGTCAATGTGTTGTTTTGTTTGGGAATTAATTTTGTAGTAATGGACTTTATACTGTTTTGCAGTAAGTTATCTGCGTATTTTCTGATGGTTTTTGTTATCTGAGAAACACGGAGGCTGTATGTACGTGAAAAGTAGGTTGTGCATAGTCCTACTTGTCTAACCCTACACAAGAGAGAGTTGCGTGGAGATTTCCAGTCGTCAGTTGCGTACGCAGTTTTCCTCAAAATGGACTCCTTCATTCTCAACAATAACAGGTAACGGTTGTTTAAGTACGTGGTTAATGAGTATGAAAGCATCCATTGCTTATATCACCTGCTGTTATATCTATTTGGCCTTTTGGTGCCAACGTCACTCTAGGCAATGAGAGAATGATTAAAATAGGTAACGGTTTAGGGTGTGTGATTACAGTATCAAATGAATTACTCTTTAATGTGATACAAGTAAAGGGGTAATTCTGTGCAAAGTCGTCCAAAGGGGTTTTCATCCCTGTCTGAATTTCATGCCTTGGGCTGCAGTAATGTAACCTATCATGCATGACAAAACTAACCACAGCCTTAATTGTCTCAAGTACTTTCAGAGCACAAATAAAGCCCTACTAATGTTCAAAGTGTTTCTTTTATTGCTGACCAGAGCATGGCAGCCTTGTGACAGAAAGCCTGCATCTGTCATGATTTTCTTATCATAGCTGAGGTACTCACATCAGCGATAAAACATACGCGTTGTATATTTTGTAGGGCACTATGGTTGCTAATGTGGATGGTACACAAAAGCTGAAGATTTGTGTGAGTGTTGACCAAATGTTGGCACAAATACTGCACTGTGGCAAGGTAATGTAAAAATTGCATTCAACATGAAGGGAACCAAGAAGGTTCATTGTGTAGTGGCAGAGTTTCACTGCCTACTGGGTTTAGTGAATGGGCTGCATAAAGGATGTAATCCACGCTTTGTTTTAGATTCTTAAGATTCACATGTTGGCCACTGTATTTCCCGGACATGTCGAGGGCATAATCATACAATTTTACGTATGTATTTTTTATGTGATTTTGTCTCTGACTGAATGTGTGTGCTGTACACCAGGTATCACTTTGCCTGTGACCACTTGAAGACGTAGAATGTAGGAAACATTTGTGTACATTGTCAGCTGCACCTGCATGCCATTTTGTGGCCAAGTGATTGCAATGTGACATGTCAGGTGAAGAAATACAGTAATTAGGTATTTTTAATATTACTTTCTTCATCAAGTAGTTGTATCTAATGGAGAAAGTAAAACATTTTGCAAGTGATGCAGTGGAATAGATTTTAATATGAAGCAGTATTTTGCGCAGCATATTTAATTGGAAATTGTCGTAAGAGTTTTACTTTGCTATCAGTACTACAGTGCCAATATGTAGGCTGTTTTTTTAAATATGTGGCACCAATGCAGGGGCTTGTTCTGTACTCAAAAGAACAAAAGATAAGTATCTGAACATTGGTTATTAGATGCTTTATTTATGAGCTAAGGCCCGTTGTAGAAAAGAAGCACTGGGTGAGTGTGGCAACCATACTGCTTTGCAAGACTGCCTCCATGAGATTGTCCCATCTCACAGTTACACATGATCTTGCTTCGTATGCTTCGTGATATGACAGTGATGCCGTGTGAATCCAAATGTTCTGTGTTAAGCATGGTGAACAAATACACATTATTAAGGTGGCTGATGTACACATTATGTTTAGCTGTACATTCAGGCATGAAGTTGTGGCACATCATCTTTACCAGGAAGCATTTTCTGATTGGTAAACTTTCAACAGAAAATTTTGTAGCATTGTTTGGCACCTTAGGAAAAGATGGACATGTGCATTCATGGTAACAGAACAAGGAATATGGAGACCAGTCCAATTACTAGGGCTGGGAGGCAGAATCGTGGATGATCTTGGCTAACATCCAGGGTCCAGCACTCAGGGGATTGCAGCTGCAGGGAATTGTGGCCGTTTGACTGTTTTGTGTGTCATGCATGAGCAACTTCTGTATCCTTATCACCGGCAGGAAGTATAAGGCCTATACGCATGGTAGGCCTATTGTCTTGGACGAGCAGAGTTCTGTCAGTGGCTTCAGCAGCAGTTTGTCACTAATCCTTTTTTGTGCCCATTGTGCTGTTCATAAAGCATGCAAGATTTTACATGTTGTGGCTTCATGAACTTTCACAATAAACATTCATTGGCAGATACAGATACGCAAAGTAGTTATCATTTACCATCAACATGACTAATTTATTGCGTTGTATAGACATGCAGCTACATGTTTCAACCACGAAGTGGTTATCCTGAGGCTCTAAAAACACAGGAAAATTAAAATTACAATTGCAGCATCAGTTATGGGAGGTCAGATTGAGATCTCAGTCTTTGTTGTTGCAAAGTGCATGTCAATAAAATATTTTTGCAAAGCAAATAAATATATAAGGCATTTAGTGATAAATATGGTCAGTGTTTGAAGGAGTCTGGTCTCTTAAATTTGTTCTTTTTGTCTTCACAAAATGCGGCACGTTTTCGACATGGTGTGCAGTGATATGTTGAACATATCTGTTGATAACTACGTTTGGTTGGCATGAAATGTGTAATTTGTGTTGAGATGCCAGTATATATTGTGTCTTATTGTTTTAGAGCCGTTTTATCAGCGTGTGCACACACTTGTCAGGAGGTGTCACCTCCAAAAAAATGTACCAATACACACAGTTATTCTGTCATGACACCAGCAGTGATTTTATGCAAGTAGTTTTGGTTGAGGCAGATCAATTGCCCGTCCCAGAATATCACCTGGCTGAATTGCACTAGGTATTTATTTATGGGACCATTTTAAAACTGTTGTGTGTCTTACGGCAGTTACTGATCTAGTGGAACTATAACAGAGAGTAGTAGAAGAATGCAAGGTAACTCATGACATGCCTGGAATTTATGAGTGATGCAGAAATCCTTAATGAAACCATGTACTGTGTGTGGAAGCACAAGGATAAATGGTAATGTGTAATGTTGGCGCCATTGACTTGTAAACAGGCACTTTCCAGTGGGCACATTTATGTGTAATTTTTATTGTATTTCTAAACTGAACTGGATTATAACTCAAAAGATGAAATCTCCAAAGATGTGTGTTTATGTAGATATCTTTTGTTGCATGTGTGCTGTGTATTTCAGAAACATGATGTATACACAGTTCTCTTGGATCTTGGTTTCCATATATTTCAAGGTATTTCATGTAAAAGGGATTGAATTTCACTGAAAATTCTAATTCTCCTGAAAAGTTTTGTATGTTGAAATTATCACCACTTGCACTTTCACTTCTTAATGCTAATCCTGTTTCACTGAAGAGCTTCAGACATTCAAAAGCTCTGCCCCAGTCATGGCTCATACTTCACCAGTGTGTTCACTGTTCCTCCCTTATTATGAGACTGGTTTTTCCAGCACTGTACAAAATTAAGGTGGTCTTTACTCTTTGCATAGCTTTGAATAGGGTGTGAGATTTTATGTTCTCACAGCGGTGTTTATGATATACAAGCCTTCTGCAATTATGATACCATGCTGATTCTTGTTGGACTTGATCGACCCTGAAGGTGGAGGTAGCAGTCTTGTCTGAAAGCTTGGTAACCATTTACCAGTCAACATGCCATCCTAGGAGATGTGAATCTTCAGTTTTTAATAATTCTCAAGCCATGTCACCAATAGCAAAATTTGTTTATGAACAGTGCAACCCGATCACTGAGAAGAATACAAAAGAAATGGAAAATTTTGTGCTTAGGTATTTAATGCATTGTTTTCAAAGGTATGAAATTTTGTTGCATTGCCATCAGTACACTTGTGCTTAGAACAAAGGCTTTTACATCCAGGTTTTTATTCTTTCCATGAAGAAGGGTGAACAGTTGCTTGTTATTTAATGAAATGAAAATTGTAAACAGCATCTTGTAACCTGAAAGAATAATTACATGAAAAATCTGGTAGGTTTATACGCTGGTCAGATATCCAGTGTGTGTTGAATAAAGTGTCTGAAAAATTTTTGTTACCGTGTTACAATGAACAGCTGTTTTAGGTCAGATATTTTACAAAGAAAGTCATGTAAAAAGGTTTTTGTTGTCTATCACAGTTATGTGGGTAATAATCCATGTTACCAACTGTAGCTTGTTATTGCACACCCTTCATGCAAATTAGAAGCATACTGACTTCAGTGATTCACGGGCATTATCTTCTTGTTTTCTGCTTACGTCAAATGCAAGCCAGTATTTGTATGGGCAGTTATATTATAAAAATAAAGTTCACTGTGAAAACATTTATAGTTGACAGATTTTTTAATCTGAGTGTGGAAAAAATATTCAAATTTTTTTGCTTTTATCCTACCTGTGTAGACAGTGTAGTTTTCTTTATTTATTGATATATTCATGTCTCAGTTTTTTCTATTGACACTTTCACTTTGTTACACTGTACAAAATCTTTGTTGTGTGCATCCAGTTTTTCTTTTAAAGCATGATCATGGCTTCTTTGTTTTCTTTGTCTGTAAAGTATATTATTATGCTGTGGCTGAGTCTAATGTTTGCACGCGTCTGTTTTATTTTTGGGGGGGGGTGAACTTCTGTAGCTCTTGGACCTAGTGGAATTTATCCTCTGTTGTGGTGTTCCCAGTCCTAAATTCTTTCTTCTAACTTGTAGGCTGTGTTGCAAGGGACTGGTCTGACCTTGCTGCTAGTAGTGTCTTGAATTGTTGCCCTAGGGCTGCATGGAATGCATAATTGTAAGGCTGTTAGGATAGTTACGCCTGTCATTGCCCACGGTTGTGACCAAATTTCATATTCAGCATGAGTTTTCTGAAAAACAGGCTTAAGTGGACATCTGGGCATGAATTGCATTTGCTGGACTGATTCTTTTCCACATTTGAATACATACACATATACCCACAGTGTTCTGTGGGATAATTTCCTGAGAGGCCCTCTCATGTTTTTGTTTCCTATTCTGATCAGTGGTGCCAGTTTCCCCACGCCCACCCCAACATGTGGGTGCAACACAGAGACACGTGTCTCAATTTCTTTTTTTTTCTTTTTTTGCACATGATCCACAGTTTTTTATGAAGTTGGGGATTTTCGGAAGGTTTGCTCATATATGTCCAAATATGGTAAATACCTTACTCCAGGATGAGCTGCCTTAAGATTACGCAGGATTTTTGTGTTTTTTTATGTAGATTCTTCTTGCATCCACTTTCACAGAGATGTCATCCTTCATTCCTTGACATAGTTTGCTGAGGTTTCCGCACAGAATCCCATCACTTTACCTATGAATTTCAATTCATCTGCTTTTATTTGCTTCGCTTTAGTGAGATCGTTGTGTTCTGTATGTAGATATGTTATATGCTTTTCGAGCAGAATTATTACTTTTCTCAAAAACATTCATCCATCAGGGCCTGTGCTGGAACTACTTTGAAATGCATGAACATCTGTAACTGTTTCTCTAGTAGTGGGTCCTTCAGCTGGCATTTGAACTCGAGTTCTATTCAAATACACTTATTGCTGGACTTTGATAAATGTATGGAGATCTGGGCGCTTCAGTGAAATCTTCATGTGCGTTTAACACTGTGGCTGTTTTTCTTAGTGTTCCTTGAATATGTTTTATGTTCTGTCTCCGCTTTATATTCTGTTATCCGTTGATATTTATTTGTCCATTAATTTGAACTTAATGAAGCTACAGATTTTCCACCCATTTATTAGCCCATGTGTAAAAGAGTGTTCATTTGCTGCGGTTTAAAGTCAGTCGTGAACCAAACTAAACTTCTTTCAGCTTCCACTTACCGTATGTGTGTTTGAATCTTGCAGCATTGTTGTACCAACAAGCAGTTGTCTAAACATAGTGTATGCAACACGTTAGACACAAGAACATGACTTTGCAAAATGAAGCAGACGAAAGGATATTGTAAGTGGTAGCGACCAAGGATCCCCGTAACCGGTTCAGTTTACATAACAATTACTCTCAACTTATATTGCTTTCATTACGCATGTCGACTTAGTACTGTGTCACAAAAGAAAAACCGGGAAGACAAAAGAGGAGTTATTTTTGTTTGCGACCGTACATCGACCCATTTTCCCTCCAGCCCCACCACTTTGCATGTCCAAGTGCCCAGAAATTTCTCCTTAACTTCATAAGAGAGGCATATTCGTGTGGAACAGTAAAGTGGGCCAGATCATGAAGCTGACGATGTTGTATTAATGTTGAAGCGTGGAGTTTACTTTTTGGCATCCGTATGTCGTCATGGCATGGAGCCTAAGTGCAGGATAGCTTTACTTCTCTACCTTTGCTTTCCTAAGCATCAGGTTTTAGGCGCTTTCACGGAAGTCGCGAAAACCCCCTTTTAGGATAGCTTCGTCATGGCCGTCCGTGCTCATATATCAGCGCGACTCCCACTAGACGAATTTTCATTAAATTTGATATTGGGGCCTTACGAAAATCTGTCGAGAAATTCAAGATTTGGTTAAAATGGTCACTTTACTTGAAGACGTAAGTATTTTTATATTGTTGACAGCAGTGCGAAATATTTTGTAGCTGGACAACATTTCAAAGGGACCCATTTTTTCATTTCCCTGGCACAACTGAACACTTTTGTATTGTTGACGGCTACATGTAAGTCAAGAACAGAGCCAAGGGAACGTATTGTTGCTTTTACATGGTAACGGTGATTACGCGAACGCGCTACAACATAACGTTTTACGTACAGTGCTTATCTTAACAGTACACGGTCTCTGGAGAATCACGTAGAATTCAACTTTCCTTTTTGGACTGTAATTTTTTTGGGTCCAGTGACCATGCGTGTATTTCTGCTTTAGTAGACAGACTATGTCTACGGTTTGATCATAATGTAGTTACTCTCTTAGGACAGGAAATATACTCGCAGTGTTAAAATGCGTCGCGGTTATTGTGTTGAACGCAGGAATAGACTTGCTTGCTTACTTATGTACTTTGTACTTCAGTGTAATGAAGTAATGCAACTTCCACGTCAGACAAAGAAGTACGGTTGTTTATAAGCTGTGCAGTGTGTGCACAGCCTGTCTGTTCTGACGCATTAGCTCTCGTATTGCCTTGAGAGTTTGAGTTCGTGAATTGTGGCTTTTGATGGCTCTTCATAAAACACATTAAGCGCAAAGTTTTAAGCATAAGACATAATGTGAGTTTTTTAAATGCATGTTTCTACGTTTTACTCTAAAACACGTCACGATTGAAGCCGTGTGATGTAATAATAAATGCATACAACAGGAGTGAACAAATTTAAAATTGTCCATACCGTGTACGTATGAAGTTAATTTGTATTATTAGGGCCAATTCGTACACTAAAAAATCACAATATATCAGGTTTTACATAATTACATAATTATGTAAAACCTGATACATTGTGATACAAATACAAATAATACAAATTAAATAGTGTACGAATTTACACGCAGCTATTCCTGTTAGTGGGTACATATTCAAATTTTGCAAAAAGTGAAAACTGACCAGAATACTGAATGGACAGACAGTAGTATGGACTCGTATGTTATTCATGTCCGTATATTAATTGATAATTTTGTAAGACAACCCCAACAAGACGCACAGTATTGTTATATATAATTTGCAATTAAAATATTACAACTCCCACGTGTTTCGACCCTCGTTGGGTCATATTCAGGGAGTGCATGTCAATTATGTATATAAACACAGATTTTGTGTAAATATAGACCAGATTTTGTGTAAATATTTATTTATTTATGTATTTATTTATTTACACAAAATCGATGTTTTATACACATAATTGATGTGCACTCCCAGAAGATGACACGAAGGGGGTCGAAACATGTTCGAGTTGTGGTGTTTTAATTACAAATTGTGTATAATAGTATTGTACATTTTGTTGGTGGTGTCTTATATAAATATGGACTTAGTTTTCACTGTTATTACACACACACACACACACACACACACACACACACACACACACACACACACACNAAGACAACACACACACACACACACACACACACACACACACACACACACACACAGTTCTAACATATGCCTTGGTCTATTTTAAACTGATAAAAATAGGCCTCCCATCAGCGCAGTTCAAACGCATGCAAAGAATTTGGAAAGGAAGTAGCAGTTGCCTGATCTCTTTAGGCCTCATATTTTGGCATTTGCCTATCGAGCACTTGTCATTTAATTCTAATTTTCATAGTTCTTGCGTCATATGTTGAAGGTCTAGGAATGATTATTGCGCATAAACATCGGATTCTTCCCCCCAGAAGTGTCCAAGACCGATTTCAGGTGTCGTCATGAAACTCGATAAAGTGGAATCCGTGCTGTCCGTTGGACCTTTTGCCCGCTTTGTCAGAATTAAATCCGATGAATTATAATCGGCCAGCAGCCCACAGACGTACAGTCCTTCCACTTAGCGAACGCAATTACACATCCAAGCATAATTTTTTATTTTAACAGGGTTCGTTTTGGACCAATTTTTTGTTCCGTCCACGATGCCAGTAGTTACATTACCCATACGTTAGCTTGTTAGGTGAACGTAGGTACTGACAGACGCAAATAGGTTGGCCGAAGTGGACTGTTCTGCATCATTCTGTTCTTAAGCATTGGTTGTGCTGCTGCAGCTGATTGGCTAGCAGCAAAGTACGAATGTTGTGGCAGTACGAACGTAATGCACGTGCTTAGATCGTAACCAGATTCCGAGACCAAGTTTGTACAAGATGCATGGGTCCGTGCCGTTGGGATTAGGTGAGGTGCCACTGTCTCCAGGATCGCGTGGCCACTGGCCCCAGACCTCGGGTTTCTTACCTGGAAAATTAGGTGACAGGAATTTGCGTATTTTTAAGAATGTGTGCTTAACTTGTCCCTTTCTGTCGTTCCAGTACACCATGACGAGTATAATTCATAAATTATCTTTACATTTAATACTGTAAGTATCCGTCAAATAAACAAGAGCAGATACTAAAATTATATATAATCACACCAACTCGTTCACAAGTTACAAATAAAAGAATCTTAGTAAAAGATATCAGTTACAGCCCGACATGTTTCGATGCTCTGAGGCGCCATCATCGGGGGAAAAACATAAAAACACAGCGACAAAACACTAGATGGCCGGACGCAGCTCTGGTTGAAGCAATGTTACCTCAATTTCNCCCAATGAACAACTGGACACTCGAACTTTGAAACCCGGACCGCACCACTGTCCCGAAACGTCGCGCACCACACATCCAACGAAGGGGCGCAATATGCTACAACAACGGCGACCTCAAATACATCGCTATGAAAACCTAAAAGCTTACGTGATGTAGGCTTATCTGTTCTTTTATGTTGTCCTACCGCGCCCGTAATGTCACTAAAATTATATACAATCACACCAACTGGTGCACAAGTTACAAATAAAAGAATCTTAGTAAAAGATATCAGTTACAACCCGACATGTTTCGATGCTCTGAGGCGCCATCATCGGGGGAAAAACATAAAAACACAGCGACAAAACACTAGATGGCCGGACGCAGCTCTGGTTGAAGCAATGTTACCTCACCTCAGTGGCCAGAAATTGAGGTAACATTGCTTCAACCAGAGCTGCGTCCGGCCATCTAGTGTTTTGTCGCTGTGTTTTTATGTTTTTCCCCCGATGATGGCGCCTCAGAGCATCGAAACATGTCGGGTTGTAACTGATATCTTTTACTAAGATTCTTTTATTTGTAACTTGTGCACCAGTTGGTGTGATTGTATATAATTTTAGTGACATTACGGGCGCGGTAGGACAACATAAAAGAACAGATAAGCCTACATCACGTAAGCTTTTAGGTTTTCATAGCGATGTATTTGAGGTCGCCGTTGTTGTAGCATATTGCGCCCCTTCGTTGGATGTGTGGTGCGCGACGTTTCGGGACAGTGGTGCGGTCCGGGTTTCAAAGTTCGAGTGTCCAGTTGTTCATTGGGCATTAGACTCTTGAAACTGGGACTACAACGCTATTCCGAAACGCCAGGCACAGTCACCCAGTGACAAGGCGCAATATCGCAGAAGACCGGAGACCCCGAGAACTATACCCTTTTGAATAAGTAACTGGTTTATCATCCATCGAGCCAATCGACCAAAGAATAGATGATTAAATGAATATTTAACCCTTTAAAGACGAAGCGTATCTGTTTTATATAAGGACTCAGTGCGTACCGCGCTGTAAACACTCTCCACTTCGGTTATAAAAACAAATCTCTTAATGTTTTATAAGGCAAAAGTTGCTGTTTGTTCTGAGATCCGTACAAAACACATAAATGCAATGTGGGCACCACGTAGAATTTTTTAATGTTAAACCTGGTGGTACGTAAAGTTACCGCTAGGCTTTAAAAGGTTAAATAAGTGGGGTTTACCAGTAGCTCAGGATTCTATCTCACTTGTTCCATCCACAGAGCTGAAGTTTCGAGCGGTGCTCCACAAATAGCTTCCCCTTCAGAACGAGACGGAAGCTTGTGGACTTGCCCGTCACACTTATGCATACGTGACGTTATACACTACGAAAATGGCTGTTGTTAGAACAATGATCACGCACACACGTGCTGCAGTTAACACTGTTTCCTGTGCTCCCCACCACGAAACATTTCGCATACCTTTAACCTTCATCAGGGCTAAATACTGTTAGTGAACCCAGTGTATGCGAAACGACTATTTTATTTCCTCCACCACTGTCTTGTGTCTCTTTTACCGAATCGTCGTTTTACCAGTACCAAGACGCCGGCGAAGCTTCTCGCTGTGGAACTTTCTACACGCCTATTTTATAAAATCTGTTCCACCCAGATCTTCGTGACTCTTGGTTCTTAATGACACTGAACTTCGTTTCTTTTGTTATGAAAATAAGATTATTCTGTGAATAAAGGTCCGTTTCTTCATATCCTCTGTTAACGTCTACACATTTGATCCTGATTAGTTGTTACTCCTAGCATCTTCACTGTTGCTGCTTCTAGCCCCTTGTTTCGCTGATCTTGATAAGGGAATTAGCCATTTGCTTGTTTGCCAAGGGTTCCCGGTCCGCATATAATTTTTAGCTGCCTTCGCATAAGTCTCGAAAATCGCCTGTCAGCCTCTTCATGTCCGTCTGTCCGCATGTATCAGCGCTGCTCCCACTAGACGGATTTCTGTGAAATATGATATTGGGGACTTTTATGAAAATCTGCAGAGAAACTCCAGATTTTGTTAAAATCGGGCAAAAATGTCGGGGACTTTTGCATGAAGTCTTAAGTACATTTTATTGTTGTCGACAAAAATTCGTGATAAAAGCAGTTTTTGTGCAACAGTCAGTATTTTTGTATTACTGACAGTGACATGTAACTATAGAATACACGGAGAACGCATTGTTGCTTTTCCACGGCAACAGTGGTTACGCGAACGCGCTACAATGTTACGTTATACTTACATTGCGTACCTTGTTATTGTAGAATACGAGCACAAACCGAGAATTTTTCTGCTGCATTAGCAATTATCAGGCAGTGTGGCAGAGGGCATGTTGCGGAACAAATGTTTTTACTGATTTCGTACCATCTCTGTTGTAATAAATTACCCATGATTCATTGGCACTCTGACTGCCTAATGACCGTTGTGACGTAATGCGCTGTCAAAGAAAGGTTTTGAGCCTCACAACTTATTTTGTACAGTTCAGCATTTTGTCCCGGGGAATTATCCACTTTTCCACCAGTGACGCATCTCGCATAAACTGGACTACGTTTGTTGCTGTTTTACGGAACTGGCCTTTTAAGTGCCCTTTTTACAGTTTGGAAGGCATGTTCATAATTGAATTGGTTATTTCGAAAAGGTAACATGTTCAGACCGTACATGTGGCCTTTTAGAACTAAACAGTGGTTTCGCAACTCTTTTTGTAGACAGGTGAAGGAGACGTCACAAGTTACCTGTTCCAACGTGTTGAGAACAGGGAGGCAGAGATAGCGCAGATCGAAGAAACACATTCTAAAAAAGAGTCAGATGTTACCTCTTCGAAATAAGCAATTCAATCGTAAAACCAGCGAAACACTGAACACTGGCTACACTGAGGTGTTTTATACAAATCCCTACAGTAGTATGCTACATACAAAACGTAAGCCAATTCAATACAGATATAAGATTTGATGTTTTCATGGTGATGAAGAGTCATATTGTGGCCCTCTGGGTTACGACACCATGCAGTCTGGAGCTTAGGTACCATTGTTATGGTGAAACGTACTGCTTCCTTCCTATGCCAAGTAGGACCCGGCTATTTTGAAGTAATAAGTACGCACATCTGAAGCAATATTTTGATTAACAGCCTCTCCGAAATTGATGCTTTGTTAGTGCTGTAAATGTAAATTATGTCATTTATTGTTTCGTGGTGGTGGTATAATTTATATTTTTCTGTTGGCATAACTAAACAAAAATTCTGCATAATCCTTTCTCTTCATTGATGGTTAATTACTAAACAGAGCTACAGTTTTGCATACTATGTTTGTCACTAAGAGGTGAACGTTCCTGTATGGCGTGAGTTTGTGAGGACAAACTAGTGAGAAAGAATCGTGTATAGACCAAGAGAGGATGGTGCAACAGTGCTTAGGGAAAGCAAACTTACTGAGTAGTTGTGTAAGTTGTACTGTGATTATTGAGATAACGATCGTGTGGAATGTGAAGCTGCGAAAGTTCAATGACAGACAGGAGTGGTGATAAAGCAACGGCGTTGTGTGCAGTGCGGTCGCCGTGATAGGTAGCCTGCTGCTTCAGTGCCGCTGTATGGCAGGTTGTCAAACACGGGGCGCTGTGATTACGGCTGACCGATAGTGAGATAGTAGCAAAGCTCTTTGGCTAATTGCGGAGCTGGCGGGTGGACCTACCTACTGTGCAGGGCAAACGGAGGAAAGTTAATAGGGAATTGCCGATTGAGGAACTCCGTTTGTTGTGCTCTTCACCAGCTGCTGTTAGGGTTATCAGATGTGGGGGGGATTTGCCTGCCGGGCTTCACGCGAGTGGGAGAAATGATATGTTCGTGCAGAATTTTACTGTCTTTCACTGCACCATTCTGCTGTGTTTAATTTTTCATTTTTACCCACTTCATCTCATTTTTCTCCGGGTTATGTAGTGGACGTATTACTTTGCATTTTATCAGGGGGCAAAGGACGTTCGCCGCCTGTGCTTCGTAAAGTGCACAGAGACAGGCATGTGCAAAGTTTTGGCTGGGATACCTGAAGAACGTACCTGTTGTGAGACCGGGGCGTAGGCTGGTCTGAAGAATGTTGTGGTAGTGGCGCTGCGTGATGATGTGAACTGTTTATCCATAGGCAGGACGGTGACATCATCGAAAATAAAATTACGCAGTGATTCCCCTGTAAGACAGGCCGCAGCACAATTGTTATTCCCTGTAGATTCACCGTTTGTTTTGTACTGAAACATACGGAATTTTTCGTCCCATTACGCACAGGTACGCCGATTTGTGGCGCGTTGTGGAGTTCGTTCATCGTACAGAAATGTGGAAGGGGTTCGTTTCCACGGCATAGAGTTCATACGCAAGAGTTACTCCAGCCTACGATCTTCATTGATCGCATTCAGTACCTTGGGTGTGATATCTGCTTCACGCCGTGCAGAATGTAGTATACGCTGATTTTACAGACATCGAGCTCGCGTAGACGTTGTCCTGGTGACTCTGGGCGATTGCGCGAAAGGCTGTAACGCTTTCCGCGCACTTTCACCATCAGTTGATTTGCGAAATCTTTAACAGAACGTCCTTCGGCTCATCGTTCACTTCACTGTCGCCCGTAAACTACAACGCAACCGCAAACTCATTAAGCCTTGATTTTAAATTACCACTCATTTGTGAATGCGCGAGATGTGATGCGTTATTCGGAGATGGCGCAAAATTGTCTGATGGGTGCTGTATAGTTTTGGTTGGTTAGAAACCACGCGCATGATTGTCACGTTATCACGCGTACGTAATCAGTGATCCGTCTGTCTTTCCACTTACCTTCTAGTGGACCTCATTATAGCGTAGAGCTGTTAGTGTAACTAGGCTAATTTTCAGCAACGTAATGTAAATCCTTTAATTATATTTTGTTTGAAATATCTGGTTTAGTGAGAATGCAAAGTGCTGTGCACCTTTTGGGTCACAGAAGGTGCTATGGTGCGGAACAAACAAGTGGCAGTGGCGTGAGGGAGTCGAAACCTAGCCAGCTTTACTGATGTAGTGAGAACCTGAACTATGTTTCCCACACACACATGGATTTTGTCTCTACTTTCCCACTCAGTTCACAAGCCTGGAATCGAACTAGGCCTGTCGAGGATTCTTCAGTGACACACACATGTGGATGAAAGTGACGATGTGACGCACAGTGAACATAACGCATCTCTTAAAAAATACGCGACATATCACTATCGCGCATTCACGGATGCGGGCTTCTCAAAAACAAGGATTGAGAAGTGTTAAGGATTAAGATTGAAATTATCTCCACGTCGACTTTGTACGTGGTTCTTATTTCCAGTTGTCAGGGCTTTTCAGGATCCATTTGCGATGCGTGAACGTTAGTGTCCCGCCATTTTGAATCACGAAGGAATGCTCTTAGCTAGGATACTGAAAAAAATGCTAATGCCCGCTAGAAACATCATGTTAAACATAATTTCGCTGCTCTGTCTGCCTTCGTTTTTCATGTTTTACGTCACAGTCAGAAAATGTGCCTGCAAAAGAAGCGCTGAATGCAAAATGAATTGCTTCATCGTTTTAAATGCGTTGCACGTTCCAAACTCCAGTTGATGTCATACAGTGACTTTGTAACACTTGTGCTTTGAAATTGTGTTTGACGTATGTCCGGCTTGAGTCTCTGGCCAGACACCAGATGTTTTCACTGAGGTTAACTTTCTTTCGTAGTCCTTCCAGGCGAATGTCCGGGTAGCACCTCAAATTTGGCGTTGACTGTTTGTTTCCACTCCGTTTTCAGTCCGTCGTTCGCTGATCATCGTGCCATTAATTCGAAGCTGTTTAGTAAAGCACAAATAAACCGAGACCAAAGTGATAGACATATGCAAGGAACACATTTGTGAAGTATAATTTACAGCTACCTGTGCCCCGCAATGTGGAACAGGCGCGCTATTGTTATTGGGGCGAAAGTATTGTATCAGAAGTGTCACATGGATGAACCGTGGCCGAACTTAGAGGTCAGAATTCTGTGTGTAAATATTGATATATGTGTTTTCATAAGACGAAAGTAACTAGGTTCGCTGCAATTGTTTGATAACAAAACTGTTCTGTCGTGACGCTTGTGATTACTGCGCGCCGTGTTTGGCTTTGCCTTGAAGTGTCACCTGAAAGGGCGTGAAGGTTTACGTCGGATTGCAGTGTAAATACAGTCGAACTCAGTTGTAACGTCATGAAAGGGACCGAATAGTTTATGTCGTTATAAACGAGTGTTGTTCTAACAGAGGAGTATAATGTTGTTAAAAGTGTGGAAGTAATTGGTATCGCAGAACACGTGACACTGTAGACGAGGTGTCGTAGAAACCGATGTCTATAACCGTATAAACCGATGTCTGTAACCGGGTTCATCTTTATTTTCTAGTTTCATTCTTGCGAATTTGTGGCCCTTATCTGTTTATTGCAGGCACATATACCGGGGTAACGTAGTCGGTGTCCTGGCTGGACCGTCCTTGAACTGTGGTTTGATTCCCGGCAGGAGTAAGGGATCTGTTTTGTTCACAGCATCCTGACCGGCCGTGAGTCCCTCCCAGCCTCCTAGTCACTGGGTATCGGAGGCTCTTACCCCCTGGGGTAAAGTGGCTGAAGCGTGAAGCTATACCGCCACACACCAACGTTGCCTTCACGGTGTGGTGTGTTGCTTAATCACGGTGACAGCTTTTTTACATGTAATGTCTGCTGGTGCTGTTCATTTAACGCTGCCTTGAATTGTGCTGACGGCAACTCGTTCACCAGATCGATGAACGGTACTGCAGGAGTGTTATATCTTTTGTTAGTACCACCAATTAGATACTGCATTAGTACACTGAAGTAAGCCACGGCCACTTTCTGGCAAATTTCTTCTTAATCGGTATTCATTCTTACGCTGCTGTGTAGGTCTGTGCTGTATATCAGTTGGGGGTGGTGAGGCAGATTCTCACTCTTCTAGTTCCATAGTTGCATGTCCAGAAGAAAGACATCCCATGTCACACCACTGATTACAAATTTGTAATTCGTATGGCGCCGAAAGGTCGTTCTTACAGAGATCTGAGCCAACAGCCATGCAGAAACAATAGGTCTAAGCGTAATTGTATCGGTTTGGATTTTGTGGTTTATCTGACGGCGGTGTCAGTATCTCAGACTGTATATGCTCGGTGGTAGGACGGGATGTTCTGGAAGGAATCGTGGCCTGCGAAGTGCCGTACTGTCCTGGAATTTGCCTGGAGGGATTGAGGAGAAACACGAAAAGTAAGGGTAGGCCTAGTCGGTGTTGCGCCCGACGTGCAGAACCGGGCATCTCCTGAGTAGGCCTACAAGTCTAGGGCTTCACCCCTCCACCAACTTTCTGCGTCACGTGATTGTATGAAAACTTTTATTATTGATTGCAGTGTTAAGTGAGTGTCAGCATGTAACAAACGAAATCACCGACGATGTTCGTGCAGGTGTGCCCTAGAATGTTCATGTTATGTTTCTGGCAACGCCGACACGATTAGAAGACTCTGGACCTTTTCCAGGGGATTCCGTGGCACGGTCGTTTCGGTCTCGTTTGCGACCAGTCGTGTCTTTGCCTCGGAAGCATCTGTGAAAACTAAATGCTTTTGGGCATGCAGTTACGGACTGTCTGTAGATCTTTATGATAAAATTGACGTATGCATATACTGACGCACTCTGGTTACCGCGCGGTCTGAGGCGTGGGTCTGCGGCCGCTCGCTTGCTGGCATTGCGGTCTCGAATCCTGCCGGGAACATGGATGTCTGTCTCTTGTGAATGTTGTGTTTTGTGCAGGTAGAGGTCTCTTCGACGGACCGATCCATCGTCCAGAGCAGTCCTATCGAATGTGTGTGTGTGTCATTGAGTGTGATCAGGTGCAACAATAACCCTAAGCACCTACAATGAATAGCTAGAAGAGGTACGTTAGTGTGTGTATATACATATATATGTGTGTGTGTGTGTGTGTGTGTGTGTGTGTGTGTGTGTGTGTGTGTGTGTATATATATATATATATATATATACTGACACTATGGGTGGAATCCCTCGTCCAGAGCAGCTCTACCGAATGTATGTGTGTGTGTGTGTGTGTGTCATTGAGTGTGATCAGGTGCAACAATAACCCTCAGCACCTACAGTGAATAGCTAGAAGAGGTACGTTAGTGTGTGTATATATATATTTGTATATATGTACTAACACTAGTTGGAAGATTACCCGTGCTAAAAACTATGTAGTGCATTGTACCCTCTGTTCAACAAACACCGAGTCCGAAACAGGAAGTGATACAAAAATACAGGTAGCGTTAGTGTCAGTGAGTTTTCCGAGGCAAGCGACTAGGCTACACGTTAAAACGAAGGTGAAGGCTGCACTTGCCTTAAGACATCCATGTTCCATGGTAGACAGAGAAGTGGATAGGAGACTATATGTGCCAGTTGGAGTTGTGGTTCGGCACGGCATTTTATTTTCTGTATTTATGTTGTATCCGCACCAGTACACAAGTAGTCACTTAAAGTGTGCAGTTACAGGGTGTATCAAATATGCAAGTAAAAACTCCAAGAGTGAGTTCTTCACATCAAAACGAAGAAAAAATTCATATAAACATATGTCCCGAAATGAGCGGTTTTTGGTTTAATTTAAGGATTACATTCAACAATAAATACCTGAAAGTATGTAACATTTTACTTACAACAGACAGTACTTTTAAAATACACGTTCCCACTCCAATAACTGTTGAGTTCTTATTGTTTATCAAGTCACAATTCACAACAGTTGCTCACAGTATCCTCGCACTGAACCAGTGCTCGCATGGACACGTCTGCTTATTGACTGTGGCATCATTTCAGAAGTCCCGGGGCGGTTGCGAATGGCTTCACAGGCGTAAACAATGCGTTGATGAAGTGTCTCTTCATTTGCAATTGGAACTGAGTACACTAGGGTTTGTAAGTGTCGCCACAGGTAGAACTCTACAGGAGTGAGGTCAACACACTGTTGGACTGTGGCTCGGAAACTGTTTACAGTCATATATTGGTATGAGCTTTTTTCCTTGTCTTGGTGTGGGGAACTCACTCCTGAAATTTGTTCAATCATTTTAGATACAGTATGTTTCAGAAGTTACTTGTGCGGTATGTGCGACGTTGGAAGTTCGAGGGAAGAGGGTATTTCTGTTATTTTCCTGTGATACATTGTTTGTTGGCATCCTGATTTAAACATTCTTTGTTTAACCTTTTAAAGCCTAGCGGTAACTTTACGTACCACCAGGTTTAACATTAAAAAATTCTACGTGGTGCCCACATTGCGTTTATGTGTTTTGTACGGGTCTCAGAACAAACAGCAACTTTTGCCTTATAAAACACTAAGAGACTGGTTTTTATAACCGAAGTGGAGAGTGTTTACAGCGCGGTACGCACTGATTCCTTGTATAAAACAGATACACTTCGTCGTTAAAGGTTTAATTGTGGCTGTAGACGTATTAGCAAAAGACACATGCTTGCAATCTTTTTTCCAAGTGTACCACAGGTCTCTAAAGTCCATGCCGAGACGAATACGATCCATGATTGAAAGTCAGAGCTGCTGAACGTCCCGTGAAAGCTGCCAGGTCTAGAAATAACTAATCCATATTATGTGGAAGTGGTATACGTTTACCGGCTGTGGGGCCCATCCTGCCACCCTTTATGCAATGGGTATGGGGGCCGTTTCCTCGGCAACTAAGCGGCAGGGGCCACCGTCTAATTCCGAGGTCAAAAATGAGTGGACCTATTTCTCCACTGCCCTGTAGCCCTTTATGGCTTGCACAGTAATGGCCTTCAAGTGATGTAGGTTGCTTATTTGATTAATGTACGCCTGTGTGTATGAACTGCCAGGTTTTGGCCAGAAAGATGGAGTTAGAACGAATCGCGTGTCTTTTGTCTGATATCTTTGACGTCGTCAGTTGTCCAGTTTCGTCATGCCACAGTGTTTCGGCAAGTGGTTCTGCTTTCTCATCTTGTGGCAGATCGTAGTCTACTGTGCTTGTTGGCAGAGCTAGTCTCAAACACTACTGAGGGACCAAACGCAGAAGTGTCCATTGTTTTATACATTTACCTTGCTGCATTGGTCTCCAACTCGCGGCCACAGTTGTAAATTTTATATATATATATATATCGACACACTAATTGCACACTAATTCAGGAGGCTTAGGTATATATCAGTGACTGATTTTTACGCATGCGGTCCGCAAGTCCAGCCCACAGGGACAGTTGTGGCCCTTTTCCAGGCCCTGGAGGGAAGCAGAACCAGTTTCATAGTAGTGATTTGAAGAATGTGGGACGCCGTCAATTGGACATAATAACGTACCTTCCATCATAGTGCACACATAAACTCGTATCCTTTATTTACATATTAATTGCCGACTTGTTTCTGTCCTAGAAGCGTCGTCATGGAAGTTGTATCTGGATCACTACCACAGGAAGGTTTGCACAGTAATGATTACACTTATCATATAGCGGCCTCTGCAGATGTATAGTACGTACACAAATATATCTCGTATATTAAAATGTTTTATATATAACAAATTATTACAATTTTAAGAATTTATTCAAATTCATCAAATGTGGTTGTATGGTATGCCCTTTTTATAGCTTTTCAGATGATGTGTTTTGTCGTCTAATTCGTATTTTCTCAGTCTGTTATTATAATGTGTAGCAACTTGTTTTCTCTTACGACGAACTGTTTCCACTGATTGTGCCGGTAAATATGTTTTCTCTAATGAAGGCCCTGAGACTGAAACATGTTATGCATATATATGTGAATAAATTTAGGTACTCATATGGGTAATGTGATGGTGTGTTATTAAGCTCGGTTGCGTTGGTATTACACTCTTTGTAGTGAATTCTTATAAGATCGTGAAAAATATCAGCGTGATTGTTGTCTTCCGTCTGCAGAGACATCTGCCTTGGCTTATGATTGGGGCGGAGGGATGTGGAAGCAGTTGTGGCCCATTTTGATGCATCCTGGCTGTCGGCTGTAAAGACTAATTGAAACCCCTTTAATTCGGGGTTCGAGTTAAAGTCCCATGTTTCAGCAATATATCGTCTTTCTGACAGTCTTCTTGACGGGCAGAGGCTGTTCATGGCCATTTACATATCGCCACAGGGAAACTGTGCAAGGTCGGTTTGTCCAAGGTCTGTGTTTCGATATGTTTATCATATTTACCTGTTATTCCACTTTTTTCGTGGACCGAGGTTCCCGGGTCAAGGCAGTATTAGTACACCGTTCTTAAGCCCATGAAACAGCGCTTACCAAACTGTCACTGTCGCATGAGTTATCGTCGTTTGGAAACAGTGATGCGGGGAAGTTAGGTCGGTAGTGATTGACTACGGGCTAGAAGACCGCAGTTCGATTTCGGACAACGGCAGGCTGTTTGCTTTACTGCCAGTGTGTCCAGACCAGCTCGAGGTCCCACCTATCCTCATATCCAGTTGCTGATCGGGACACTTCCTTCTGGGGCACGTGCCAGGGTGCTGCGCCTAGAGCGAAATTTAAGAACGTGCGTAGCTGCACTGTGTGTGATGTTCAGGCATACCATTTTATCTACGGTGTACGCAACGTACCTAGCATTCCCGGTCCAGTACAGTAGTGTCGTTTTTCGTAACTAATTTATCGCTTATCGGCTTTATCGGCTTTATAGATTATGACACGATTTTTATGAAACGTGAGTTGGGAGGTCTGGTTTTAGGGCAATGTCCTATCATTTGCCCAGTGAAACCACAAATAACCTCAGTATTAGAGGTTCCGGGTTGAGACTCGAACCTTGAATTTCCCGAGTATTAATATACTGAAATGATGGTTCGGTCGTGTTTCTGTGTTATCCTCCTACATCCTGCTTCATCTTCAGGTTGCTCTTATGTGTACGAATTTCCTACTCATGTCTGTCGCTGCATGTGGGAGAAGTAGATATAAATTACGGACTCCCTCGTTGTAGCATCTGCCAGCTTCTCAAGAAGGACTATACCCCGTGGAGATAACCTTACCTGTAATTCCCATATCTGTCTTTGTGTTAGATACCTGTGTGTTACTGAGGAGATTCTTTTCTTCGATCTACACGGCGTATCAACTTGGAGTTAGATATTCTTGTTTTAACTAATTTCAGTCATTTTATTATTATTCCATTATTGGGAATAATGTTTCATTAATGTATAGGACCTAATGTATACTTTAGATGTGAAGGAGAGGTATCTTTCTTTAGATGTGAAGGAGAGGTCTCTTTCTTTAGATGTGAAGGAGAGGTCTCTTTCTTTGGATGTGAAGGAGAGGTCTCTGCCTAACAGTTTCTTCTAGACAACTGTAAATTTAAAGTGATCCATCCCCGCTGTGCACATACAAACAACACAATGTGTTCCGTTCAGCATAAGTAAATATTTAATATCTGCTCATACACGACTTGTCTCAGTCGTTAGACATACCTACTGATGGTCTAACGACCGAAACATGTGGTGTATAAGTATATATTAGCTAATGTAAGTTCTGCTGAACGGAACCTATTGTGTTGTTTATTTAATTGTGAATTAACTACCCGATGATGGTCAGAAGACATGCCGAAACATGTCGTAGCAAATAAAGTGGAATAAAAGTTATTTCTTGCAGTTGTTACTCGGAACATACGATTAGTCTTAGTATAGCACAACGGGATGGCGACGCTTAAGTTTGTTAGAAATGAATATTTTAATTTCCTCTTTGTTAGAAAAAGCTTGATATCATTTCGCTTTCTTTTCACCTCCTTTTATCCATTTCAGGCAATCGACAGTGTTCGTGTGCGATTTTCTGCGCTCTCATATCGGGTCGATGACCCGAAATCTGTTTTGAATTGAAGTTTTTAATACAAAAGATGCGTATTATTAAAAATGTTGCCGAGTACGTCAGGATCCTTTGCTAAATTGTACAGTGGTGACTGTAACCTCAGAAGTTCGCGTGGCCGTCATGTTGGTATCATTTATTCTAGGAAAATATGAATTATAAGAAAGGCGGGGTAGCTTCAGTGGCTGTGTACCAAGTTTCATGAATGTGTAAAAATTTATCAAGTGTTATTCGGCAGTGTGACACAGACGGATATGGCGATACCGTACATTTATATTTTGTATAGAATAAAATACCACGTAGGCTAAAAATGGACCGTATTTTGAGAATGAATATATGAATGGGAGAATTTGTCTTGGGGCTTTTGATGTATCAGTCGCGTAAGACTAGAGAGGTGTAAATGTGGCAATGTCAGTACACGGCGAATTAACTGGAATGAAATCTAGGAAAAGATAATGTTCTTATCTTAGTGAGTACAGCTGTGTATGGTGTATTAATTTAATCCCATTAAATAATTCGCTGTGGTTAGCTTTGCTGTGCATAGTTCAAACACAGAGCGAAGGTTAATTCGCTGTTGCGCATGCGTGAATATAATGTTCACAAGGTTGTATGTGAATTGTGACGTTTCAGTTAGAGATCAGACGTTGAATTGTCTGGTGCTATTGTTCTTGAATGACAAACAGTTGTATAAGCCATGAAGCTGGAAGGTGCTAGTAGTATTGAAGATGACTCTTACAGTGGTCTTGTTGGTGACAGGAAGGGGACGGTAAAAGTGACGATCACTCCGTGCCAGCCCAAACAACTGACGCACCTCCCCAAGAGGCAGCCAGTGGACATCGGCTTCAGTAACCTGACCTATACTGTCTCCGAAGGCAGGAAAAAAAGTGAGTACTGAACATCTTTTTCTTAACGTTGCGGTATCCTTTTGAAAACATTTAAGATCATGGGGTATAGACTGTCGGTTTGTCATTCGTTTTTTGGAGAGTCTGGCATGGTAAGACTCTTTTCCAAAGCGACCAGACCAGTTCTGGGACCCACATTAGCCTCCTATTCAATGGGTACCTTGGCCCAAGCCGCTGGGACGTGAAGCTGACAGCTCACCCCATCTAGCTCCGCGGTTAAGAGTGAGTGGAGCTGTACCTCCATTTACCCATATGTCTTCAAGGGAGTTTACATTTAGCTTTGTACCAGATACTGATACGTAGTCTAAGGGAATACGGAAATTTATATATTTGAAATTGTCCATTGTATGATGTAGATTTTGATAAACACTGCGTTTCAGCTGGTAGGTCGGCCCTGTTTTCGATAGATGGTTGTCATAATGACAGTATTTATTATTTTGGTGGTTGCATTGACAGTTGATATTAAGGCCAGGACATTTTTAATACTAGGCCGGTAAACTACGACCACCGGATGACGCGGATGACCCGTCTGGTTATTCCGGTGGTCATAAAAAGATCACCTGGATACGGATACCGGTACGTCGTTTGTGTCAGATTTACCCTAGACAATGGACAGTTTACACCATAATATTGATATTATCACAAACATTTAGTGCATCGTAATAAAATGTAGAAAAAGAAATCCCTTTCATGACCTATTACTTTTTAGGCGAGAAAAATCGGACGTTGGGAGGTCCTGGGCGTGACCGTACAGTCTTACGCAGAGCATGGTATTTCTGTCAGAACCACTTTTATTCATCGCTGTAGAAAGCTTGAGATGACAATCGTACACACCTGGTGGGCGATGCGTGGTTTTAAACGTGATGTGCAGCAGTTGGAAACAGTCAAATTGGTATCGGACGTCTTGTTACGAGGCCACCTGGACAAAGGCAGCCAGTTGTGCAGTGTTACGTAATCCTTGCATTCAGCTGATTCATGTTAACAACACGCAGCTACCCGTCGACGGCTGGGGTCGTGAAATTACAGCACAGGTTACCTTTCAATTACAGGTACTTCTCTGTCAGAGCTTGTTAATATGTCGGTTGCAGTCACAAACAGATAATACAGCAGTAGCTTTAGGACAGGACTAAACTTACGAAATACTTGTTATTGCAATGCTTGTTATTTCATTGTCATCGTAATGTAAAAAACAGCATGCGTCGCCGTAAATGTGAAATTCTGCTTACCTTATCCTACCTTACGCTATACCATTTGGAATATGGTGTACCCAGACTACATTGTTTACGAGTATATGATTGGTGTGGGATGGACAAGAACAGTGCTTTTCAAAGGGTGGTACGCGGACGGTCACCTCGTGGTAGGGGAAGAAATTTAGATTTTTTTTCGGTAATTAAGATTTAGAAACATTAACTGAACTATTAAAATTGTTTTAAATGTGTTGAAATATAGAAAAAAGCGTTTATAAAATTTATACCAAGATGCTACTTCGTTGTTCAAATATAAACACAGTCTCCTCTGTCGTCTTATCGCGTTAACCTTTTAAAGCCTTGCAGTAACTTTACGTACGACCAGGTTTAACATTAAAAAATTCTACGCGGTGCCCACATTGCGTTTATGTGTTTTGTACGGATCTCAGAACAAACAGCAACTTTTGCCGTATAAAACATTAAGAGATTCGTTTTTATAACCGAAGTGGAGAGTGTTTACAGCGCGGTACGCACCGAGTCCTTATATAAAGCAGATAGGCTTCGTCTTTAAAGGGTTAAAGTGGCAACTGCGAAATCTGAAGTTTCCACAGCTTTGTTGTTTCGCCCAGAAGACTAGTATCGTGAAAGCAGACAATGCTATTCTCGGTACCTAGCGGTACGCGTGCATGTTTTGTGTTGCGACAGCGGTACGTGAGCAGACGTGTTTGAAAAGCACTGGACTAGAATAATGTGGCGTGGAATAAGTGGAGTTCGCCTTAAATAGTCCAGTACCATAGCACTTTGGGTCACGGGTGCACATTCCGGGCGACTTAAACTTTGTACGGCGGCGCATAATATTAGTGGGTCCTCAGCATGGGACGTGCTCTTTGTAACTCTTCGAACGCCTAGAGTTTCGAGGCGGCTGCTAGATTTTTGCGGAATTTGTGGACCCCTGCAGTTTATTTGGGGCTTAGGACCTTTGTCACCGACGTGGATACAGACGCTGGCTTCTCACCGCGAAGCTTCGGCTGCAGGCCCGAATGACTTATAAGCTTCGTGTTGGCCGAAGTGCAACCGACCACATTTTTCCGTAGTTTTCGCCGTTTTGCCCTGCTAGCCACTATTCCACAGTTCCTCCATACTTAGATGTATCCGTCTCCAGAGGTATATGATAGTTCAGGCCGTGCATAACATACGTTATCATATCCTCAGTATTTTATTTGGAGTTTTACCTCTCTGACCCGGTATTGGGCTGTTTACAGAATAAATTTTTAAGGTTTGTTTTAATCAGCGACAAGGATGAGAGGAACATCCCGATTTTGATCCCTGGCATGGACGTTGGGAATATTATCTTCACGCCCTTGTTTTATATGTAGTGAGTAGCTTGGATTTCTGCCGGGAGTTAAGGAGGCTTGAGTGTAACGCTGACTGCTTAGACTGTATATTACGGAGGGAAAGTGTGTAATTTTATATCTGTGCTTCCTGTAACCACCACCTGTCCGTTCTTCCTCAAATGCTCTATATGCATCCGCGTGGAGTATAAGGACAATAGAAGAAGTAGACTTGCAGGTGTTCATAGGTGAATCACACCTTCGCTAAACGCAATTGCTTTTCAGTACGTATAGTTTATCAGCCCACATGTTTCGTGGATCTGTTGCTTCTCCCCGTAGCTAATCTTCATTGCACATGCATTTTCATGAGTGCAGAATCTAACATATCAAGCAGCAGCTTAACCTCTTTGACATCGAAGACCGCGCGTCGTCGTCAGCGCTTACCCGCGCTTCTTCTAATCTTGCCACCCGTCCATTAACTTTGCTGTGGTTTACACAGTAATCTTCGAACTGAGTTACGTTTTCCTTACATTACACTGGGCCTAGATTTCACACCCTGTAACCACACAGTTATATGACAGATCTTTATTTTTTTCCGCGTTCTATGAAGGATGTGTGCATGTTAAAACGGGTCACTACCCAAAAGACAAAACCAACCGACTACGTCAGATGACAGAGGGTTCGTATTTTGTACACCCTCCTTCTTCTATGCTGTCGATGCCATTTTTGAGGTACCATATTCGAAATTTCCATTACGTTTTTTACCGTCCGTCGTACATATTGTCCTGCCGGAAGCGAGGACACGTGCGTAGCAGCGAACCCGATAGTGCGAGCACGTAGCGATCTTTAATCTTGGGGAGCCGGGTTCAGGCACTTCGCAAAACATAGGTATAACGTACTGGGCCACAGTGCTTGGATGTTGTGTCACCAGCAGCGGAGTGGAGATTCGTGATGTCACGCATGCGTAAAGTCAGCAAAGGCTGTCTCCTAATTTCTGTGTGCGTGTGTGTGGGGGAGAAAGATGGCCACGAATAATTGTGAAAAACCATAATTAAGCTTTTTGTCGCTATAGCGTGGCGTTTCTTAAGGGCGAGGATGGAGTAATCGCGATTCAGACAGGGGAGACGACAACGCATGCATTCTGTAGGCAGGCTTTGACAGCTAGCAAGTGTTAGATATTTTCGGTATTGTTTAAAGACCAGGATGTTACGAAATGCTATTTGAGGATGTGTTTTCAATTCAGGTGGGTCTGCGTAGGGACCGCTGGCCGGGCTTCTGTAAACACGGTAATGAGCCTTCGTGTTTCATATTTTGGGTAAATTATTTTCAGAAAAGGCCCCATAACCATGCAGTTAGTTACTCTAAGAGGACTCCAGGCCACAAGGATGTGAAGTAAGCAGTGCGTGTTTGGAAGGAGCAAACTAAGGAAAGTGTATGGACACTTAAGCTTCGATAATGAATACTGTCATCGTAATAAAATCAAGCTGGGTATGCGGCTGGGTCGAGGGGAAGGAAATTGTCCGTTTGTTTAGCTACCCAGTCTCAGCTTCGTGTGTTATATGACATTAAACGTGAATGAATTGCGATAGACGTGGAAGGAAGAGTTGCGAATGAATAACGAGGAAAACTAAGGTCAGGATAACCGATGTCTGGGTGGAAAATCGAACCCGGTAACTCCAGGGTGCGAAACAAGGATCTTAACGTCAATATTCGATGGATAAAAGGTACATGTACGGAGTTTTGATAGGGAAATAACTTTGAAAATGGTCACTAGGAAGGGTGTGGCACGGCTTAGATCATAGTATCGGAGTAGAGTACCTGTAGAAATACGGCGTGTAGGCGTATGCGTAACAGATTACAAGTGATAGAAGACCTTAACATCTCAAAACATCAAGAACCAGTGAAATAGTCTGTATAGCCCGCAGAGAATGCATCTGGAAAGTGCTTTCATTGCGTCTTCCCACGCTTGCTTATCTAGTGGTTTATAATCCACAAGAGACAAAGTCTAAAAATCAAGTTGTCTCACCTCTCGTAACGCTTTAGTCAGGCACCTTTAAAATTCCTGGAACCGCAAATAGATTTTAGATGTATGACGAGAGGCTGGTGTAGACTGGTCATGTTTAAATATTGCGGCGGACAGAACTTTGACCAATAGACTTCAATTTGTCTACTTGCTTTTTAACTTGGTAACGAACATACTGGTCATCGTGAGAGGCCGTTAAGAAAACTAAAATGAATAGGAAAGTCCATATGATGATTTTGCGTTTGAATGTGCCGAGGATTATCTCTGTTTTTGTATGTGAGTACTGTCCACCCTCTACGGGAGAAGACTAGGTTGAGGGCGTTCTGGAACATGGTACAGAGAAGAATGTTTTGATTGAATGTCGATGAAGGAAAGAAGGAATGAAGACACAAATCGAGGAGCTTGGTCTTGGTATTTTTCACCTGTTATTGTTGAAGGATGAGAAAGATAACGGCACGAGCAAGGAAACAAGAAATGCATGGAGATTCGGAAACCTCACATGGCACGAAGTTAATCGCTAACCGTCACCATCGCCATGCACTGATATTTCCATGAAGGGCAGTCGAGTTGTGGTAAAGCCTCGTCCATACACTGCACCCCTCTTAAGCGTTCATTTATCGTGCTCACTTTCTAGATTTCATGCACCTTCCCTAATTTAGTCTCTCTGTCTTTTTCTTTATCTCCATTACGGTAGCTTATTCAGTTTCTTTTAGGTTTTTGTCCCTCGATTTTTACAATGTAGCTACTGGACATACTTGAAATAAGCGCTTTATCCCCATTTGTTTGTACTCATACTTGGATAGGTTCGTGTTTGGTTTAGTCTTAGTCCGTCAGAAAACAGTACAAAGTCTAAGGTGCTCTTGTACGTATTCTTGAATCTCTTTTGTTTTGTTTTCACTTTGTGATGAATATTCCTGTGGTGTCAGCCGTTACGTAAAATGTGCGTCAGCAAATTATTAAGTCTGCTGGGTGATTTTCCTTTCTGTAAGACTGATGGTTGTAATTTTCGCATGCGTGTCCGCCTACCCATTTTAAATAACGAAAAATTCTCAAGAACTGTGAGCATCTGTTTACCGTCAAATTCGGCGTTTCATTAGGTGAGGCAAACTAAAAATATACATTAATAAATTAAAGTTGAAAAAAGGCGCCTTACAGCCCGTCATCTCTCTCCGGCTGCCCGTATGTGACTACTGTAGAATCGCTGGACGGATTTTTTGCGGACACCGATATTTTTCGCTTTGTCTAAAATATGTCGACACGTTACAGTTTGGTTAAAATCGGATATAAATATCGCACCCTTTACGCGAATCCGTATGCGCGCAGAAATGTTTGTATGTCGTTATGTCAAATTGTGGTTATTTTTATCCGATTTAACCAACAGTGGGAAGTTTTTGCTGAGTTTAGTAAAACTCCATAATAGGTTGTAAAATTTCGCGAAAAAACCGTTGAGCGGTTCTCGAATTCTTCTGACTGACGAAGTCAGATATTAAGTTAATAGGCATATTTTTGCAAATTTCCGTCACGAATGCGCCGAAAGCAAATCATGTTTTATGTCCATTACTCTTTCTGCGAAGATTTAGATTTTTCGACATGATTCAAACAAACGAGGGCGAACGCCCCAGGGTACGCCGTACATCGTATTTCGATCAGACGCGAAGGTACTCGAAAACAGTTACAGTACACGCAATTTTCCCGCCGGAATTTGTAGCTCCATCTGCATGTACAGGGTCCTTATTCTGACTGAGGTCTATAGTTTTTTACTTCCCGCCGCTACTGCGCTGCGCGTTTGGTTGGTCGAATGGATAGGCTACTTTAATAAGAGAGCTGACAGCAAGTGCCAGGCGATAGTTGTCAGGTAAATTAACGACCCTGTATATGAGTCTAAATAAAATCTGCATGTTTTAAAATCGTAAGTCATCAAGTTGCTGTAGCCGATACGCTATTAATTATGTTCTTACTCATTATGCTGTATTCATTGTAGTGTGTCCTCTTCGAATGTTAAGAATGCCGATTATTTTTTCCATTGTGTTTGCCTTGGACGCCGTCCCCAAGCCAATGTGTTCCTTTCTGGAGGATTGGCAAAGAAGTTGCCGAAAATGCGCCTGTTAACTTCATCATGTCTGCCTGTCAGTTTGGCTGTCTGTATTTTACAAGTCGAGAACCGATGAACAGATATAATTCAATGCCATATTGAGAAGTTGTAATTTTGAGATAATTAAACGGAGTGTATTTTTTAAATCTTAGCTGCACTAATAGGGCGAGTGCACCAGCCAGTCCTGGCATAACTTGCTCAGCATAATTTCCACTGATACAGATTCTGGCTACTTTAAATCTGTCGGAGAGGTCTGGCAGTATACTTATCATCTCACTTTTTTTTTTTGAGTTGTGGACGTGTAGTGTATTCGAAACAAAAATTTTAGGCATGTTTGTGATGTGTTTAACATTTCTACCTCTTTATGACTTAATGGCGGCCTGGGCGTGAAGCTGCATCTCCGTTCTGCCCATATGCTGTCATATGGTGCCCAGGGGCAGTTTATGACATTATCACCATGAAACCCAAAACTAAAGGTAAAATTATCACGGCATATTTTTCCTGGTATATGTTACCACAAAACATGCTTACCATGCGTGCATCCAGAATTTTCTTTGGGTGTGGGGGTGGGGGAGGTGTGACTGTGAGGCTATATATAATTTATATTTGATTTTAAAAACTGCGTTATGCTACGTAAAATCATGCCATAAATATGACTAACATAACACATTTGCAACTGAATTTATGTTCATCTAAATATAACATGTTCCATGACTCGCGTGATTTAAATCACATGGTCTAATATTCTTGTTTTTTAAAGTTTATCTAAGACTTCGTAAGCTCTTTACTTTTGTTTTAAAAACGCTAATGTACTAGTCATCAGCCGATTACAGTGGCTGATTTTGGCTGAATGGTAACTCACATAAAACCATTGATATCGTGTCTACAAAACCTGTGTTTTTAAAATTTCGATTTGGGTGGGGCGGAGTCTGCAGCCCGGTAGCCGCCCGCTTTGGGTGCGCTCTTGATGCCTACGTTTCGCGATGACCACATGTTAAGTGGAGCTAGATTCGTTCCCATCTCAGAATTTTTCACAGCCACCATATTGGTCTGATATGAAATAAAAAGGAAAGAACAGACATTCATTGTTAAATAGGCTACTGCTTATTCATAGAGTTCTGTACTTAGGCATTGAGAAGATTTACTTTGGGCGTACCAGTAGCGACATTCGCTGCAGGATGCTGGAAATATGCTAATGTAGTCCATGCCATATATAGCATCATCGTCATTCATTTTAAGGATACGACGGAACGTGGTCCCGTCTTGAGAAGCTTCTTTCCGCGTATTAAAACACGGATATCATACCGCAACAACAAACATGCCTAATAAGCTTGAGCACACGACAATTTTATGTGATTAACATATGAACATGGCAGCCGTGTGACGTTATGAGTCAGGGAAAACACTGACGCTGTTCATTGTTCAGTAGTGGTATTACCGCAGTAAGTTTTGGGGGGTGATGAATGTTACAATATTCAACTGAAGTGTATGTTAAGATTCATTTTACTAAAACAAAAAACAGTGCGGTAACTGCGGAATACGGTTGGAGGAATTACTGGAACTTGGCGTGAAGTTCGTGTAGTAACATAATGTATGTCTCTAGTGTATGCTGCACCACCACCACCGCCACCGCCGCCGCCGCCACCACCACCACCACCACCACCACCACCACCACCACCCACCACCACCACCACCACCACCACCACCACCGCCGCCGCCGCCATTACTACTACTGCTGCTGCTGCTACTACTACATGTGCATCGTGGATTGTTTCTTAGGGTATTTAAGGATGCTGTCCATGTTGTACAAGTCAATGGTTCTTAAACTGTTTTTCCGCGCCCCAAAATCTAAAATCAGATTTGCCTTACGTCATAAATAAAATCAGTACCAGTACTCAGCAAACCAGTTAATCGCCACATATGTAAGGCGTCGTTTTACAAAAGTACTTACGATTATTTTAGGAGTGCAACGACCAATCAGAACTCGAGTATCGACCCGGGGTTTGAGAATCGCTGGTGTAAGATACTGCTGTCGCTTTAGAGGAGGCAGGACTGTTGTCGTGAATGGTGAGGTGCCGTGAATTTGTCTGAGGTGGCCGTGGCCTGTTTCAGGGTGGGGTCCCCGCATTTGTCTGGAAAAAAAAGCGCGAAAAGTACAGCTGCAGTTATTCTCGTTTATATTTCTCCTAGGGGCGTCTTATCCCTCTGAAACCTGCGCTGCGCCAGTGTTTAGTGTTGTATAGGTTTTGCGTAATGCGGGATATAACATTGTGAAGATAGTGTGATGTTTCTGTAGTTTAAAAACGGCGTTTACCATATAAAATAGGCTGAAGTGTGGAGGGGAATGCCAGAAATATGTTAGTGTAATGAAATTTGCTTCAAACCATGCGTGCGATGTCTCTTTGGGCACTGCCAGTGGCTTGCTCCAGGAGTTTGCAAGGAATTCTGTTGGCAGGCCTCGAAACGTAATAGTTTTGACCTTGAACGTCAGTATAAGCTTCCATGAACTGGAATTAGATCTGTAGACTTGTGTATCGTAAAAAGCGGAAGTTAATTGTCATATGTCTATGTGTCAGCTGGTTGTAAGGTCGAAGTGCACGCATGTGTTATCATTTGACAGTCTTCCAACCGTTCGTCGTGCTGTCGTTTCACTTAACGATATTATGAAGCGCGGAATTATGCTTTTTTTTTGGATACTCGCATTTGTGTTTGCTCTCTTGTTCGCTCTTTATTCCTGCAATCCCGTCTTTTTTCTCGTGAAATATTTTAAGGCACTCGTTTAATTTTACATACAGTACTTAAGGGAAACCCCAAACACGAGCAGTAAGAATATCTTGTTCCCGACTGGGATTCGAATCGGATACCTCCCGCATGCAAGTCAGTTTCTCTGTGCTAACTTTCTGGTTTCTGGTCCCATAATTCGGTCTGCTAGGGCCTTTAGCATGAGTGCACACACACGTACGCTTTGTTCAGATAGTTCCACCCAAACGTGTAACATTAATTCCTATGTGTGGAAAAAATACAAACATGACAAAGGCATGAAACGTTGGAAAGGACCGAAACTGAAGATGCTGCGACCAGCCTTTACTGCCGTCAGGTACGGCATACTTGGTTGAGGATCCAACATGTATGTCAGGAGAGTGTGGTGCATGCCCTCATGTAATATTCATGCCCTTGTTGCTGTAGGCATTAAACTTCAGTTCTCCTGATTCAAAAAGCACGGTAAGGTCGTCTTCAAATTTGGAACTTTTGATGCCAGGGAAAATTGTAACCGGAACCGGAAGACAGACATGCGTGACAAAATGTCCACCTACCGATTTACATTTACGCATCAATCAAACGTTTAAAGAAACAGTGGATTAAAAGTGAATATTAGTTCAGGACTCAGCTTTGTGGCCCTATAAGCTGGAGATATGAATGCAAACAGCGACGGAACTGAGTCTCAAACTGTACTCACTTCGATTAGAACATAGGACGCTGTTTACGTGTATGTGAAATATGCATGATCGCTGAGCAGAGAAAGTTGAGCGGGAAGGCACGAATGCTCCCAGAATGGGAATTACATGCTTTTCCAATGTGTGGGAGAGAGCCGCAATAAACATTCGTGAACAGTACGTTTTTCCGTTGCCAACTTCAATCACCCACCGTCCATCCAGCTTGGGTACCAATTCCGCAACGCCAGAACAGACCACAAGGTTGAATCTGAGACTGAAAGAGTAAGGGGGTTGCTGGAGCTTACCACTCTGCGTTCCCGTCATTCCTCCCCCTGTCAGATGTTGGGAGGTTTCCAACTTGGGATGTTACCGTACATTACGCACAAAGTCCGCAGCAGCTTAAATATTACAAAAAACTTTAAACACCAACAAATGCACAAAGAGTTTATTCTCGTCAATTACAACACACTCATACATGTTTCGACCCTGCTGGGTCATCTTCAGGGAGAAACCTTCCGTTGTCGTTACACTATGTTGCACTATACTGCACAGTCAACAGCACATTCTCGTTAAACTGTATACGACAACGGAAGGTTTCTCCCTGAAGATGACCCAGCAGGGTCGAAACATGTAGGAGTGTGTTGTAATTGACGAGAATAAACTCTTTGTGCATTTGTTGGTGTTTAAAGTTTTTTGTATAATATAGTGCACGGACATGGAACACATTAAGCTTAAATATTGTTTGCAAAATTCAACTCCGTGTGCTGAGTTCACGATGTCACTAAAGAATTGTCTCTATTTCTGATGGAGGAGCCTACGAGTAAGTTAAGTGTGTTCGAAAACTCTTCGCAGGCCGCGCAGACCTGAAGGTCTTCAGGTGCAGCCCTCCCGATTAAATCATCAAACTTCACCCCACCCTCTTCTTGTGTAGATCCAACAAAAATCCTGTAGACTGCTGCAGCTGTTCAGTATTTATTTTTGGCACACTGACAGAAGCCCAGTCGGTCACTAACAGTGGAAGTCTGGCAGCTATTAACATTACTTCCATTTTCTAATGTATTTCTTTTATCTAAAGGTTCTGGCCTTCTGGGATGTGACGCTGCATCATGGGGCGGGTGGTTGTCGTTTTGATGGAACGTATTGCCTTTGTTCTCAAGGGTGAAGCCTTCTTGGTCCACTTCACCCTTGAGAATGGAAGCAATACGTTCCTCCGAAACGTCGAAGTCACTCGCCCAATGATGCAAGCGTCACATCCCATAAGGCTGGAATCCTCATTTATGCTGACATCAAAAACTCGAAACTCGTGTCGTTATCTAAACTTACGACACTTTTTTTTTCTGTTTCTGATCATAATGCCACACCTAATAGAAGGACGAGCGGCCCTTACCCAGGAACCTTGAATAACTGGATTTTCTCCCTCGTTTCTGTTACAGTGCTATTAAAAGTGTTTCATTCTGATCCATATTGTCTCTCCCCCCTTCAGCCAGGGGCAAGAGATGCTTGATTGTAGTATACTTTGCAGGGGCGTTATTCACATGGTGGTAGCCTTTGTATATTGTAGTTCCGTGTTATGGTTTTATTTCTTGCGAATCTTGACTTTGACTGGGAAGTACAACCGGCAATCACGGTAGGGGTGGGGGGCAACCTTCTTTCGAATCCTTCAGTCGTCGTTTGGCTGTCGTGCTGAAACTTTGCGGCCCGAGCATTCACAGCGGTGTAATGTTGTCATGTTTTTTTCAAAGCAGCCAAGGAAGATGAGTGGTTAGAAAGACGCTATGCTCTTGGTAACATTTGTTGAGTTCAGCTCTGTACAACGTGATGCGATCGGAACCCCCCGACAAGCAGAGAGTTGCGCTGGCCCACCCTATGCTGTTGCATACCAGGTTATTGTTGATCTTCGCTCAGGCCTCATGAGAAAAGAAACGCTACAACAAGAATACCAACATGGCGGCCGTGTAGATTTTCGAGATGAGAGCAAGTTAACCCTTTAAAGACGAAGCTTATCTGTTGTATATAAGGACTCAATGCGTACCGCGCTGTAAACACTCTCCACTTCGGTTATAAAAACCAGTCTCTTAATGTTTTATAAGGCAAAAGTTGCTGTTTGTTCTGAGAACCGTACAAAACACATAAACGCAATGTGGACACCACGTAGAATTTTTTAATGTTAAACCTGGTCTTATGTAAAGTTACCGCTAGGCTTTAAAAGGTTAAATATCTAGTATGTGTTAAAGTTATCAGTTGAAGGCGTGTATGGGGCGGGAGGGTTGACTTCTCCACATTAGCTTACACACCGTGTGTAAGTTATTGGTAACTTTGGCGATTCGGCCACTGTTATGCTGGAGTAGAAACCCGTGTGTCTATGCGGTAGGAACCTGAGTCGACTCCATGAAACGTTCTTGACGCGTGGTGAAAAGAGAAATCCCAATACCCGCCCTCAATATGAAGGGTTTTCATTATATGACGTTGCACGAGGCCGGCGTAAGCGCTGAACTAGTGTAGACGGGCCTGCTTGTACAAGGAAGTTCGGAGCGTCATAATTTGAAAACCCCGCAGAACTAAGTAGTCTGATATGCCTGCTGCAGGGAACAGAAACGATCAGTCGGAATGGTTGTACTTCTGTTAAGGCGGCTTCGAATCAATGACGGCCGTCTTAGCTGTTATTCCGCAACCAGGTAACACGTGTCAAGGCCGCTTGTCTTATATAGTGTCAATCATGCGACGGAATGCTCACGTGTTTTTACCGGCAGGAGAGAGGCATAACAAGAGGAAAGAGAAAAGCGGGAATTCTGTGGGCCAGCGTTTGTATTGCGACTTACATTCTCGTGCGATTTGTGATTTTCTCAGAAATGAGGCGGGGTTGCTGCCTTGCGGCATGTGGCACCATGTAGTCTGGTAGATAAGTGCCGTTGTTTCGGAGGATCCAGTTGCCTCTGTCTTCAAACCCTGAAGCTGGAGGTAGCAGGTTCCTCGGCAGCAGTACTTAACGTGCTTTACTTTACAACGGTACATCGCAGAATACGTTAGTCTCCATTCTTCAAACTTGTCCCAGCTATGGGAGGAAGAGGAACACCATTTTTAACCGATAGTGTTGGAGTGTTGGCGGATTTCGTTCCGAATTTTCGTCTCCATGTCGTGAAGCCGCCGTCAGCCATCACATCTACGTTGTTCTTTACAGCGGACCCGGGCTGTTGCATTGAGTCAGTGAATACTGTCAAAGCAAAGGTTTTAAATCCAAACCAGCTGATACAGTATTTCTGCGTCGCTTTACCGCATTGTTACTGTGGGACTGTTGGTGACCCAGCTTCCTGTCATGTCAATGACTCCCACATAATTAAACTACACGAACGGTGAGCCATACAAATGTTACAAGTTTTCGTAGTCAAAATCTGATTATCTTTTCGCGGTAAACGAACTTCCTGTAATAATTTTAGTATCATTTCAGTGACGTTTTCCATTAGATTACCGGTAGAAATACCACTGATACAGACGGGTTCCAACTGAAGGCTGAGTGGCAGTTTTCCTAATCTGTAGAAGAAGGAACCCCTTTTCAGGAGATACTATCATCGTAGTTATTTCGGTTGTGGATGCAAATCTCAAAAGAGCGCAAATTTACACTGTAATCCGTCGCAGTTTGCGTCTCCTTCACACAAGATGCACGCTTACATGTGCACTGGCCTATAAACTATACAGGGTACACACAAAAGAAAGTTGCGGTTTCTAAAGTTAACAAGAAATTTATTTCTCACCTTACACGGGCACAACTTACACCGTCAGCAGCGGCAACTGTCCAAGTTTCTCATGCGTTAATCACAGTCCTTCAATGTGTGCACCCTGGGTCACACGACACACATCCACACGGTAATCAAATTCATCCCAGGCTCGGTGTAGCATGTCCGCTGTAATGGTCTGCAGTGCATGCGTTATCCGATCACGAAGTTCCTTGAGGGACATGGACAATGGTGGTACAACCACCGCTGCTGACGGTGTACGTTGTGCCCGTGTTAGGTGAGAAATAAATTTCTTGTTAACTTTTGAAACCGTACCATTCTTTTGTGTATACCCTGTATAAAGTAATACAGTTGAACTCGGTTATAAGGTCATGAAAGGGACTGAATATTTTGTGTCGTTATAAACGACTGTTGTTTTAACCGAGGACTATAATGTTACGGTTGACAGTGAGGAGTTAATTGGTACCACAGAAAATGTGACGTTATATACGAGGTGTCGCAGGAGCCTTTGTCGTTCTAACCGGGTTCGACTGTATGTTCTATATCGCTTGCAAACAGGAAACGTGGAACCTTATAGAGCAAGGTCCGTTACGGTATAAGGCCTTTTGCTTCTGAAGAGATGCATTGGGCACACATTTACAAAAGTCCCTGCTTGCAGTCATTGTGTAGGCAAGGCAGAACAGCACTGGTCAACAGACTCATTCTCCAGTATAAACAACATGGCCTTGGAGCACACAATATAAACTCATCCGCCCACTTCGAGTACTCATGTTCATGCGAAATTGTATGTGCTTACTTGTGCAAAGAAGGTTTAGGATTGTAGTGTTTACATGTATACTCCATCCGTCCTTCTTGCATATACACATAAGGGGTGGAAACTTTACGTCATGGTGCCAAGTTTAAAGAGTTCAAAACCATAACCACGTTGGATGGTAAATGATAGTACAACTCGTAGGTGTAATTTGGTCAGTAACACCGGGGGTGGGGGCACAAATCGACCATGGGTGTTAGGAACTCAGATGCCTCTATTCTGCGTCCCATAAAACACAGATTTTAATTTTTCTGTCTTTTCACCACCCCATAGGCACACCCAGAATTTTTACTTTGGGGGGGAGGGGGGGGGCTCACTCTGAGTCTGTATATAATTTGTCTGTTTTTAAAAACAATGTTTTGAAAATCATGTCAACTTCTCCAAGCCGACATGTAGTTAGGTTACAGGGAAAATTAAAACTAACTGAAATACAGCTCCGTATTCTTAAGTTTTTATTATATTTTTCAGTATTCCAATGTACAGGTCACCAGCCGATCTCAGTGGCTGGCTTAGGCTGAGCGTAAGTCACGTAAAAACTTTGATATCACCGTGTCTACAGAATCTTGAGTATTTTAAATTTCGCTTTGAGGGGGGCTGCAGCCCGGCAGACCCTCCACCTTGGGTGTGCCAATGCACCACCCAAATTATCGTTCTGAAGATGTTTCTATTTTTACCCGTCTTCAACTCAGTAGCCAACAAACTATTCTTAGTTTCTCAGGTAGAAAAAATATTGAAGGGGGAAATTTACTCCGCCTTGCACCCCCAAGTTACGCCTGTGGTACAGCTGATACCACATTAACCAAATATAAGACAATTCTTTATACTAATTCGTAATCAGAAAAATAGGAGGTTGCCTTATAATTGTGCTCAAATTTAAACGCTGTGAGTAGATATTTTACAGAAAATTGGTTTTAAAAGGGGTTGTCCCACATCATCTTATATTTGGGTGGATATTGTATTTTGATTTCATTTTTATTATATTTTAAATTAATTTCATATTAATATTATGATTATACTTGAGGCACATATTTAACTTAAAGGACAGAAGATCTGTGAAGAACTTAACAGTACCTATTTTACAGCATTTGGGCTCCAGTAAATATTAAAGATGCTGAAGTGATGATGTTAAAGGCCATCCTACAGATAGTCGCCAGGTGTGTGTGTGTGTGTGTGTGTGTGTGTGTGTGTGTGTGTGTGTGTGTGTGTGTGTGTGTGTGTGTGTGTGTGTGTGTGTGTGTGTTTGTGAATGGATAAAACGGGAATGACACAGCATTCTCTGTGATCAGATAAAGAGTACAGATTGCATTTGGAACACGGGAAGTCAGTCCCTTTACTTGAATAAAGAATATTCATGTGACAAAACACATAATGAACCCGTTATTTGCCTAAAAGTTAGTGATAAAGTTTAATACTGTCATGGTAAACATTTCTTCTGTTATGCATTACCTGGATAATACAGTATGATATTTGGGAGTGCACTGAATATCACTTATTAGATAAAAGGAAATGCTGTGTGCTTTATATAAAGCTCATCATTGTCACTGTGAAGAAGATTAGGAGATAGTTACACAAACAGAAAAGACATGAAACCACAGTAGGAGATAATAAGCAAAATGGAGTGATGAAAATTATATATGTAAGGCGGTTACGTAATATAAAAGAAATTAAAGTAATAGTCATTAGCAACGAGATGGGAACAAACCTGCAAATGTTACTTGAAAATTTCTGATTTGGCTTTCATGAAATACTGCTATTTAAAATGAAATTAATTTCTTCTGTCTCTTTTTTTTTTCTTCTTCTTTACAGATGGGAAACAAATTCTTAAATCTGTCAGTGGGAGACTGCGATCAGGAGAGCTTACTGCCATTATGGGGCCATCAGGGGCTGGCAAGTCGACCTTGCTCAATATACTTACAGGATATAAGTAAGTGTGCCCTATTGATGATATTAAAAACTATCTTGCTAGTGTTAGTTGGCACATATTTTTATGAGTGAAGATTTCGGGAGGTGTGGAAGGCCTTGATTGAGGGGTCTGTCCTCAAATATGGTATATGCATATCAGTGCTGATTGATGGGAACATTCTTCAGTTGGCATTTGTCCAGACTTTTTATGATGCTCAATTTGTCTTGTATTATGTACAGATGTGGCCATGACCTGCAGAGAGGCTTGTCAAGCCCACATTCTGCAGTTACTCTGGTGTTCAGGAAAGGGATTAAAGCTTCATTTAAACAATTAAATTTTGCTGAGGACATGTACTGGGCTGTAACATGTCTGTCTTTTATTTATGGCAGTATCCACTCTATATCTTGACAATAGACCTGCTTACCCTGACTGAAGATTTTGTAGTTCCTGTTACGCATTTGTTCATGGAAGATGCCAAATTGATATCCTGAAATAGGTAATAGTCACTTCCTGTTTGATTTTGAGTTAATTTGCCATTAATTGTCATGCCATCTTCCTTAATGCCATACACCCACTGCAGGTAATGAAACATTATTAAGTAAATGAACAAATCAATGAATGAATAAACATGCAAAGGAACAAACATGCCAACAAATGAAAAGCCATGTAACAACTGAACAGAGGAATGGACAAAGGATAGAACAGAAAAGTGGATGAATGAATGAATTTATTAATGCATGAGTGAGTGTGTGATTAAGTTAAGTGAGTGAGAGTGAATTAACTTACAAACTGGACAGAATTCTATTCCCTGACCTCAGTGGATACTCAGTTACCTGAGAAACTTGCTGTTGTTTGAAAGATGAAGGGTTTGTTGCTGTGATCACAAAAGTTGACAGCTGAAGTTTGAAGCATGTCATGTCTTCACACTTTGCAGTTTAAACTCTCTGACCTGTACAGTTAGTGTCTGCATTAGGTTAAGAGCAATGTGAACTCACGTGTATGGTAAATATTCAGTATTAGGGGAAGTTTTATTGTAGCACTGTACAGTTTTTCTTCTACCTGTAGATGGAAACAGGTCCCGTCTCCATAATGTTGTACATTATCTCTGTCCACAGGGGATGATGTCAAAAGATTATTTTGTGGTAGTGAAATCAGACTTGTATCACAAACCTTTAGAGCCACGTGGACCTGCATTTAGCATCTAATGTAACGCTAATTGAAGAATGTTAAAGCTGAGGTTCTCACAGTGGCACTGATGAGGATTTCCATTGTGTGGGGTAATGACACTATATGGATTGGCATGTGGATCATGTTTCAGAGGAGCTTACTGACTCAGTCTTCATAGTAATTCAAGAATAAACTGAGTGTTGTATAGGGGAAGGATCATAGAAGGTATTGCAAATAGGGAAGTGATGGAAGAAGGTTCCTGTGCTGTGCGCTAGTGCCATAGGTGGAAAGTGTAGGCAAATTGAAGGAGTCGGGAAGAAGATTGTTCATGGTTTAGGGTTAGGAAAGAATATGAAAGGAAATGGAGAGAGACAGATGTCTTTAATTAAATTGTAGCTAATTAACTGGTACATCTGCTGGGTGACACAGAAGTATAAGAAAGTTATAAAATCAGAGTTCTGAGTGCTTTTAAGAATTTATAAACTTGTTGTTATGTGCAAGGTACATGAAGAATCATGATGCAAAAAATCTCCAGATGTAAGTTGTGTGATTTAAATATAAGAGTTTTTTAAACTTCCAGAACGTCAGGAATGAGTGGGTCCATTACAATTAATGGCCACGAACGCAACCTGAGTCAGTTTCGGAAGCTGTCATGCTACATCATGCAGGACAATCAACTGCATGCCAACCTGACGGTTGAAGAAGCCATGCGTGTTGCATCAAACCTCAAGCTTGGCACAGATATGAGAAAGGAAGAAAAGCAAGAAGTGGTAAGTTCTGGGATATGTTTCAGACAATTATGTGGTATTAAGAACTAGCTAATTCTGTTCAGAAGCTCTTAACACGTTTTGAGCACAACAAGGTTAAAATTATTTTGATATTGATCCTTTTCTTGGGTGTGGCTCCATGTGGAAGTGGACATTGTTGCTGGAGGTCATTGCTGTTTCCATACTCAAGAAAGTGGTTATCATGTGGCTTATGCTGATAGTTATGAGTGACCACATTTTGGCTTATTCTGATAGTTATGAGTGGCCACATTTAGCATTGAGTGTTAGCCAGCAGGAAATGGAACCCAAAGAAACTGACATAGATGGGTCAGTCTTTTGCTCAGGAGAGGGAGGTGTTGGTAAAATGTGAGAATGTTCTGGAAACTGGTAGAAGTGTTAGCAAGGAGCATGGAGTTATAACTTTCCCTTGAAGATGGAGACAGCAAGAATCTCCAAAACTCTGCATTGATAGCCAGAAACCACAAAGATTGTTTTATTTTGGTATTAAAGTTGTTGGGCTTATCCAGAACTACTGGATTATGATTTCCTATTGTCAGGCTTTTTATGGTGTTCATTTATGTCAGTATGTTACATATTACTGAATGGGGTAACATAAACAATGTAAGACTTGAATCAGGAGAACTTTCATAAGAGAGAATAGGTAATATGTGAAAGGTAGAGCTCCACTCATTCGTAACCTGGGCACTCAATGGACATGATTAGAATAGGGAATGTCAGGAAAACTAAATTACTGATACTGAAACAAGCATATGAACAGAGTACTGCACATTTTGGTAGTGGCATGTATGGATTTCAGAAGGTATAGTAACGTGCAAAGACCTTAATGAAGGATGAGAATGGTAATGTACGTACTGAGCCCACCATTATCTCAAACTGTGTGGGAAAATTATTTCAGCCTGTTTTTTTTTTGGGGGGGGGGGGGGGGCAGTTGATTGTATGAAATGACAGAAATGCCTGTGGCTAAGTCATTAATAACTGAACCTAATTCTTTTGAGGTTAAAGTGGGTGTTGAGGAGGTGAGAAGGTATGCATCATCAGGTATGTATCAGATTTTGGCAGAATTGATCCAAGCAGAAGGTAAAACATTATATTCTGATGTTCACAGACTTATTCATTCCATTTAGAATAAGAAAGACTCTCCACAGCAGTGGAAGGAATGTGTTATTGTACCTGATTATGGAATAATATTGTTATAAACTTTACACGAAATGTTAGTCAAACTTCTGTCAAGGCTGACTCCATTTGCAGATGAAGTCATTTGCAATAAACAGTGGATTTCAACATATTAGATCAACCAGTCAGATATTCCTCTGACTCTGATGGAAGTACGGGAGAGAATTGGGACAGTGCATTTCTTTATTTATATATAGTCTTTGATAAAGCTGCTGACTCAGGAGACAAGTATTGTGCAAGACTTTATTGGATTTTGTGTAATGGTGTAGTTGCTTAGGTTGGTTAAAATGTGTCTAGACAAATTTTAGATTGAGTTTTGTGCAGGTTGACACCTGTGTGATGCATTTTATGTTTATAACTGTCTGAAACATGTGAATGTGAATGCGGTCTTAGACTGTTACAAAGGCGTGTATCGACCCTTTTAATGTATTATGTAATTTCGTGTCTCTCTTCGCAGCTTTTACACTTGCACAAACATTTCTGACGTTGCATACCAAGTATTTTGGGGAGGCAGAAAATACAGAGATAAAAATGCTAAGGGAGATGTAATGTGTTAAGTGGCTGGGTAGACTGAAGCAGCCCATGACATAATGTGTGCAGGATGGGTGGTCTGAAGGTGTGGGAAGTGTGTAAATGTGCACCATGGAAATCTTGATACTATACTATTGGGAACTTGGCTATTAACAGTAAATTTCTTAGAATGGAATGATGACTCATACTTTGCCTGCATGTGTATCAAGTGCATCATGACTCGTGGGCACAGTGAACAACCAAACAGCTACCCATGGTGCATTATTCTTCCTTAGTTAGTATACTTTTTTCCTTAGTTCACCTTCTCAGCTGCCATCAAACAGGGGTGATACAGCATCAAACAGGGGCATCATTTGAATGATGAGCTGGGAAGGATGTGGAAATAGCTAGTCACAGCCTGATGTAAGGTACTCATACTATCCCAGCATCATTTGAATGGTGGCACTGGGGCAAACCACAAAAAATATCAGTAGTAGGTTTCTGGGCTGATAATTTTGAACCCATGGCCATTTGAATATAAAGCAGGAGTGCTAACTGCTATACTGCAATGCATGTTGACCCTTTGACCTTATGCATATGGTTTTCAGACTGTGCATTTTGCTGTCTGATTGCACAATTCAGGGGCACAGTGTGTTTTATTTTTTATTTTCCTTCTGTCTGCTGCGTGGTCTTGGCTCCCAGTATGGTAGAAGCACACCTAATACATGATCAGCACCAGGAATGGACATCTCCAACTAATTTTTTCGTAACAGTATTGGAAGACCTTTGCATTATCTGTGATACAGTCTGTTGCTCTGGGTGCATCCCTGGCTATAGATATTTACATGGATTGTTTTAATAGTTCTAATATAGGAAACAAGTTTTTTTTAATGTTTTTGTATGGAAGCTGATTACCTAACTTTTTGTTTACTTTAAATTACACAATGCTGTATCACTACATGAAGTTGCACATGTGTTTGCATGTAAAATTAGCATGTCAGGCTAAGAAACTCTAAAAGCCACTCATAAATATTCAATCTATATTTGCATTCTGTGTGTCAGTGTTCTTTGTACAACCCATCATCTTTCCATCCAATTTAAACTTTCAATAGAAATTGCTGGATGGAGAACTTTGTGTCTGTCATGTCAGATGATTGGATGATGTTTTATAATGAATAGGAAAGAATGTGTTAGGAAGTGGTCATTGCCTTATTTAAGGTAATGCCCTGGCATTTTCCTGGCGAGACTGTGGAAAGCCATAAAATTCCCCAGTCTTGATAGTCAGTATCCTGGCCAAGACTGAGAGCCAGGGTAGCTCAGGTGGCCTAATGACTAGGATACAGGCCAGATTACAGAGAAATCAGGGTTTGATTCCAGGCAGGTTGGGAGGGGGCCCATGCACCCCTGCTGTTTTGTGCGTAACAGGAGCACCAGACCCACAAGTAAAACAGCTACGGTGTGGACCTGACCACTCATCTCCATCTAGTACCAAGCTTTAAGAATGTGTGTATCTGTATATCCACTCTCCATATGCCTTCATGATCTGATCCTGAATTAAGCAAGGGGACACCTTTGCTTGGCCAAGATTTGAGTACCACCTGAATACAGGTCAGAAGCATTACTGTGTGAGCCAACTTGCTGAATTTTTTAGAAACAAAAGGAATCTTTTGTGATTAAAATCCATCAGTGCTGAAGTTAAGAATGATTGGAGCTGTACCTCTGCTCCCCGTCTATACCTTCATGGCATGCAAAGGGACAATTTTACCTTTAGCTTTGGCTTAAAAAGTGGGTTAAACAAAAAATTATAATGTCAAGGACCCATTGGATGCACTAAATAATAAGTGAAAACAGCTGGTTTTGGTTTGCCATAGCCCATATCAATTTTAAAACTTTTCTGAACTGTTAAACTAGCAAGAACCACCTGTTGTCTGGAGTTATCTGAAACCCATGGCTTCTGTCCTAAGTAGGAAATGAAAATTTCATATTGCTGATTTATATGTGCAGCTTCAAAGAAATGTAGTTTAGTCCTGCAAAATGCAATGCGGATTTTCTGGTTGCCATATCATAAAGCAGTAACTATAAAATGGATTAGTGTATTTGTGATTCGCAAAGCATGTAACTCATGATGGCCTCACAGAACCTGCACCAGCAGAGCCCACTAATTTTTTTAATTTTGGAGTTGATAAGAGAGTTCTACAAGTGTAATTAAAATTCCAGCATTAGTAACCACTTGGACGACGACGACGACGACAACAACAACAACAACAACAGTAACAGCAACAACAACGGTCATGTCAACAGCCAGTGTGGTGGCAAAGACCCCACTGAAGAGTTTGAAGTATATAAACTTACAAAAAAGGCTTTGAACAAATCAAAATGACAGCAGTGCATGTAATATGCCAGATGGAATGGAAATTTGTCTTCAAGAATAACTGTTGACAAAATTTGTCATTATATTTTGAAATGTGTATTTATAAATTGGACTAACCAATGCCACTCGTGAGCAGAACCATGATGACGACATCATGTTTACTAAAGCAGCCTCCTGTAACAAAGTCAGGAGACTCAAGGTCATTAGCTAGTTCACTTGCTTGTTTGCTTGTCTGTCAGTCAGTCATGTTGTGTATTTTTTAAGTTATAGAGCAAGGCTGTATCTGTTCTTTACAGGTGCAAGAAATCCTTGAAACTTTAGGTCTTCAGGAGCACTGTAAAACAATGACCAGCAATCTCTCTGGTGGCCAAAAAAAGCGGCTATCCATTGCTCTCGAGTTGGTGAATAACCCGCCCATCATGTTTTTTGATGAGCCCACAAGGTAGGAAAACATCACCAATTTTTTTTATATGGGGATATGTTATGACTTTTATCTGAGAAGAATGTATGTCCATATTTTTCTTTGTATGTAGTTCAGGCAATGCCATACCATTTCTGACCAATGATAAACTGGTTTGAGTAACAGACATTCTGTAACCCACCAGAATGACTTGCAGAGAGGGGGCTGAAACATGTTTGGTTGAAATATTATACAGTTGCATTGAATGGTTATTCAAGACAACCATGTCATGGTAGCAGCTTAAGGTTAACTGTTCTTGAGGGAGAACTGCATTTGCTAGAACAATGCTGTTGGGGTTGGTGTGCAGAGGTTCAGGTATGGGTTGTCCAAAGACACCATTGTTCTTTGTGTACAGTACTCATTTTTGTTCCATAAAGAGCAAGGTTTCCTTGTGCCTTAGGTCCAGAAGGCTGGTATAAGGAAAGGTACCTAGACCTTAACATACCCAGTAGTCGTAACCTTGCTTTGCCTGCTTTAGAGCCTGGAATGCTCTTTAGATTTGAGGCTTGGTAAGCTGAAAAGGTATTCAGGATATTGTGGCAAAAGAAAAAGTCTCTGGCCTTGCTCAGAAACAAAGCCTAGTCATCTAGCATGAAGTGAGACACTAAGCGACTTTCATGTCATTTGTTTGTCCACTCACAATGCTGCTTTGTTCAACTACGCTTGTGAAGCCGTACTTCATTCCATCCCCTGTAGGTAATTGTGAGGTTGCGACTTGAGGCTACTGAAGAGAAGTGAAGGTAGATTCAGCCATGACTGTGGGTAGAAAATTCGGTTTTGTTATTTTATGGTTATCCCTCATTTAGAGAAAGTAAATACTGTATACAGAGGATTCCTAATGTTATCGGACAAATTCAGGTTTGAAGCCGAATGAGGTCTCAGGACATATTTAACTCCTTGTAGAGGGACAATTGGATATTTTCAGGAAGCTAGTTAGTAAGAGAGCAACCAAAGTAGGATAAGGGCATGACTGCGGAGAACCCCAGTCAAACCAATATGTGTGCCATGTATATCATACAGTATAGTGCAGAAAATGGTGTTGTCATGTACCTCCACCTTCATAGCATCCCTCCCAACATTCGTTCTGTCTCTTCTCCATCCAAGTCTCTTGTATTTCAACATGGTATGTAGCTAGTGATCAACTTACATGCTGTCTGTTTTATAATAAAATATCTTCATAAGATTCTTACAGGAAAGAAGTCCCCCATTTTGATATAAGTCATACTTTTCTGGCATGTGGCCCCAACATGTATTGCGGTTTGCTTCTACTCACTTTCATCTGTAATTTTTGTACTGTATTCCTAATTAACCAACTATGTAATGCCATGGTATGTAATTTTCTGTCGGCAATTTGTAGTCATAAAATACTTCAGGAAATTTTCCTCTGTTGAACCTGAACATTCATTATCATGTTGGTATAAGGAGGACTTCAGAAGTGTACATTTAATAAATATGAAACTCTTCACCTTCGGTCCATGCTGATAGCGTTTCCAGTGATCGTGTTTTTAGCACATCGAGTAGCTTAGCTAGGTGTATTCTTCTGCAGAACAAGTGTAAACAAAGAAACAAAAGACTTGGAGGAGGTGAGCTGTACTCCTAATTTGATTCATGCCTCTGCTTTAGTATGCAGAAGTCTGTGTGTGTGTGTGCGTTCGTGCACGCGCATGCGTTTATGCATATGTGTGTTTCTTGAGCGCCTAGCAAATGGTATGGTGAACAACAAAATATTGTGTTTTGGCTAAGTTCAGTGGAAGTGCCTTTTATAGCATCTTCTGTGTAGACCAGTGTTGCAGCTGCTTCTTGTCTACATCTTCATGCGCGTGTTTTCTGAACATGTATTTTATTTCATCTGTTATGTGCATAAGTCACAGGTTGTGATTACATTGCCCATGGAAGAGTGTTACTAGTGAAAGGGTCACAATATAACAGTATATGGTCCAGTGATATGTTTCCGTGTTTGAGGTGACAGGACCTGGTCTTCAGCATACTAACATGTTAGCCATACAGTTGGTCAGCTATGATAATGAGGGTGTACCTGAATTTTTAAAGAGATTACTTTATGTGCATGGGTAAACTCTTGTGAATTTCTCAGTTTTTTTTTTTTAAAGTTTGGATCATTGAATAGCAGTAAGACTGATTGGGTGGCCTCTTAATAGACAGAGTTTCACACATTTAGTGCTTAGGGTCCAGATTCATACATGTTACTCTTAATAACATTGTAAGTGTCACAAGTTGTAATATAAAAAAATGTGTAGAGTTGAGTTAAGTTCAAACGTTATGTGGCTTGCAGACTGGCTGTTTTGACTGTGGTTTTCTTCGTACTGTCCTAACAGTTGGAGAGCTAGGATGGCTTCTTTCCAGATCCTTTCCATTATACTCTTCGCTCATCATCATACCATTTAACACTGTATGATCAGAGCTATTGAAAGCATTATTAAATATAGCATAAATAAATGAAATTCGAAGGTACTTCTGATGGCGTTCTTGAAATAGTGAATATTTGAGTGTTCTGTTTGTTGAAGTTGTGGCAAGTGCCTCCCGTTATAATCTCATCTGTGACAGCCTGCAAGCTGATTTGTGAGGGTGGACCATTCTGTAAATGCTGGCCACCAGAGGACATGTATGTGTGTTATCTTGGTGTGGTCCTGTTTTTCCCCACATTCACAGAGTTCTGATTTTTGTCAGCAATTATGGTTAAAATCCTGGAAGCTCTCATTCATAGGCTGGGGTGTAAATGACCACCACGTCCCTACTGAATAACTCTTTGGTGATAGAATTCAAACTTTTGCACTATTATGACACAAACCAGATGCTGGGCTCAGAGCTGAGTGTTGAACAAGATTGTTTTCTTTCAGTGGTCTGGACAGCTCTTCCTGCTTCCAGTGCATCTCTCTGTTGAAATCATTGGCCCGGGGTGGTCGAACTATCATCTGCACCATCCACCAGCCAAGTGCCAGGCTGTTTGAGATGTTTGACCATTTATATACACTGGCTGAGGGGCAATGTGTGTACCAGGGTTCAACAGAGCAACTTGTGCCTTTCCTTGGCACACTTGGACTAGTGTGCCCTAGCTACCACAATCCGGCATCTTTTGGTAGGTGCATTTTGGTTTCTCACATCTGTGTGATTGCATCTTACATTAAACATTTACCAGTTAATAATATGTGAGTAACACTCGTGAGTACTCCGGCTTTGAGCATGAGGTTGTAGAGTGACAAAACCACTGTATGCATAAAAGCTTTTTATGAGGGACCAGAGGTAAGTTTATCTCAAGGAAGTAGAGGATTTTCATGATAACCCCAAGCAGATTAGTTTGGCCATTTCATATGATGGCATATGTTAACAAAGTGATTCAGTCTGAAGTCATGTTTGTAAAAGCAGCTAAGCTATGTTAGTAAAAGCCGTTTTGGCAGTTCATAAACAAACGCAGTAAACACACTGATTCAAGTGAAAATATGTAAAATGGTTTTGCAACTTAATTATTCTTACCTGCAACCAACACACAAAATATAATGTGCAGCTTCTTACAGTAGCGATTCTCAAGCATTGGCGCATAATCAGAAATTACTCAGCTGGGATATGTAACAACCTGATTACGCTTAAACTAAGTTAACACCTTGCTGCATGGAGTAGAGTCCTTCTTGAGAAGCCAGTATTATTTTAGCTAATGAAGAACTTCCCCATGTTTTATGGGACGTAGAGGTTCATCACCGTTTTCACAGTAACCTGCCACTTGCCCATATCTGAGTCAGATGAAGCCAGTCAACACTATCCAATCCTAGTTCTGTAAGATCCAGTTTAGTATTGTCGCCCATGTGTAAACCTAGGCCTTTCAGGTGGTCTCTTACCTTCAGATTACCCCATCAAAATGCTGTATCCATTTCTCTCCTGTCATGTACCACATGCCCTAACCACCTCATTGTCCTTGAGTTGATCACCTTAGTGGTAACTCTTGAGGACTGCAAATCAGGAAGGTCCTCATTATGCAGTTTTTGCCGTGTTCCTGTTATCCCTCTTACACCCAAGAATTCGGTTAATAGCCTCTGCAGAAAACAGATTCAGGTACCTAAATGTGCACAGTCTGCTATAAAATAATCACATAAAGTACATATTACACCACAAAAAGGAAAGTTATTCTAAATATGTAGAGTTCCTGGAAGTGAAACAAACACCATTTCAGAAAGGTGATCAGCCATTTGCTGTTCAGTATGTTTCGTGTAGTATAAGAAATTTTTTTTCATTAGGCAAGTGAAAAGAAACTCCCGTCAAGGAAAACATGAAAAATTAGGTTTATTTTTTTATCCACTGTTGTAGTTTTACGCCAAGCAGTTATGTCATAATATTTAAATTAAGACCTCAAGTGTGTGTTATCAGGGCAGTTTAGACTTACAGTTGCTTTTGTGCTAAAGAAAAATCCATAAAACACAAGTCATAATGGGCCACTAGAAAACTGTGAGTCTAAAGTTCTGTGTTGTTGGCACAGGTGCACTGTGTTCCTTTAACTTACTTCATTACTTCTACAGGTCTTTAGTGCTCGTTAAGTCACAACACATTATCATCTAGTGCAACAGAGTCATCAAAACTCTAGTTAGAAGTTGCAGACCTTGCTGTTGTCTTCCTGTGGTATGCTTCAGTAGTAAAAGATGAAGAACACAAACCATGGAAATGGAAATACAGTCAACAGGGCACATGCAAGTGATGAAGTGACATACAGTCAGTTATCAATTGTGGTGCAGATCGACCATCAAGAAATGAGTTATAGTAGTAAAGCTTTTGAAGTGTATTAAATGGGGCTTTTTTGGCAAAGATCCAAAACCTGAAATTGTGAAGCAGGAAAACTTTTGAGACAAGAATTTTATATGTGGAAAAATGTAACATTATTCTTGTGGGAGTTCTGGTAGGTCTTCAGAAATCTAATTTCTTACATATTTCATACAGCATTTGTATTTTCTGAGAGGTGGTTAGAGGCAAGATGTTGCTTGAGGTCAAAACAAAGTGAGGTACAGCAACTCACTAAGAAACATCAGGTCTGGATATTCCCATATTGTACAGATACTGTGTTTCCCATCATAAGAAACTACTGAACAGCTGTCAGCTGTTAAATGAAGACTGTGCCTTGAGGTAGTTCATTTTTTTTGTACCTATTAAAATTTTCTGTAACAGATTTTCTGATGTCCAGATTGAGGAGATTATTCTGTGCACCGCATATGAGAAAGTACTGATTATAAAGGTTGTTTGTTGTGTTTAGTGATTGAGGTGTCATGTGGAGAATATGGTGACAACATCTGTAAACTAGTGAGAGCTATCCAGAATGGAAAACATGACATCCGTACAGGAAAACCATTTCCAGAGCTGCCACCAGCAGAAGTTCTCAACAATACAAGTGTAAAACTCTCAAATGGCAATGGTGTCGTTGGTGCAAATGAAGTTGAGAGTGAAGATGGTGATGGTGTGAAGTACAATGATAATGCTGCAACAAATGTGAACTTATACCAGCCATTAGTTACCAAAGATATTGCGAAGGACGAACAAAGTAAGTGGGAGGTATTTATGAAACTGAGCAGTGTGTTTTTAAAGACAGATTGTTGTAAGTACTGTCATAGGGTTTACATGATTAATTAAGTGCTGCATTAATGCTACATTATTGTCATGATGTGGGTAGCATTTTTGCTACAAGTGAATCCTTGTCACTGGTGGAGAGCATTCTGTGAGGCGTGCCTTCATAAAATCCTTCTGCTGCTTAGAGAGTGGTTTTCTCTTGCTTGTTAATCCCATGTATATGTTAGTAAAAAGCAATACAATGCAAAATACGTACATTTAATTCTTATATTTTGTGCCTTGGAAATGTTACAAATATTTCACTGCTGTTTGTCATTCTTGCCTAGCTGTTGGCCCTGGAATTGGCAAGACTGTGAATGGCTGTGTGTCATTATTCTTTTCCAACCGAAAATTTGAAGTTTAGCTTCAACTGTAATGCTCATTTTCTGTGATAATTGAACAAACATTTTGTATTGTGATTTATTACAGTTTCTGTTGGACTTAGTTAGCACCGCTAACTCTGTCCACCATTTTTTATGTTTGTCTAACTGGAAGGAACCCTGAATAGGTGACTCTACTTTCACGCTTCTGGTTATATACTACAGTATTAGCTTGGATAGCATAGTCAGTATTATGACCGTTAGGGGCTGGACGGTCTTCCCTTTACATTTGATTATGCACTTATTTACAGGTAAAGAAGCTGTATTTCTTAATAAAAATGCAAATGTATATTAATAACATAAATTTATTATTAATTGGTTGATAGGCGTGAAAACTTCTACACCTTAATTTGAATGAAACTGGATTTTGCCATGAACATTACTTTATTTTGTACACATATCACTGCTTGCTTTAACCCCCCCATCAGCATTTGAGGATGTTCCGTATATTTTGTACACATATCACTGCTTGCTTTAATCCCCCCATCAGCATTTGAGGATGTTCCGTATATTCCCCCCCATAAGTGTTTGCTTTTTTAACAACTTTCACAAAAATTACATTACGGAGTAGATGAAAGTCTATGCTGTTAATGTATGTATCAATTGAATAATCTGTTTATTTAAGTTTTTCAGATGTAAACAGATTGCTTGATACTGATGTTACATACCAGTCTGGCTTGATGGGTACCAAGTAAAGATTTTCTGTGAATAGGGTTACTTAAAATGATCACTTGTTAATTTCTTTAAAGATGACACCCCTGGAATGAGTCAAGAGCACAGACCTCAAGTAGCGTGACCTCAGAATCTTAATTTCAGTATGTATTTGATGTAGGTTTGAAGCACACTTTGACTGACAAGCTGTGATATGTCAGAAGTACCTCTAAACTGACAGAGGTTGTTGTATCAACATCAGGCTCAATAGGTTGACAGTGTTACATAGGCCTATTAACTGAGGTAGCTGTTGGCTGTGAGACTGTAATGTATGAGTGTGAGATGGTTGTTGGCTGACAGACTGATAGATGAGTGTGAAGTGGATGTTGCCATACTGATATATTTTTGACAGATGGGGCTGCTGAAGCAGTACCACCAACTGTAGTTATTCCTGTGGACCTCACAGCATCTGAGAAGGCTCCTGACAATGTGACAACAGCCCTGCTGGACACAGACTTTGTAGTAAGTCCACGACGGTACCCAACCTCAGAATTCACTCAGTTCTGGATTGTTCTGAAGAGGACTCTGCTTTTCAGTAGGCGAGATTGGGTAAGGCTGTGCCATATGTTACATCACGGTAGTAATTAGTGTGTGCCTAAACCTTTGACTTGCAAGTTTTTATGCCATTCGCTACTTCCATAGGATGGGAACATGTGTAATGAAAAGAATCGTCCATTGTTATAAAGAGTGCTTCTGCTATCTTTATGCAGAATCGCAGGCGAGGGTAGAGGCAAATTTATAGTGTAAATGGAGGGAAGTGTGTTCTGACCTGAATGAAGAACAAGAAGAAACATCCTTCTCAGAGCCAACTGGCGTCTTCACAGACTTCAATCATTATCTACAAATGTCTTCCTCTGTTCTTTGTGTGTGTAGCCAACCGACCTTTATTGAGAAGGTGTCTTTTGTGTTGATGGTTTTGTATTGGAACTTTATGTAAATGACCTTGCAGATTATGTGGTTCATGTGCATTCATTTCTTGGGCAAGATGCAGAGGAAAGGGAAAGACCTTTTTATTTATTAGGAAATGTCGTGGAATTGTGTCATCTGCATAATGAAGATTTGGAGAAAGACATTCCTTGAATATAAGGGAAGTAACTTTCAAGGAATACTATATGAGGGTGTGAACTGGGTTGATCTGAATCAAGATAAGGAACAAGTAGGAGGCATTTGTGAATGTAGTAATGACCCTTCATGTTCCATAAAATGGGGAGAATTTCATGACTAGCTCAAGAACTTCTAGGTTTTCAAGACGAACTCTGCTCCATTTATTTTACATTTCTTTGTTATATATTTCTTCATTCATTCAGTCAGTCCTGCCTCAGTAGTTTTGCCCTTTTAGTGGCTCTTTTCTTTTGCTGTTCAATCTGACTGCCTTCCAGTCACACTAAAAAGGATAGCTTTCTCACTTTTGACATGAGTCTGCCATATGGCCCCCTGCATCTTGTGAGTGCAGTTCTGCGTTTCATTTTTCTTAGTTTTCCTATGTAGAAGGCATTATGTTCATCTGAATCTTCTAGGTTACATCAGTAATATAGCCCAGAATATTTCAGTGTATAAGTATGTAGATTGCAGTGGACAACTAAGCTTATTTATCACCACAACTAAATGAGCACACTTCCTAATTGGTAAGAATTTTGGGTATTTGACAGTAGTTACACTGTTGATGCTATTTGCCACCAGCATGTATTTGTGTCTCACCTCCTTCCTTTGTTTCAAAACTGGAAAATTCAAAGAACATACACTCAGATATTTTTATTGAATAGCCAAAGCCAGCACAACCTACTGGATATCTTAAAAGGTGTGAAACATAAAAGCAGAGTTACAGAATTTGCTTATAGTTACTGTGTGTATTCATACGTTTTTATTAACAGGTAGGTCTAAGTTTATACCTGTGAAAGGGCAGAGTAAGATATTTCAATGCTGTTTGCAGACTCTGATGTACCTGCGACTGTTTGCTCATATCCTGGTCGGACTTCTGATTGGTGCCCTGTATTATGACATTGGTAATGATGGAGCTAAAGTCCTCAGTAATTTGGGTTTTCTATTCTTCAACATGTTGTTCCTCATGTACACATCGATGACAATCACCATCCTGTCATGTAAGTATCAATTGCTGTAACCCTCACAAACCTGGAGTTCAGTCAGAAAACAAACCTGAGCTCAGCCCAGACATCATTTTCCTTTGATTTTCACTTTGAAGTGTCCTGCGTCAATGTGTGTCTGACCAGCGACCATATCCCTTTCTTTGTTTCATGCCTCCCATATTTTGTTGGTTGCTGTTTTATGAAGTGTGGCTTAGACGAATAAAATCAGTAGATGAATAAAATAAGTGAATAAATAAATCTGGAAACGTAGAAAGTGATGAATGGTTGAATGAATGAATGATTTATGAAGAAGTGATTGTAAGTATGAATAAATAAATAATTACATAAATAAATTAATGTTTCGGGTTTTGTAGTTTCTGTGACAGATAAGAGGTTTTTCTGTGCAGGTGTAATCTTACTGTTCTCTTTCTTCATTGCTTCAGAAATTCGTAAATTTTTTTATGTTTCAGTTCCATTGGAAATGCCAGTTCTTTTGAAAGAGAACTTCAATCGTTGGTATTCGCTGAGGTCATATTATCTTGCCATAACTTTATCGGACATACCATTCCAAGTAAGGGAATTTACCTCCATTTGAGTGTAGAATTTAGTATTTGTCATTTGTATGGTGTACTTTGCACCAAGTACCTGAGATAGTCCCCCCCCCCCCCCGAAAATCACAGACATGACTTCGAAAGATTGTATAATACTCATGTTTGTACTTCTTGTGAGTTTGTTGCACAATCTCCTGAAGGTGAACAAATTGGAGATGTCTTACCTGTCTCATGTGTCTTCTCTGAAACTAGTGCATGTGTTTTTCTGAAATCCTGTGTCTGGGTTCCATAGTGAAAATTGTACGATAAATTTATGATCGTGCATATTGGTCAGTTATCATCTCTACTTGACACAAAGCCCAAGTTGGACTTTGGCAGGTATCTGGGTAATTGCTCACTGTGCAGAAAATATAAATGTAGGCATTCGAATCTATACTTTTAATTTTATTGTCATTTACTGGGTACTGCAGCTGCCTAGGAAACCAGTTTGCTCTGAGGTCTGTTATCCAGTCACGCTGTTGGCTGACAGGTTTGTACCACTGTTCTTTGTGCTGTTTTCTCTTGGCAAGATGAGTGGATTCATATAGACAAGAATAAGTTAGAAGCTGATGAAACCATCTTGGCAAGTTTGGCATTCCTCCTTCATCTCCATCAGGAATGAGGACACCATTCTTACATGTCTCATGATTGGCCACACGCATGTAACACATTGCCATCTATTGTATGGTGAACTGCATCTGTTTGTACATATTCTGGGAAATCTGTGTTTTACATATTCTTATTGAATGCACATTTCATGATCAAAATTGCCACACCTTCTATCTCCAGAGCACAGCATACAATACGTATGGAGACAATTGTCATAATGCGTTAACGTGCTTTGGCATATATGAGCAACACAGGGGTTTTAAGTCATTGTAGAATATTATCTTTTGTGTCTTTGTACTGAGTTTCAATAGTACTGGGATTCTTTGGGATCTCAGTGTTAGGTACTTATACAGCCTGGAATTTTAACACATTTTCTCATTGTATTAATATGTATATGCTCATATTTTACATTGGATTTTGACCATCACACCCATTTAATGTTAGACAAATTGTTCTGTATCAATTTTATGCTTTCATGTGAGAGTTTTATTGGTGGTAAATATTGTAAGGGTGGCCTTGTTTGTGTTGGTGGTTTCTGCTGTCTCTGTTTTCAGAATTGAAGAGTGACTTAAGACTGGGGTGGCAGGTTTCTCCAGGACATAAGTCTGCTGGGGTGCATATGTGTTATCCTGGTCGCTGTATTATTAGGGTCACACTTGTTATGTTTTTTTTTTAACTTGGCTATTGAAACAGACATAATAGCCTTCGAAGGTGATGTGCGTTGAACTTCTCCTCCCCCTCTTGTACATGTGTGTGTGAGTGTGCATGCGTGCACACACACACACTACTGCTAAGATAAGCTGTTCTCTCTACTGATATTAAATGTGTGCCTTAATAGATGCTGTTACACATTCTGTGTCCTGTACATGGAACAAGCCAGTCATGTGTGCATTGTTTTCTCTTCTTACAGGCAGTATTCTGTGTGATGTATGTAACAATCGTGTATTTCTTGACGGCACAGCCATGTGAATTGTCGAGGTTCTCCATGTTCCTTGGGGCATGTCTTCTCATATCCTTTGTTGCACAAAGTGTAGGGTTGGTTGTTGGAGCTGCCATGAATGTTCAGGTATGTACATAATGTTGTCATGTATTGCCACGTGCCTCATAGAGAACAGGGCCAGGGGTCTAGCTATGGGGAGGGTAAGCGGTGCATTGGCCCCAGGCTGCAGATTCCAAGGGGCAGAAAAATTGGCTGCAGAATGAATATTTTAAATGAAACAATTTCATTGGCTGCACTCCAGGCATTTTAAATTATTGAGTCAGATAAAAGGAAATCCAATAGATATTATTTTGTTAAAGGTAACCAGTTCTTCGGGGGGGGGGGGGGGGGGGGGG